>CM017572.1:10823859-11423859 GCA_007844125.1 Sinonovacula constricta
TGACTACATTGCAGTTATGCCTCAGTCAGATGATCCGTTCTATATTGTTGAATTGGAAGTAAAGTTTTAAGTAATTTTATATACCTAATAGCTTTCTATATACCTATATAGCTTTCAAGATCTTGGTCTGAATGAGCAAACACCAATTGCCAAATATTTATACAATGATGAACATAATTAAGCATGCTTTAACCATGTATACAACAATCATGAACAGGACAAACTTGCCATGGACAAAACATCCCATGCCATTTTAGAGGGGGTCGACAAAACATCCCATGCCATTTTAGAGGGGGTCGACAAAACATCCCATGCCATTTTAGAGGGGGTCGACAAAACATCCAATGTCATTGTTGAGGGGGTGGACAAAACATCCCTTGCCATTTTAGAGGGGGTCGACAAAACATCCCATGCCATTTTAGAGGGGTTGGACAAAACATCCCATGCCATTTTAGAGGGGGGTCGACAAAACATCCCATGCCATTTTAGAGGGGGTCGACAAAACATCCAATGTCATTGTTGAGGGGGTGGACAAAACATCCAATGTCATTGTTGAGGGGGTGGACAAAACATCCCATGTCATTTTAGAGGGGGTCTACAAAACATCCCATGCCATTGTTGATGGGGTCGACAAAACATCCAATGTCATTTTGACATGGTAGACAAAACATCCAATGTCATTGTTGAGGGGGTCGACAAAACATCCAATGTCATTTTGACATGGTGGACAAAACATCCAATGTCATTTTGACATGGTGGACAAAACATCCTGTATTGTTTTTGGTCAACCTGGACGCTGAGACAGTTTTAAATCATGCAAACTTGGTTCTCCAATTAACCTTTTTTTGCCAAACGTATGCTGATCTCAATGTAAATTGACTGTCAATGGGCTTTGAGTGCCATTATCATGCTGTCAAACAAAATAAAGTAATTTATCCTGAAATATTTGTAATGTATTAATGACTTAAATTGCAGGATTTGTGAAAACTTCCTTTGTTTCTTAGATTATTTATGTTTTACAAATATTTAAATGAAGGTTAATTTTGAACTAAGTAAATACAACAGAAAAACAAGAGAGAAGACATTTACAAGTCAATAAGATAAACTGTAGCAGTAATACCGCATGATTTAAATGCCATTAGACTAATGAATATTTACCTATATATTAGTTTTTTAATAACTATTTGTAGCAATTGACAAAAAATGAATATTACAGTAAGTATGTGTATGGGACGTTTTGTTAACCCTGTCAAAAACATGTGGGACGTTTTGACCACCCCCTCAAAAATGGCAAAAATGGCATGGAATGTTTTGTCTTATGTTCACAATCAATATTAAAAGTATGTTGATGATAAACTTTTTTCTGTATATTTGTATCTGTGTGATAATTCAGTGAAATGGAGGAGAGAGAGGGGTAATTTATTCTTCTCAACATAATACAGATATCTGTTGAATTCAGACACCTAAATTGTGTCCATACAAGATAGAATTTAAAGGTAAAGTGCAGAAGTCATCATGAGAAGTACCATACTTTTCATTGTGAAGACTTGTTGGGTTATCAAGCACTAAGCCAATTCTTAAGCATTTAGGCTAAAAGCTATAAAGCACTGAGCTTATACTTAACAATTCCAAAATATCAATTAACATTGACATATTCTTATACCCTATGAAATATAGACAGTCTGATATGTGATCCCTATCAAATTTTAAGTAGTATATACTAAATGTACGTCCAAATGATACATACTCCATGGCTTGCTCCAGATCTACCACAAACTGGTCCTTGACGCCAGTGTACCCTTCAACAATAGCAGCTGCAAAATAGGAAAACAAAGGTACATTGTTGGTGAGATCAATGACAAAGAAAGGGTTAGCAATAGGTAAATAGAGTTTCTTAACTTGGTAAACCATTACAAAATAATTCCTTCAACCTAATTACCGTACAACACTATCTCTTAGATGATTACAAGTCCATATATAGAAAAGTGGTCAGAGGTCATGTTTAAATCTGTTATTTGGGTGTTTTTTTTAACAAAGTTTCTCTTTTTTTACTGGGACAAAAACAAAAGCAAATTTGAATATTTCACTAACAGTCTGTTATTCTGCAAAGAATCATGTTAACAGATAAATTAAGAAGAGATCTATCTTACTATTCTCATGTAGATTTGTAACTATGATGTTAATACTAAGTACTTACTAGTTTCATGGAGATTTGATTCTTTGATAGTAATACTAAATACCTATTATTCTCATTAAGATTTGTTTTCTGTGAGTATGATACCAAATACTAACTATTTTCAATGTATTTATCAAAGGTCTCAGCCCTTGACTTCAAGCTTGGGTACACATACTGGAACACAGAGCATCTGCTATCCTTGTCATATGTGTCTTTTAGGATGTTAGCTAATGTCTTCTCTTTCTGCTTAGTGTGCCCACCAAGGTCCAAGTGACTGACCTTCTTCACTTTTTCCCCTGGAGAAAATAAATAGCTTGATATTAAGAAATATCAGAAATGTCAATATTAATTCAAAGGTCTGCAGTGTCAATCAAACAGGCGTATTTAAGCCGCCACCCCCACCCCCAAAAACACACACCACCACCCCACCATTGTGGACAAAAACTTCATCTTAAGTTACACCACAGAGATCATATGGATGAAAGGCTCGATTGTCTAGTACACCACATGGCAGGAAAAACAATAACAGGAGGGAAAAGTGTTCAAATAGGAAAATAGAGTAGAAATATTAATAATGAAGAAATGGAAACTGGCCATTACAGGAATCTGTATTTTACCTTGTTTTGACACTTAGTACTTTTAACATCAAGGATATATTTTGTGACAAGTTTTAACATTACTTTGTCTTCTTCAGATGTGAGTATGTGTAAGCCATTGAAAATATTAGCCATTTTAAGTTAAATGAAAAAAAAAAATCATATTATGTCTTACATTTCTTAATAACCCATATAAAAAATTAATTATTTGCTCAAAACTGCATGCAGTCCTAGAAAGATATATATATAGAGAGAAAGAGACTAAGCCGCAAAAAATGTAGATTTTGATCAGCTAGCTCCTACTGGCAGCTATCTGATCTGATACTACACAACTTGCAGTATCTGGATCAAGTAGTAATAAACAAACAGAAAGTAAATAAGGTAAGATAAGTTGCTACCCACCATGTTCTTCACTCATAATCTGTACGCTTGCTGTTAGGGTTCCAAACACACTTTTGATTCCCTGACTATTTACAATGTTGTTGTCAGAGAAACGCAAAATGAAGACCCCATTGTTGAAAGAACGCGCCTCTTTCAGCTTCCTTTCGACATCCTCCTTACTCAAATAACCCTCGATAAGACTAAAATAAACAAACAGATGGCCTCTAAAAAATGGTGCAAGAAAAATAAATTTTAAAGACATGAAATCTACTCTTCATTTGAATAAGTATGGGTTTTTCATTAAAGAGAAAGAACAATCCAAAAATGTTGCTTAAAATACCCAAAGTAGAAAATCTTACCTTGCACAGGTATAGCACTGAAATATCATAATCAATGCATAAGGCAAGTATCGGCCTAAATCTTATCTCGCATGGTTAGAGCACTGAAATATTATAATCAATGCAATAAGGCAAGTATCCACCTAAATTTTAACTTGCATGGGTAGAGCACTGAAATATTATAATCAATGCAATAGGGCAAGTATCCACCTAAATCTTATCTTGCATGGGTAGAGCACTGAAAAATTATAAATAATGCATTAAGGCAAGCATCCATTTTAAACATCTAATTAAAAGCATAAACTGCCTTTTGTTAGTCAAATAAATAATATGAATAATGCCTTTAAAATTATAGCACAGGTACTTGATGTACATGTTGTAATTTTCTTTATTAAGAAACTCATATAAAACAACAAATTTTAATACCTATTTATCCAATCTAATTTACATGTTGTCTATGTATGTGAATAAAGAGGAAAATAAAAACAAATTAGCTAGTAGTTTTTCTTAAAGGCTGCGAGATCCCAACACTCATTTGAAATATTTAAAATGGACTTGATTGAGCTCATATCTGATAAAATAGATTGCATACCTAATCCTATGATAAATAGACTAAGCAACTCTTTGTTTTAATTTCAAAACAAAAACACCACACAGCAAAGCACAATACACCCCAAGGTCAAGCCACAGTGGCACATCAGTATGAATCATCTGTGACAATTCCTCTGAGAAATAAAGAAGCTATAACCAGCACAATAATTTGCTAAAAGAATACCAAAGGGTAACAACTCTAGAACCAATGATGCAATCTGAGTTGTCTCACCTAACACACAACAACACATCATATCTATGCAAGTACAAGCAATTTTCAATAAATAACAGATGTTTCAATTAAAAGACAAAGGCAAAGTTGTCTGCAAAGTAATTTGCTAAGACAAATAACTAAGGACATCCCAAGCTTTGATAAAAATATATAAAAAATATAGGATTGTTCTTTAAGAATAGGAGCTTTGGGACAAAACAGGAATTTGAAGGTGAAAAGGTCAGTGTTATAATTCTCTCAGCTGTGCCGATGTATGTTTGGTCTGTGTTTTGTGTTGTTTATGGATGCATTTTAAATATATGAAAATATAGATTGCAGCTTTCTGTAATTATTTATTTAAGTGTTTAATATGCTAAAATACCATGCATTATGGCCAAGGCTAATTCTAACTAATTGTTGTTATCATTAACTCAATTTTAAAATAAAAAAAAACACTGCAATTAGAAAGAAGATGACAGTCTTGTATTCTGAATAAACTAGGATGGAGCTTTTATTTAAATTTATTATTATTTTTGCCTGAAAATAATAAATAATATAAACAAAGTCATATTGCTAGCACATGCAATGATCACATTCTTTGTATTCATAGATGTTTGGCTTCCAGCCTGACACCACCCCACCTCCCAAATAACTAGTGGATTGCCACCATATGACCAAAATTGTGACAGTGCAATGTAACTAAGAAAAAAAAAAACCAAAGTGGTGCTAACTGGAGACTGGAGTAGGATGCTTTTAATGATGGCATTGAATATAACAATTAAAATACAGCTTCTGTTGATAATAAATATTTTGCTGCTGAAAAAGAAATGGCTTCTGTTGATAATAAAGATGTTGCTATTGGTAATGAAGATGTGTATGCTGTTAAATATGATGCTCTAAGTGAATTTACCCATCCTTCCAGTAGCTCAGCATGTACTTCTCCAGCAAGTTGTAGTTGGCCAAGAACCACTTCCAAAATGAGAAGCTGCACTCTCCCATCCTATTCATTAAGGGTAGTGGGTCCTGAAATTAAAATTCAGCCAAGAAAATATATGCTGACACAGCTGCTGGTCAGGATGGAAGTGTACAACAATAAGGGACTGTAGTAATCTCTCTCAGCAAGACCGTATCATAGAATTAAAATGTAAGATTGAGCCAAACCTAAACAAAGTGATTCAATGCAATGGGTTTTATTTGAAATATTGAATGCACCTGTTTGTAAAGATACTACATGTATGACTTTAAGTGTATGTACGTTTTGTCAGCGGTCAACCTAAATACTGGTTTGGGGCCTTTTTCTAACATTGACAATTGCCTTGACAATCATAATCACAGTGTGAATTGTTTTAATATAATTGAAACAGTTTCGTTGTATCACTCACCTCTGAAAATCTTTTAAATGTTACCATGGCATCATCAGGAAGGTCATCTTCACCTGCATTAAAATTGTCACATATAATAAACTACAAGAGTTTGTGTCATATAGGAAATTCACAAAATAAACTACTTATTGTGTCAAAAAGGATTGTAACATAATTATCTACATGTTGAGCCAAACAGAACTGTCACATAATAAATTACATTTGCCAAATAGCACTGTTCATTGATAACTAAATGATGTACCAAATATGTATGTCACATCAATAAAATACATTATGTGTAAATGAAATACACAATGTGCCAAATTGCACTGTCACATAAACTATAGGCTGTGCCAAATATTAAGATTACATAAAAAAAACTACAGGCTGTAACAAACAGGAATGGCAGGAAAAATAAACTACAGTCTAATATGCAGTTCACAATTATTTTATAATTACAGGTTGTGCCAAACAGGTCTGCCACAAAAATAAACACTACATTTTGAGCTCAATAGAACTTTCACATAATAAACTACATGTGTCAAATAGAACTGTCACAGAATAAACTATAGGGTGTGCCAAATAGAATTGTCACAGAATAAACTACATGTGTCAAATAGAACGGTCACAGAATAAACTATAGGGTGTGCCAAATAGAATTGTCACAGAATAAACTACATGTGTCAAATAGAACTGTCACAGAATAAACTATAGGGTGTGCCAAACAGAACTGTCACATGCTAAACTTCATTTTATGCCCAATAGAACTGTCACATAATGATCTACATGTTGTGTCAAATATAACGTCACATAAAAACCCTGTAAAAACCCCTTACTTTTCTTAACAATTGTTTCTACAGGCTTCAGATCAATTGGTAAAAAGTGCAATCATTGACACCTTATGGAAAAACTGTTACACAAAAAAATGGAGATTTTACCAAGCAATCTTCTCTTCAGATGGTGGATATTTTCAGGACTTAGTCCTCTTTTGGAGCAAAGTTTTAGCATTTTCATCTGAAGCATATCTGCCACTTTCGACCATGGAAGTTCAGTGTTGGGTTGAATCGGAATTTTATACTGGAAAAAAAGGTATTTTCTGATCTTGAAGGTGGCATTTAGAAATGACATGCAAGTAACACTTTCAATTTTTTATATAATTTGATACGTTGCTGATATGTCTCGTAACAAAATACGCCATAATTGATAATATTAATGATAATGCAAAGAAGATATATAATGATACAGATCAGAATGTCAACATGACCCTAATAGATTTCCTTATAAAATACTGAATAATCTTGAAAATTAGTAATATTCCTTCTTTTCTTATGTAAAGTGACTTAACTCTATTAAAAGACTATATTCTTACCTCCCTTGTGGGTAGGTCTTTGGCATATAGTTACTGCAGAAAACTTAAGATTTCTCCACTTATTAAACTTTTGAAAAACACTTGAAAGAGCTCTGCATGCATATTAAATGGAATCTTATTGAAAAAAAAAATAAGCATAATAAAAGTAAAATTTATTATACTTCTAAGATAAAGTATAAGAAAATTCCTTCCCCCCAAGGGAGATAACTTAAATAATTGTTTCATTTAAAAAATGGGGAATTTGCACAGAATAAATAATAGGGGTATGTAATATATAATGACACAGAATATTAGCTGGTACATTATTCACAGCATGCTTTTGAGTTTTCAGTTGACTTGTCATAATGTTAAATATATGTTCACATATATAAACAAACCCCCTACCACATCTGTGCTGAAACACTGCCACATGGTGGATGCCAGGGCCAGACAATTCTGATTGGCTCCCGTTGTCACCACTAGGGGAAGTGAAAGTGTCTGCAAAATAAAACAGTAGTGTCGATAAATAGAATGATTGTAATTCTAATTAATTAAAACTTAACAGCCTGATGAAGCCATGGGAAACAGTGTTTTTAAAAATGCATAGGAAATAGTAATTGCTTTGTGCTCTGCACTCCTCCCTCTCATTATAAGCTGCCTGCATTTAAAGTTTGCAGCAAATGCTGCCTATCAACTGGCAGAAGCCAAGCTAAGCTTCAGACATGTAAAAACAAAAAGGGGGTAATAAAAAAGCAAATGCAAGAGTATTTGTATGCTCCAAACATCAATTAATAACATTCTATTTATATTCCTAGATTAAAGTGACTCTCTCTCAAAGTGACAAAGTTATACTCCAGACAAGCAAATCTATAAAAGGGAATACTTAAAAAAAACTAGACAGACTGCCACGCAGAATCAGGGTTCTTGCTCTTTGTTTTCATCTAATCAATATTTACCCATATTCCATGCAAGAGTGAATCCACAATAAAACTGACACACCTCTAGTCTACCAGCTAAAACCAGCTAAAAGTCTGCTATTCTGATTTTCATCCCTCTAAAAGCCCCCATTTTAAATCTATTTAAAAATAATTGTGATTTTTTACATATTTATACAAAGTTTATGGTCTACCTGTGATAAAAAACAACAATAAATATTAGTGATTTAATATATTTACATATAATTAGATTTAAAATATACAAATGGAAGCATTGAACTTAAGAAAGTATAAGGATGGGGTATGTTATTAATTTAAAATATACAAATGGAAGCATTGAACTTAAAAAAGGATAAGGATGGGGTATGTTATTAATTTAAAATATACAAATGGAAGCATTGAACTTAAAATAGGATAAGGATGGGATATGTTATTTTAATTGTGTTTCCAGCAAGTAATGGGTAAACAAGCTTCAAATTTAGACACAGAGAAGTTGGAAGATTGAGACTGCACATAGCTGTACATCCTAAACATGAACTTACAGACATTGCTGTCTCATTGATGGTTGCATGAAAGACCACCCGGAACTTTTCATCATGTACAGGCTTCTTTCCTGGACGATTAAACTTCTTATCTTTAAATTGCAGATCTTTGTAGACAGCCTCACACCTTGAAGAGTTTCGGTTCAAGGTCACCTTCACATCTCGTTTGGAATGGTCGAGCTGGGTACTACTCTCTTTCATCTTATTTGCGTCAAGGTGATTGTTTATGAAGCACCCATTAATGTCATCCTCCAGAAGAAAGTAAGCTTCCATACAAACATTGAGTGGGATGGCATCTGCTGCTAGGATCCTGATTTATTGAAATAATAGGATAATTATCTATCAGACTTTCTTAGTGCCAAAGATTACCATACAATACCGAAAAATGCATCTCTGAGGATAGAAATTGTGAAATGATAGCAAAGAATCAATTTTAGAGGAAAACAAATACAATATCTTAGTAAGTTGAAGGTTTAATCTTTGTTAATAACAGCTGTTATGTAATTTTAAGTTTAGGTCAAGCTGAAGAAAATAGTAATGTGCTGTGCACAGATCAAGCTAAAGGGACAGACTTTTTTATTCAAAGCTCTGTCTAGTTTCCAAGTTATTAAATATACTCATTGATTTAAATTGTATTTTATCATGAAAAATATTATTATGGTCAGCCCAAATTTTACCTGACAGTAAACTTGGGAAGATTTTTCTTATCCACCTTGACGATGTAACCATCTTGTTCAGTGACAATGAATGTGCTGGAGAGAAAAATATGAATTAAACTACTGGTAAATGAAACATGTTATACTGCACAATAGGAGGAGAGTTCCAATACAATTATGTGATGATGAATATGCATATAGGATTCAAGATATGAACATTGTAAAAACTTCATTAATCATCATTCTAATTAACCAACCAGGCCCTGAAAAGGCAAAATCTTTAAAAGCAGATCTTCTTTCTAAGACAGCCTTGCACTGTTCAAGCTATCATAAAAAATTACTAATCATCAGTGTAAACAGATACATAAATTACATTGAATTAAAAGTTTACAAGGTGTCTTCATATTTCAAATAAATTTTCGAAAGTGTCATAAGAATGTGTCTCACAGAGCAAAGCTCATATAAAGTACAGCTAATGAACCCGAGGTCAAATATAACTAGAAATCATGTAAATGTATTAAATGTATCACACTGATGATATAATGTATATATACACAATATAACAATGAACAAAAGGGTCACCTCTGGTAGAAGTCTGTGAGAATCTGGTCAAGCTTCTCTTGCACTACTTCACATTCAGGATTATTTCCAACCCAATCCTGTGCTAAAGTGAACGTGTCATAGATAGTCTGACCCAAAATCTTGCACCTACAAGTACAGTCAAGGGAGATCACTGAGACTATTTTGTTCAAGGAGTTTTCCAACACTTTGTGACGGAAAAAAAAAACATGTAGAGGGTTAGTTATTTTTGGAATTCATCAATGCTTGGCACTACATGTATATGAGCACTACAGAAACAGTTTTACATTGTGTAAATTGGTTACAAGATTTGGGCTAAGAGAAAAATTGTTATACATCAGATTTAAGGTAGAGTAAATGTAATGCTGCACGTACAATTAAAGAGTATCAAAATAAGGGTTAAAATGCCTAAGAATTGTGGTTGAGGGTTCGATTCCCAGTATGTACACACATGTTAAACTTTTTTTCTTCCTACCTTTTTACTTTCATTTTTACTTCACATTTGCTAGGTTAAAAAGGAAATTTTTATTTTTATTTTGTAAATGAATTTTAAATGTGTGATTTGTGCTAAATTTGTTTACAAATTTGTTACCTGGTATATTTAAAGTAATAAAAAATTAAAACCATGTTGTAAAAATAATTTATATTTTTGCAGTATCAACCAAAATACTTCATAGAACATTTTGGGCAACTCTAAAATAAATGGTGTGACTATCAAGAGCTCCATGACTTTTTTAACTAAGCACAGTAGCAGAAAAAATGAGAAATCATCCTGTGATGGGCTTGTAAATGTTTGTTAACTGTAAACAATTAATAATATAATAATGGGCCATAAATGTGGCCTCTATGGTGTTTACAGGGTTTTTCTAAGATTTGACCTACTTTTTGAACCCATGTGACCCAGTAACAAATTCATCCAAGACTTTAAGTAGCCAAACATTCTGACCTAGTGTGGTAATGTTTAGGCCATAAATGTGGCCTCTAGCAAGTTCACAAAGTTTTTCCTTTTGACCTAATGACCTACTTTTGACCCAACTTGACCTAGTCATGAGCTAATAAAACAAAGGAAATACTTAAGCATGAAGCTAGAAGTGCACATCACAAATTATATATTTTTTTAATTCTTTCACACTCTATAATGCTATAGTGCTGATCATAACAGCACAAATAAATAAGACTTCTTTCAATAAGACAATTTTGTATGTGTATGCTCACATACGCTCACATGTTACAATCTGTTCCTGCACAGGAAGTTTAACAATTATTATTCAAATACAGACTAGTAAATTCATATTCCATCTTTTAACATCCTTAAAAATAAGAAACCCAGACCAATGACAAGAAGAACATACCACATAGCCAGTTCATCAAGGTCTGGTTTGTCCCCGAGTTCCACATACCAATGTTTAAAGTTAATTTTCCAATTCTCCACCTCTTTACACAAACACTGCTTGACAGACTCAAACAATGCTGGAATGCGTATAAAGAGGCTAGAAATCCCCTGAAATAAAAAAATATAATATATGTCGTCAAATACATTTGTTTTTCAAAAAACAATGTTGATATCGGTTTTCAAATATATTATATCTTTCAATGTACTTTATCAGCGTTTTTTTCACTCTTTTGTGACTGGCTCAAGTTCTATCCAATTTGTGAAATTTGGCATCATGAAATCAAGAAAATTGTGAAAAATAAAGTTGCAGCACCAAACAAATTGTGAATTTTAATAACCATAAGTAAACTGATTTTTTTTTTATCTTATTACTAATAAATTCTGCTTATGCACTGTTCAGGTTTAGAAAGTGTAGGCTTGACTCTTTGGCATTCCCATTACCCCAGCATATCTGTTCACATTATTTTAATTTACTTGGGTTTTACGGCACACCGACACTTAACAGGTCATATGGCGCCGAATATACAAAGAAGATTCATGTAAATAGAGAATAATCAGGTAAAAACTAAACTATGTTAGTAAAATATAGAAAAATACAAAAATCTATCGGGTTCACATTATTTAACCTTATAACAATGGACAATTTCAGAGGCCATTGGAGGCTGCTTTCAATATTAATTTTTGGGCTAAATGGCAAATTGGGCCCATTTACATTGCTCTATGGTGGTATGTGATGACTGAAATAATAAATTAAATAAAAAGAACAGATTTATTTGGTTGAAAATTTGGTTGAACATTAATATTTTTTTGTAATTGCGAAGTGTCCAGTCAAGATAGGATACGGGTCTGTAGTAAACTGTCAACACGCCCCTTTAATGGACGAGTTCGCAAAAAAAACAAATGTTCTTTATAAATCTTAGAATATCTGTCTTCAAATATTCTCTGAAATCTTTGAATAAACTGCATTGTCTTTCATGAATGAACTACTCGTATATTCGTTTTTCACCCTACCATATCTATCTTTCATATCTACTAATCACTCTTCAAATGTACTATATCTCTTGGAATATGCTATTTTTTGCTTATAGATATACTTTATTTATCTTTGAATAAACAATAGCTGTGTTTGACTTTTAATTAATAAACCTTTGTATAAACTATATTTTTAATACAAAAACTCTGAATTAATTATATTCTTTCTTTAAGTATATTATATCTGTCTTATATTACACAATTTGTCTATCAGGTTTAATTTTCTTAAGTATACAACTGTCTTAACTACATCTTAAGTTTAATATACTAAATGTGTCAGTAAATAAAAATAAGTCCAATACATGCTTTTACAGATACTGACAAATATTGAATGTATGACTTTAAATATTATTAACACCAACACCATAACATTATCAGAAAGGAACTCACTTTTCTATTAATAATACTAACACCATAATATTATCAGAAGGAACTCACCTCTCTGAGTGTCTGCACTTCTGATGTCATCTGAATTAACTGCACTGAGCAGTCTTTTTCTTTCCTATATACTTCAGCCTTTTTATCAATATCTGTTAGGGTTTTCTTCACACCATTCTTCTGTTTTTTTAAAGCCTCTTTTACAATGGAAGCTTCTGAAAAGTCATTAAGAGTTGTTTTCCATAATAGGTTAATGGAGCAATTTGAAGTCCTCGCTGAATATTTAAATTTCATTAAATAAATTATTGGCAACCAACTGGAATAAAGATGAACTCTAGTGAGCTTGCTGTAGTTTCTCCTTTGCCTTTACGGCATGCTATACACAATGAAGGCAACACTTAATTGCTCCAAGTGGACACCATGTCCAAATAACTGAAATACTGCTGGTGGATAATAAACCAAACAAATAAACAAACAAATGTAGCCTGGGCATAATGACTGGAATGACGGGAGTGTTTAACTCTTTTTTATATGAAAGCAGCAACCTCAAAAACAAGCTCATTTCTTAAAACAAAATGGCCATAATGGCCCTTTATAGCTCATCTGAGAACTCATGCTTTCAGTAGGCTCATATCTGGCATCAAGTGATTAAGAGTTATTTAGTTAAGAAATACACATATTTTTGTCAGGGTATTTATTTCTTGATTGTAGTTATGATTTATTAAAGGGGAAGACATACTGAATGGTGTTAGTAACTGTAGCCAAACATTTTTACCAACTTGATTTGCCGCTAGTATGTTCACAAGGTTTTAATAAACAATGAACCAGTGAGATACTTTTTGACCCCACATGACCCACTTACAAGTTCATCAACATCTCATCCAAACTTTTATAAAGGCAAATATTCTGACCAACTTTGGTGAATAAATGTAGCCTCTAGTATGTTCACAAGGTTTCTTAACATTTGACCCAGTGACATACTTTTGAACCCCACGTGACCCAGTTACAATCTCATCTGAGATTTCTTGCAGACATTCTGACAAAGCTTGGTAAAGATTGGATAAAAACTGTAGCCTCTCAAATGGTCACACACAAATTGTTGACGCCACACGACAGACGAGAACAAAAATGAAAACCTCACCATCAGCATGTTAAGCGAGGTGAGCTAAAAATGGACCAGGTGACATGTTTTCTTATGCTTTTCTATTGTTCATACATACACAAGTTAGAAAAATCTGTGAAAGGATTTTTTTCAAAAACTGAAAATATAAATTATTTTGTATGTACAGTCAAACCCCAGTGGCAAAAACACTGGATCAGGAGAATATAACATATCAAACAGAACTGCTGATCCCTAGTACAATATATCGTTGGAACAGTAAAACAGGTTGCGAATCCCTTCTGTTTATTTACCTGTACTTTCGTACCTTATGGATTAAACAGCAATCGATTGGCAGACTAAATGTCTGCTGTTAAACTGCTAATGAATAAGTTTTGCATACAATGATGCTGTGTGATAATCCATGTCATTGATAGACTACTGGTGTAATATCTAATTTATGGAGTGTTGTATAAAGTGATGTTTAATTATCTTGATTTTAGAACAAAACTATAAGTAACACTAACACATAGTCAAGTTTATAACTTACACTGTAAACGTGGTGAAATACAGGATGAGTATGCCATTTTAAAAATAAGATACATATAGTTTTCACATACAATTAAAACTTTAGAAATCATTCATATTCATTTGGTACAAAAATCATTTCAAGTGACAGGTGAACATGTAGCTCTTTTTGAACCTAAAATATAATTTAATTATAATATTCATCAAACAGGAATGTAGACTATAATTTAAAAGTATTAAATATTAAATGAAAGTGACAGACTTAAGTTGACTGTAGTAAATAAATAAAATACAACTTCAGAAAATGGACCAATGAACTCTCATGTTAAAGAAGAAATCAAAGATTCCAAAAGGAAATAAATTCTCCTTTGACATTACTGCATTCAATTAAACTTACCTGCCAAATGTTGTTCAAGATCTTCTAGTTGTTTTATTAAAGCATTCTGTCTGTCATTTTTTTGATCCCATTGCCTGCATTTAGCATAAAGCTCCTGAAAATTTAAATAGTTGTACATTCACAAACATACCACCAGCAATAAATTGACAAAACAATGGGGTATAAGTTGATAAATTGAAATAGAAATGCATCAAGCAATAGATAATAATTGATTTTTCCCAAGATGCGCCCGCATCTGTTTGTCCGCCATCTTTGTGGTAAAGTGAATCAACACCTCAGTTCTGTGAAAGCGCTCATTGTTTTTTTCTTGAAATGACCGTTACAATAGCTCATGGCAACGAAGACAATAATTAATTCTTGTAGTGTTATGAACTGTCACAACATATCTAATCCGGATCAGAAATCTTTTTTCTCCATACCAGTTGTCATTACAAACCAAGATGAAAGGACCAGAGAACTTAGTGAGAAATGTCGTACGTCAGGCTTTCGCGCTTGAACACAGCATTCACTGTAGCTCAGCGTTTTTTTTTACTGTTTTGGATTGCATTAAAAGTAAAAAAAAAATATGTCTGGGAAAGTATATTTAAATGTTAATTGCTATGTTGTTGTTGTTTTCATTACACTGATATTACATGTATAAAGTTGCTGAAAAATAATAAACAATTAAGAAATATTCTGCTTATTTAAAATGTTGTCATCAGTGACATAAAAACATGTATGTGCCCCTAATGATGTGATGCACGATGCACAAAATTGACCCCCAAATATTTGAATTTGACCCGTGAAAATTTTGAGTGAGGAGTCTATGACCATTGAAGTTCAGAGTCTATAGCATGCCCTGTATGTGGTTGTAATGTGGTATCCAACTGTTTGCTAATATTGTTCCCATCTAACAACACGTTACTACTATTCTGGTTAGTTTATGCATAATGCTCGAACAAACTATACTTGAGAGAAGACTGTTATTACACTCATTTTAATGACAGTGCAAACCTTAAAAATATTGCATTAAATGTCCACAATTGTTAGATCTATAAACAAGCACTTTGCTGATTTCAGCTACAAATAAATATCAACATCAGGATTGATTACCTGCATGATCATGTAACATGAGCTTAAAAATATGTTATGCCTTATCTTAGTTTAAAACTATCGAATTGTGCAGCTTATCTCAAATAATAAATACCTATTTGTAATGACAAGCTATGTGTTTGCTTTACTTTTAACATGGCTGTACGAGCAAGGTTGAGCAGAATTTTCGACTGCTAGTATTTACCAATGGTATTTATGGTGAGCGGACGTTTCGGCCTAGGACATTCGGGACTAGAACAGTTCGGCCCACGGACAGTTCGGCCTAGATTTTACTATTAACACAATGTTAATATGAAGAAAACATTTACATAACTGCCTGGAATGAATATAACTCTAAAGTCACTAATGGTTTTAAATAAAGCAATAAAGAAGCAATAAAGTTTAAACATAGTTCAAAATATCTGACCAAAAGTTTAATAAAGTGGTGTTTCTTGTTTCTTGTTCACACTTACGTTGGAATAATAAATATATGCAGGTGGGCCTTATTTAAGATGGTTTAAAGAACAAGTTTGTTCCATCTTCAAAAACCCTTTAATTGCTGTTTTTACATAAGATCTTCTTATTAACACCTTTAGCACTGATTAGCCATTCTTCATTCCAGAAATAAAAGTTTCCATAGCTCTTTGATCCTTTTAATGAAGTTACGTTATGTACAGCCTGATGTCTAAATGTTTAGTGGACTGAACCTGGGGCTAAATGAAATGAACAAATATTTACATGTGAAATTTGTCATGTGTTATACATATATATGTGCTTGGAATGAACAATAACCTATTGAACTATACAATTAATGGTTACACTTCTGATGAACTGATGAGGATGCTAGCAAAGTTGCCTGTAATGTTAAATATTCACATGCTTTGAGTTTGAAAATTAAACAATACACAATCTTTTTAAAAATGGTTTGTCTATGCCTTGAGTAAGAAAACTAAACAATAAACAATAATTTTCTATGATTTTTAACATTAGCTTGAATATAAAGGACACGTTTCAAATAGGCGGAAACGTCCACCTTTACACAAAAATCTGGCCAAACTGTCCTAGTCCGGAATGTTCTAGGCCGAACTGTCCTAGGCCTAAACGTCCATGCGCCGAAACATCCGCCATTCGTATTAACTGGTATTTACCTGCCTGGAAAATACGGTGTACGGACATTTGCCCCCCCGGACATTTGCCCCCCGGACGTTTGCCCTCTTTTAAATGCAGGCCGGACGTTTGCCCCCCTGTCGTTTTTCAAAGCCGGACTTTTGCCCCCCTGCCGATTTTCAAAGCCGGACGTTTGCCCCCTCAACAAAACTTGAGGGCGGACTTTTGCCCCCCCCCCCCCCCCCCCCCCATAACGTAAGGGCGGACTTTAAAAAAAATCAATCTGTCAATTTCATTAATTTTACAAAGAATGTAAAAAACGGCGATTAACATCCTTGTACTTAATTATAAACAATTAGCTGTAATGCGTTCAGTTATACGCGGCGGTTTCTTTGCATTACTAATTTCACAGAGAATATCCGTCTCCGGTAAGGGACTTATGTCTGGTGCCCGTTGATGAACTGTGCATATGTGCACTATCAAGTGTTCTGATACTACAATGTGCATTCGATTTTCTATTGTTCTAAATTGAGGAAATGCATATACTACCTCGTTCGCTGAAAATGTTCTAATCAAAATGTGCTTGTTGTATATTTGTTTTCATTATTGTCAGTTGTACTTTCACGTGTTATATTCTTATTATTGAAACTGTTGTAATTAAGCCTGTAATAAAACTTGAATTAATTTTGTCTCGTTTTACATGTCATCCCTATGAGATATAAAAATGAGGTGCATTTTATAAAGTTACTAAAAACATAAAATATATAATACTTGACAAAACAGAAGAAAAACATTAAACGGATCTATATAGTTTTTCAGACGAAATTATGCCTACAATACGTGAATTTTGCAAACTAATTTTGATTAATCAAAGTGTTTTAAATGGGTCTAGGCCTACCAGTTGATTGACAGTTAACCTGTTTGTGACACTCTACGCATGAGTGGCAAGCGATCGCGGGAAATGTGTAGCAAAAAACCATGCTAAAGCCGAAGTCTTGCGGGTTCGACGGCGAGAGTTTTAGAACGGGTAAATTGTCTTGGAACCTGATGCGATGTAAAGATATGAAGGCAAACTAGATTGTAACTTTTACTTAATTCCAGTCCTATGAAAAAAATTATAGAAAATTTTGTTACACCTAACACATTTCATGTACTGTAGCACCATGTAGTACCGTTTGTGTATGTTTCTAATATGGCGGGAAGACATTTACAGGCGGGATACAGAGTTTGAGAAGAAAGGGAGGGCAATTTCCGCCTTGACATTTTAGTAGACGGGGCAAACGTCCGCCTTGTAATTTCAGCTTTGGGGGGGGGGGGGGCAAACGTCCGCCTTGTAATTTCAGCTGGGGGGCAAACGTCCGCCTTGTAATTTCAGCTGGGGGGCAAACGTCCGCCCTTCACAAATAGGGGGGCAAACGTCCGGGGGGCAAACGTCCGGGGGGGCAATTGTCCTAGATTCGGAAAATACTCCCCAAAGTGGCAAATACTACCCAGATGATTTTTTTGGCATTTAAATACTGCAGAAATCATAACCTAGATGACTTTAAATAATGTATTATCATAATGATAATTAAATTACTCAGATATTTTAATAAAATTTTATACAGGATTATCATTATAAGCACATAAAGTAAAATTAATGTTAAAGAACTATCTTTTTAACCTAAAAATACATGTGAGAAAGTAATGCTAATCCACCTGCACCTGGCCTTTGACACTCAACAAGCAAAGCCATATGGTCTAGACTTTTAAAACAACAAGTTTCAGACAAGGGGTTGTAATAGCCAGAGGCAACATAGGCAAAAGTAAAATGTCATACATAACCTAGACAGCTTGTATTGGTGCAAGTAAATGGTTGTGTATTGGGTATGTCATGAGTACAGTGTCATCTGTATGACTTCATCCCTGAGTAACATTTATAAGACAGAATTTTTCTCTTGTCAACAACAAGTGAGTTTAACCCCATCATTGTAGTTATTCACCCCTCCATAGTTATTCACCCCTCCGAAGTTATTCACCCCTCCGAAGACCCCATTACATATAGAAAGTATTAAATGTTTAATAAAATGGTTTCTACTATTGGATGTGAGCGACTCTGATGTAACTTTTATCCCAAAGATGCGTTGTCCATATAATTCAATAAAGAATAATTTTGACCATTGTTTGCAAATCTGTTATCTCGTACAGGGTCAAACTTACACCGCCCAAACAGTGCTTCTGAGCGCTTTGATTCAAGATGGTTTTGTGTGTGTCAAAGGCTATAAAGAGACAAATGTTGGTAGTTTTTTACACTAACCGTTGCTGCAAGTTGCTGAATCCATTAAGTGTTGTTGTAAATTAATAACCCCTACCCCATCATCCTGCACCCTGATTTTTTTTAAATTAAATTTTACATCAATTTAACAATATTACACCATACATAAAGTCCATGACATTTAACAGCTATTGTAGTGATAACAATGCCTTGACCACTACAGTGCTGATTGGAAATCCTGTTAAAATCAAGCAAACATACCTGGAAAGCCTCCTTAGCTTCTGTTACTTGCTTGTCAATGACATTTCGTCGCTGCTGGTTTTCTGCCTCTTTTTTCAATTCATCTTTCTACAATATAAAATATTTGTTTATCATTACAAAGAACTGGAAGAGGCAATTGCTTTTGGAGAGATATACTGTTTGCTTAGTGTTACAAAGAACAGAGTACAGATATACTGTTTGTTTAGTGTTGCAAGAGCAAGGAAGAGATATACTGTTTGTTTAGTGTTAAAAAGAGCAGGGGAGAGATATACTGTTTGTTTAGTGTTAAAAAGAGCAGGGGAGAGATATACTGTTTGTTTAGTGTTGCAAAGAACAGGGGAGAGATATACTGTTTGTTAAGTGTTACAAAGAGCAGAGTACAGATATACTGTTTGTTTAGTGTTAAAAAGAGCAGGGGAGAGATATACTGTTTGTTTAGTGTTACAAAGAGCAGAGTACAGATATACTGTTTGTTTAGTGTTACAAAGAGCAGGGGAGAGATATACTGTTTGTTAAGTGTTACAAAGAAAGGGGAAGAGACCTACAGTTTGTTAATTGTTACAAAGAGGTGGGGAGAGATATACTGTTTGTTTAGTGTTACAAAAAGCCCCCCCCCCCCCCAGCTCTTTGTAACACTAAACAAATAGTATCTCTCTCCCCCAGCTCTTTGTATCACAAAACAAACAGTTTCTCTCTCCCCCAGCTCTTTGTACCACTAGACAAACAGTATCTCTCTCCCCAAGCTCTTTGTATCAGTAAACAAACAGTATAGCTCTCCCCTGTTCTTTGTACCACTAAACAAACAGTATAACTCTCCCCTATTCTTTGCAACACTAAACAGTATATCTCTCCTGCTCTTTGTATCACTAATCAAAACGTATATCTGGACTCTGCTCTTTTTAAAACAAAACAAACAGTATATCTCTCCCCCGTTCTTTGCAACACTAAACAAACAGAATATCTTTCCCCTTTTTTTGTTTCTCTAATTAAGCAGTATATCTCTCCTGCTCTTTGTATCACTAAACAACAAGTATATCTGGACACTGCTTTTTTTAACACTAGACAGAATATCTCTCCACCAGCTCTATGTAACACTTAACAAACAGTATATCTGGACACTTCTCTTTTTAACACAAGATAAGCAGTATCTCTCTCCCCCAGCTCTTTGTATCACTAAACAAACAATATCTCTCTCCCCTGCTCTTTGCAACACTACACAAACATTATATGTTTCGCCTGTTCTTTGCAACACTGAACAAACAGTATATCTCTCCCCTGTTCTTTGTACCACTAAACAAACAGTATATCTCTCCCCTGTTCTTTGTAACACTAGACAAACAGTATCTCTCTCCCCAGCTCTTTGTAACACTAAACAAACAGTATATCTCTCTCCCAGCTCTTCGTATCACTAAACAAACAGTATCCTCTCCCCCAGCTCTTTTTAACACTAAACAAACAGTATATCTCTCCCCTTTTCTTTGCAACACTAAACAAACAGTATATCTCTCCCCTGTTTTTGCAACACTAAACAAACAGTATCTCTGTCCCCCAGCTCTTTGCAACACTAAACAAACAGTATATCTCTCCCCTGTTCTTTGCAACACTAAACAAGCAGTATATCTCTCCTCCAGCTCTTTGTAACACTTAACAAACGGTATATCTCTCCCCCTGTTCTTTGTTGCTCTAAAAAAACAGTATCTCTCTCCCCCAGCTTTTTGTAACACAAAACAAACAGTATATCTCTCCCCACCTCTTTGTAACAATTAACAAACTGTAGGTCTCTTCCCTTTTCTTTGTAACACTAAACAAACAGTATATCTCTCCCCTGCTCTTTGTAACACTAAACAAACAGTATATCTCTCCCCCAGCTCTTTGTAACACTAAACAAACAGTAAATCTCTCCCCTGTTCTTTGCAACACTAAACAAACAGTATCTCTCTCCCCCAGCTCTTTGCAACACTAAACAAACAGTATCTCTCTCCCCCAGCTCTTTGTAACACTAAACAAACAGTAAATCTCTCCCCTGTTCTTTGCAACACTAGACAGACAGTATCTCTCCCCCAGCTCTTTGCAACACTAAACAAACAGTATCTCTCTACCCCAGCTCTTTGTAACACTAAACAAACAGTATATCTCTCCCCCAGCTCTTTGTAACCCTAAACAAACAGTAAATCTCTCCCCTGTTCTTTGCAACACTAAACAAACAGTATATCTCTCCCCTGTTCTTTGCAACACTAAACAAACAATATCTCTCTCCCCCAGCACTTTGCAACACTAAACAAACAGTATATCTCTCCCCTGTTCTTTGCAACACTAAACAAACAGTATATCTCTCCCCTGTTCTTTGCAACATTAAACAAACAGAATATCTCTCCCCTGTTCTTTGCAACACTAAACAAATGATATATCTCTCCCCTGTTCTTTGTAACACTAAACAAAAAGTATATCTCTCCCCTGTTCTTTGCAACACTAAACAAACAGAATATCTCTCCCCTGATCTTTGCAACACTAAACAAACAGTAAACATCTCCCCTGTTCTTTGCAACACTAAACAAACAGTATATCTCTCCCCTGTTCTTTGCAACACTAAACAAAAAGAATATCTCTCCCCTTTTTTTTGTTTAGTGTTACAAAGAGCAGGGGAGAGAGATATTGTTTGTTTAGTGATACAAAGAGCTGGGGGAGAGAGACACTGTTTGTCTAGTGTTACAAAGAGCTGGAGAAGAGAGATACTGTTTATCTAGTGTTAAAAAGAGAAGAGTCCAGATATACTGTTTGTTAAGTGTTACAAAGAGCTGGGGGAGAAATATAGTGTCTAGTGTTAAAAAAAGCAGTGTCCAGATATACTTTTTGTTTAGTGATACAAAGAGCAGGAGAGATCTACTGCTTGTTTAGAGAAACAAAAAAAAAAGGGAGAGATATTCTGTTTGTTTAGTGTTGCAAGGAACAGGGGAGAGATATACTGTTTGTTTAGTGTTGCAGAGAACAGGGGAGAGATATACTGTTTGTTTAGTGTTGAAATGAATGGGGGAGAGATATACTGTTTGTTTAGTGTTGCAAAGAACAGGAGAGAGATATACTGTTTGTTTAGTGTTGCAAAGAACGGGGGAGAGATATACTGTTTGTTAAGTTTTAAAAAGAGCAGAGTCTAGATATACGTTTTGATTAGTGATACAAAGAGCAGGAGAGATATTCTGTTTGTTTGGTGTTGCAAAGAACAGGGGAGAGATAAACTGTTTGTTAAGTGTTGCAAAGAATAGGGGAGAGATATACTGTTTGTTTAGTGTTGCAAAGAACAGGGGAGAGATATACTGTTTGTTTACTGAAACAAAGAGCTGGGGGAGAGATAAACTGTTTGTTAAGTGATACAAAGAGCTGGGTGAAAGATATACTGTCTAGTGTTAAAAAGAGCAGTGTCCAGATATACTTTTTGTTTAGTGATACAAAGAGCAGAAGAGATATACTGCTTGTTTAGAGCAACAAAAAAGGGGAGAGATATTCTGTTTGTTTAGTGTTGCAAAGAACAGGGGAGACATATACTGTTTGTTTAGTGTAAACAAGAGCAGGGGAGACTTAACTTTTTGTTTAATATTAAAAAGAGATGATGCAAGTTAACTGTTTGTATAGTGTTACAAAGAGCAGGGGAGAGAGAAAATGTATGTGTACCTTTTTGAAGTGTTCCATCAGTTTGATTTCTTCTTCCACACAACTTATTGCAATCTTGACTATAGCTTCAATGTCCAGGTCTTCAGACCACTATTTAGATAAAAAAAAGAATTTAAGTTTAACTCTTACTAAAGAAATAATGCTTTGCTTACAAGATCATTTCAATACAAGATGATTTTTATATGGCAATTAAGACACTTCCTGCCATGTTTCTTCTACCAATTCAGGCTGATTAGCTTGGAAGCTTTCCAAAATGTAGTTCTATCAACTTGTAAAAAGACAAGTGAAGCAAAATAATTTACATTTGTCTCAATTTTCCTGGTCAGTTTAGTATCCTTTCTTTCTGCACAAAATCTGAGCAAGAGATATAGCCATTTATTTCCATGGTATGTCTGAGAAATTTGTATGTTGTCTTTATCAGATATTAAATTAAATAATGAAAGATATGAATAAATACAAACTACACATATGAGAGCTGTCCAAGTTATCTGTGAACTGACTGGGTGATTAGCTTGGAAATGGTTTTACCTTTCTTAAAACAAAAGTACATACATTCCTTAAGGTTTTTTAAGTCACCTTATTTAGTCTATTAGTTTATTAACAACTGTCTTTATTTATTTGCTTAGTCAATCCAATATATCCACCTATGTCTTTCTTGCCAATTAAATCATTTTCAATAGATTTAAAATTGTCTTTATTTGCCTTTGTAGTCATCTGAAACATTTACTTGTTTAGTCATAACATATTTACTTATGTATTTCTTCACTTGTTAAATTAAATCAAATTACATCAAATATATTCACTTATAGCTTTCTTTGCTTGTTAAGCCATATAAAATATACCAGCAGTTGTTTTTATCTGTTTCTTAAGCCATATAAAATATACCAACATTTGTTATTTGCTTGCTGAAATATATCAAACGTATTAACTTTTTGTCTTTTTTCATGTTATATAAATATATATTATATCAACTTATGTTCCCTTTAATAACTAAACATATTTCTGCACTAGTTTTTCATGGATTTATCGATATTATTCTGAGTTACTCTATTCCACCCGTTTTCAAAAGCTTTTGTGCTCCTAGAACATGAATGACAACCAACTCTGATAAGAAGTTGTATAAACTTTTTTTTTTTTTAAACCTTTCTTATATACTAGTATTCACTATATTACAGGAAGGTCAAGGTTGCACATCTGGCCTCCAGGTTGGTTTTTTCACTTTGCCAAAACAAAAAAATCTTTTCCACCATTGAGCTACTCTTGTATATTTACTTTTGATGCCATAAAAAGCATTAGTGATGGTGAATATGTTGGAGTAACTTAAAAGTGATATGTATGGAGAGAAATGGATTAATAATAATTAATTAAAAATAAGTGCAAATTCAAAACACTTGTGAACGAGCTTCGCAGACTACTTGTATTCTACCACTTGTTTTACCATAGTGGATGTTTGTTATATACATGCTGGCTGTCTATGTGTTTTTTAGACCCTTTCAAGAGCAAGTAGAATTCTTTACTGCATGTTATTATTAAGCAAAAAAGCTGAAAAATAACTTATGAACTTAAGGCGGTAGAGCTTTTATACATTTGATTATGCTCTTTATTGTAAAAATTTATCTAACACTTACAATAGTATACAAAATAACAGAACAATAAATAACAAATAAGAACGGATCTAGTTCAGTTTGAACTTGTGAGCCAGCCTGCCATTGTACTTACTATATGGATACTGGGTGCACCTTTTGTTTACAGGGTATCATTTATATTTGTTTTATTTTTGGTAAATATACCCTAAATAAAAATAATACATAGAATTAGAATTACATATTTTTTTAATTAAGGGGATTTGATACCATTGAGCATGGTTCTTTGTGAATCTCTTTATATTTTCAGAGCTTGGACTTCCTAGAAAAAGTGTATTTTAATCAAGAGTGGGCAGGTATGTAATGTTTGAGCATGCTTTGTGCTGCGTGTTGTTTGTTATTGTCCTGTTAACACTTTTCTTACAACTGTTGTATTACAATTTTATAACAAGTCTAAAAAGCAAATGTTTTGTTTAAGAAGTTTAGATATATAATTTGGCCAGCTCATTGTTGTTGTTCCTACATTATTCAATTGTGTTTTGTTGTTTCATGTTGATAACTGGTTGAAGAGACAACATGTCAATTTTATTCCTGTTTTTAATACAGTTTGTTTCATTTCTTTTATACTAATCATTAGTTGAAGAAATAAAATATCAAATATGTTCCTATGCTATTCTCTTGTATTTTGTTCTTTTTGTGCTGATGTTTTTTAAAGTAGAAACAACTATAAATTAGACACCACTTTAGCAATAAAGAATACACACTCTAAAACTTTTTTTCTTATGGATGGACATTTTGTTCCATTCTTTTTTATATCAGTCAGTCAAGTTCAAGATATGATACATGTTGTTTACCTGTTGAAGCAACATCTTGTCTAAGCTATCCTTAGGATCTAATTGCAGATACAGCTCTTCTGCTTTTGTCCTAGCGACATCCAGTGAAACCAGTTTTAAGTCATGAAGTTGTTTCCTGTACAAAGAGACAAAAAGAGAAATTTCTTTTAATCCGATACATAGCACTGGCGCAGCCATTACCAATAGTATTACTGATTTGTCACTTTACAAAAGGTAAAATCTGAGGAGCAAAAAGGTTATTTCCATACTGAGTAGATAAAAAATATGTGATGCCATTCAAAAACCGATGACAAAAAGTGTGTCTACAGGTCATTCAAATACCTAAATATTTTTTAAATTTGGGTTTTGGGGGTTTTTCTTTATAAGTAAACAGAGAAGTGTGGTTGTACAGCTAGGATTAAAAAGTAATAAGATGGCAACAGTGACTTTTTGACTAGACATCATTCATGGCAGAGTTGGCCTGACATCATTCATGGCAGAGTTGGCCAGACATCATTCATGGCAGAGTTGGCCAGACACCACTCTAGTAAGTAGAGGTACTAAGTCTAAATTAGCTTTAAACTACCTGATGATCCAAAATACATGCCAAGAGACTGTCACCCTTGGACAAAACAAAATGACGATGAAAATAACAGAAATAGTAGACAAAAATAATTGTTGGAGCTAATGATTATGATTTCAATGATGATAATGATAAAGTTAATAATAAAAATGATGATAATGACTATAATAATGATGACAATGATTATGGTGACAATGACATAACGACAATGATGACAATGATAATAATGACAATAATTATGATGATAATGATTATGATGACAAAGATTATGATGATAATGATTATGATGACAAAGATTATGATGATAATGATGACAATAATTATGATTATTATAATGACAATGATAATAATGACAAAGATTATGATAACAAGGTTGATAATAACAATGATTATAAGGACAATGACATAATAACAACAATAATGATAATGAAAATAATAATGATGACAATGATATAATGACAACAATGATCTGCTATAATTAAAGGTCCAATGAGACATAAAAGGACCCAAACAAATCCATAATTAGACGCATATTACCTCTGCTTGTAACAGTCAAGAAACCAACTGTCAGAGTGGACTCTTAACTGCAATGGAAAAAGTTAAAGTATAAAATCAACTTAATGTACACTGAGCCTTTACATCTTACTTTAATTATTAAATAAAACAAAAACTTATATATTTTCATTCAAAGCTATAAAAAAACAACAGATTCAAGTAAAATGGAAAATGGAAAGTGCAGAAGTATTAAACTAATTGTGTACACTTCAGTAATGATTTTTCACAGAGAAAAGGGCATAAAGTTAAATAAAATGCTGTTTTTAGCAAACCTAGCAGATTGCCAAAAATGACTTAAAAAAAATACAAAAAAATTGTATTTAACTTTTTTCTATTGTACTGTAAGTATGTAATAAAATCAGATTACACTTTTGACAAAATGTTTTTAAACAAGTGATAATTAATCTGTTTACTGTCCTACCAAGAGTTGGGATTGCAATAAAAATTGCTTCTGATATGCCTTACCCCAAGTGGGATGGGATGGGATTGCCGGCATTTTTGCCAATACTGTGCAGCGACATTTCTATCATTATAGCACAGGGGCACTTAGGAGGTGCCCAGGGACTGAACCCAGCAGGTCCATTATACTGACACCAACGAGTCAGGCGTAATGCTGTCCCCTAGCCCCAAGCATTAGGAGGGAAGTCACTACTACCAACTTTAAAGTCTTTGGTTTGACCTGGCCGGGGTTTGAACCTGTGACCTCCCGATCCACAAGCCAACGCTCTACCACCTGAGCTATTGCAACAGGTTTACCCAAAGTACCACTCGACTTACTGCATTGTTGTTAAGTTTTTTTGAAATATTAATTTTGCAAATTTTATCAATCCAGTATTTGGTACATTTTAACATTAAAAGTCACAAGGAAAACTGGACCAATCCTATGGTTTTATTTGGTAAATAAACTGTTTTAAGTAGCTCTTCTTCTTTTCTGCAACAAAGGACCAAACATGACTTCAAAATGCAATTGGCTTTTTGTTAAAAAATGTGCTGGCAGAGCTTTATAATGACATATGTTTGGGTTGTATAGATATTTCTGAGTTCAGGCAAAGAGAGATGTGTATTTGACATGTTCACTCCTTTTTAATCGGCAAGGCATTACAAAAATTTAAAGCAAAAGTGACAGGGCAAATGCCGTCAGAGACAATATAAAATATACATGCTTTACAAGTGTTTAAAGTTTAACACCATTTTGTCATTACAATACTTTCTGGATACCTTGGTAAAATATAAAGATGCCTGGAACCTTGCACTGACACAATTATGGTCATATCGACAATATCCAGCGTGTTACTGGAAAACCCCAGACCTGTGGGTAGAACCATCGACGCATTGCAGGACAGCTTGAAGATCTCCCTTTGGAAGTTTTTGTCCTGATTGAGACATGACCCTATATGATTAGGAGCTGAGGATGTGACAACAAATTTGAGCCTACTTTCTAACTCTATTACTTAATATAACAACAAGCTATTTACTGACTTTGTTTGTAAATATGTTGATGCAATATTTTAATATGCAGCGAGTGTATAGATGTTTGTAGTATTGTGACCATCCATTATGTCTTGAACTGTTTGTATTAGTTGTTGGCTGCATGGGTCTAATGACGCCTTGGCTGAATATGAATAAACATGACATTTCCAATATGAATATTCTAAGTTAATTCCATTTTTATTGGAGTTCTTAAGATCCAATAAGATCAGCTTATCATTCGGACAGCAAACAATCCTGACAAAGTTTAATTACCTTTGTCTTGAATGCGGCTCAATTAAATGGACTACCACAACAATTCATGTCTACTCCAAGCATCAATTAATTTAACCTTACCAAACTAGACCTCAACATGAACATTTTCTGATCAAACCCATCTCTACTTGATCAGTTTGTGATTGCTACTTATTTCTTTTTGATGTGTCAAAAGCAGGGGCTGATCGATGTACATTCTGCCCATTTTATACTTAAATCATGTCCACAGTGAATATGATGATCAAAGACAAATGGTTGACTTACCTGATCGGATATGCACTTCCTCTCCAACATTTCTCGCCATTTTTTATGCAAGTCTGCGTCTTTCGTCTTAACATAAATAAAAAAGAAGCAAGAAGACCTGCTAAGTAAGCTGGTAAAGTTAAGTTTCATTTTAAAATTTGCTTAAAATGGAAAATGCATTATTATTTTTCAATAAATCCATTTTTTTAATTATTATTCTTATGCTATGGAATATATATATATACTTACAACAGTTGTTACAGAAAAACATACTCTAAAATACAAGTGCTTTATAGTACACTGAAAACAACTCTATAGCACATCCCACATAGCACTTACTGCAACATAACACTGTAGTACCTCGGCTCTAAAATTGTGTCAATGGTAATTTTCTTCACCGCAATTGTCAACATGTGTCAACTAAGATTGTGTATTGAAGATGTGATGTTAAAATGTTATGCCTGACAATTGTCGCCCACATACAGCTGTGCTAAATAATTAACACTATTTAAATTAAATAACACTGGGAAAGATTATACATGTAAATGACCTAGTTTTTAGCAGCTACAGCAGTAAATGATATGCCACTGAACATGCCAATCATTTATTTGCTACATAGGTAGAAATAATTATTCACTCCACACACCCTGAAAAATGACTGGATGGGATTCTGTCTGGGATCCCCTAAAAATAAAGGTAGTCTTGTGGATGGTCATGTGATTAGGATATATGTTAGTTATATGTACCTACCTGGCGAAGAAAGTCCAAGATACTCTGGGAGGTTTCATCCATGATTACTTTAATACTGAAATAGAAAGCATCAAATAATTATATATTTTGAGTGATATGAAAATAAAAAACAAATAGAAAAAGAACTTCATGTTCACCAATCCTACTAATGCCAAGTTCCCCCTCCATAAGCTTTCACTGAAACTTTCACTGGCTTTGAGAAACCTTTTAAAGATGTAGTCCCCTTGGCATCTTCTCCTTTCATTATTCGTTTTCCCAAAATGCCAAAATGTAAGTAGTATTGTGAAACAAATGTGTATAAAGAAATAATAACAAACAAAATTGACATTTTAACAAAAGTAATGAAAAGGACTTTGAAAAAAAAACATAAAAAAGTCTGTCTTTACTAATATTCATTATCCATGATACTGAGCGACCATTTAAACCCCTAGCCTAGCACAGCACACTGACATATTTCCATTTAGGACTACCACAGGAAACATCTTGATAAATTTTGTCCATTAGGGACTACCACAGGAAACATCTTGATTTGTCCATTAGGGACTACTACAGCACAAAGCGTGATTTGTCCATTAGGGACTATCACAGGAAACATCTTGATTTGTCCATTAGGGACTACCACAGGAAACATCTTGATTTGTCCATTACTTGATTAGTCCATTAGGGACTACCATAGGAAACATCTTGATCTGTTCATTAGAGACTACCACAGGAAACATCTTGATTTGTTCATTAGGGACTACCACAGGAAACATCTTGATCTTGATTTGTCCATTAGGGACTATCACAAGAAACAGCTTGATTTGTCCATTAGGGACTACCACAGGAAACATCTTGATTTGTTCATTAAGGACTACCACAGGAAACATCTTGATTTGTTCATTATGGACTATAACTGCACAAAGCGTGATTTGTCCATTAGGGACTACCAGAGGAAACCGTTTGATTTGTCCATTAGGGACTACCACAGGAAACATCTTGATTTGTTCATTAGGGACTACCACAGGAAACATCTTGATTTGTCCATTAGGGACTACCAAAGGAAACATCCTGATTTGTCCATTAGAAACTACCACAGAAAACATCTTGATTTGTCCATTAGGGACTACCACATAAACATCTTGATTTGGTCTTTAGGGACTACCACAGCACAAAGCATGATCTGTCTATTAAGGACTACCCTAGGAAACCGCTTGATTTGTTCATTATGGACTATAACTGCACAAAGCGTGATTTGTCCATTAGGGACTACCACAGGTAACAGCTTGATTTGTCCATTAGGGACAATCACAGGAAACATCTTGATTTGTTCATTAGGGATTACCACAGGAAACATCTTGATTTGTCCAATAGGGACTACCACAGGAAACATCTTGATTTGTCAATTAGGGACTATCACAGCACAAAGCCTGATTTATCCATTAGGGACTACCACAGGAAACAGATTGATTTGTCTGTTAGGGACTACCACAGAAAACATCTTGATTTGTCCATTAGGGACTACCAAAGGAAACATCCTGATTTGTCCATTAGGGACTACCACAGAAAACATCTTGATTTGTCCATTAGGGACTACCACATAAACATCTTGATTTGTCCATTAGGGACTACCACATAAACATCTTGATTTGTCCATTAGGGACTACCACAGGAAACATCTTGATTTGTCCATTAGGGACTACCAAAGGAAACATCCTGATTTGTCCATTAGAAACTACCACAGAAAACATCTTGATTTGTCCATTAGGGACTACCACATAAACATCTTGATTTGTCCATTAGGGACTACCACATAAACATCTTGATTTGTCCATTAGGGACTACCACATAAACATCTTGATTTGTTCTTTAGGGACTACCACAGCACAAAGCATTATCTGTCTATTAAGGACTACCCTAGGAAACCGCTTGATTTGTTCATTATGGACTATAACTGCACAAAGTGTGATTTGTCCATTAGGGACTACCTCAGGAAACAGATTGATTTGTCTGTTAGGGACTACCAGAGGAAACAGTTTGATTTGTCCATTAGGGACTACCACAGGAAACATCTTGATTTGTCCATTAGGGACTACCACAGGAAACATCTTGATTTGTCAATTAGAGACGATCACAGAACAAAGCGTGATTTGTCCATTAGGGACTACCACAGGAAACAGATTGATTTGTCCCATAGGGACAACCACAGGAAACATCGTGATTTGTTCATTAGGGATTACCACAGGAAACATCTTGATTTGTCCATTAGGGACTACCAGAGGAAACAGTTTGATTTGTCTATTAGAGACTACCACAGAAAACATCTTGATTTGTCAATTAGGGACTATCACAGCACAAAGCGTGATTTATCCATTAGGGACTACCACAGGAAACAGCTTGATTTGTCCATTAGGGACTACCATAGGAAACATCTTGATTTGTCCATTTGGGACTACCACAGGAAACATCTTGATTTGTCCATTATGGACTACCACAGGAAACATCTAGATTTGTCCATTAGGGACTACCACAGGAAACATCTTGATTTGTCCATTAGGGACTACCACAGGAAACATATTGATTTGTCTATAAGGGACTTCCACAGGAAACATCTTGATTTGTCCATTAGGGACTACCACAGGAAACATCTTGATTTGTCTGTTAGGGACTACCACAGAAAACAGCTTGATTTGTCCATTAGGGACTTCCACAGGAAACAGCTTGATTTGTCCATTAGGGACTACAACAGGAAACATCTTGATTTGTCCATTAGGGACTACCACAGGAAACATCTTGATTTGTCCATCAGGGACTACCACAGGAAACATCTTGATTTGTCCATTAGGGACTACCACAGGAAACATCTTAATTTGTCTATTAGGGACTACCACAGGAAACATCTTGATTTGTCCATTAGGGACTACCACAGGAAACATCTTGATTTGTCCATTAAGGACAACCACATGAAACATCTTGATCTGTCAATTAGGGACTATCATAGCACAAAGCGTGATTTCGCCATTAGGGACTACCACAGGAAACATCTTGATTTGTCCATTAGGGACTACCACAGGAAACAGATTGATTTGTCCCATAGGGACAACCACAGGAAACATCGTGATTTGTTCATTAGGGATTACCACAGGAAACATCTTGATTTGTCCATTAGGGACTACCAGAGGAAACAGTTTGATTTGTCTATTAGAGACTACCACAGGAAACATCTTGATTTGTCAATTAGGGACTATCACAGCACAAAGCGTGATTTATCCATTAGGGACTACCACAGGAAACAGCTTGATTTGTCCATTAGGGACTACCATAGGAAACATCTTGATTTGTCCATTAGGGACTACCACAGGAAACATCTTGATTTGTCCATTATGGACTACCACAGGAAACATCTAGATTTGTCCATTAGGGACTACCACAGGAAACATCTTGATTTGTCCATTAGGGACTACCACAGGAAACATATTGATTTGTCTATAAGGGACTACCACAGGAAACATCTTGATTTGTCCATTAGGGACTACCACAGGAAACATTTATTTGTCTGTTAGGGACTACCACAGAAAACAGCTTGATTTGTCCATTAGGAACTTCCACAGGAAACAGCTTGATTTGTCCATTAGGGACTACAACAGGAAACATCTTGATTTGTCCATTAGGGACTACCACAGGAAACATCTTGATTTGTCCATCAGGGACTACCACAGGAAACATCTTGATTTGTCCATTAGGGACTACCACAGGAAACATCTTAATTTGTCTATTAGGGACTACCACAGGAAACATCTTGATTTGTCCATTAGGGACTACCACAGGAAACATCTTGATTTGTCCATTAAGGACAACCACATGAAACATCTTGATTTGTCAATTAGGGACTATCATAGCACAAAGCGTGATTTCGCCATTAGGGACTACCACAGGAAACATCTTGATTTGTCCATTAGGGACTACCACAGGAAACAGATTGATTTGTCCCATAGGGACAACCACAGGAAACATCGTGATTTGTTCATTAGGGATTACCACAGGAAACATCTTGATTTGTCCATTAGGGACTACCAGAGGAAACAGTTTGATTTGTTCATTAGGGACTACCACAGGAAACATCTTGATTTGTTAATTAGGGACTATCACAGCACAAAGCGTGATTTATCCATTAGGGACTACCACAGGAAACAGCTTGATTTGTCCATTAGGGACTACCATAGGAAACATCTTGATTTGTCCATTAGGGACTACCACAGGAAACATCTTGATTTGTCCATTATGGACTACCACAGGAAACATCTAGATTTGTCCATTAGGGACTACCACAGGAAACATCTTGATTTGTCCATTAGGGACTACCACAGGAAACATATTGATTTGTCTATAAGGGACTACCACAGGAAACATCTTGATCTGTCCATTAGGGACTACCACAGGAAACATCTTGATTTGTCTGTTAGGGACTACCACAGAAAACAGCTTGATTTGTCCATTAGGGACTTCCACAGGAAACAGCTTGATTTGTCCATTAGGGACTACAACAGGAAACATCTTGATTTGTCCATTAGGGACTACCACAGGAAACATCTTGATTTGTCCATCAGGGACTACCACAGGAAACATCTTGATTTGTCCATTAGGGACTACCACAGGAAACATCTTAATTTGTCTATTAGGGACTACCACAGGAAACATCTTGATTTGTCCATTAGGGACTACCACAGGAAACATCTTGATTTGTCCATTAAGGACAACCACATGAAACATCTTGATTTGTCAATTAGGGACTATCATAGCACAAAGCGTGATTTCGCCATTAGGGACTACCACAGGAAACATCTTGATTTGTCCATTAGGGACTACCACAGGAAACATCTTGATTTGTCCATTCGGGATTACCATAGCACAAGGCATGATTTGTTCATTAGGGACTATCATAGCACAAATTGTGATTTGTCTATTATGGACTACCACTGGAAACAGCTTGATCTGTCCATTAGGGACTACCATTGTACAAAGCACCATTTGTTTATTAATGATTTTAAAATGCACAAAATCTAGATTTGTCCATTAAGGATGATCAAAACAAACAGCATGATTTGTCCATTATGGTCTACCATAGCACAAAGCATAATGTGTCCATTAGCGACTAGCACAGTAAACAGCTTGAGATCTTACACACCATTTTGGGAACATGACTTGACCAGCAGAATTTGGAATTTTTTGTGTAATTTTTGACAAATTTAGGAGACACTCAATCCATATTTATAACTTATAGATATCAAATAAAAATAAAATAAAGTATTTGGTTCATTTAGCTCCTTTTATTTTGCACTCTTTTACAAAGCAATATTTATTTCTCACTTGAATGAAGTATTTTATCAAGTTAAGTATTTTATAATTCCAATATTTTGTTACAAGGAATGGAAGATACCGTCTTGGACAGATTTTGTCTATCCCGCACAGCTTCATTAAGTCATCTTTGTAAAAATAATGGAGACATAATAAGGAAAATAATAAAGCACAAAATCAGCCAGTTAGCGGGATTCCCTGCAAATTATGTAATAATGCTAACATCATTTGTATCAGCCAGTCAGTTAATATTGTGTATATATTAGTTCCATTTGAGCATTTCTCATTTTACGTTTTTGTCAGTGGAATTTCTAGTCATAATCACAAGGCTGAGCTTGTATTTTATCTATAAGACACAGTGTTCACAAAGTTTTGATTACAAATAAAGCACATCAGATTACTTTTTGCTAACTACGTATAACATCTCTCATCTTCAAATTTATAACCGCCAGTTCCTGAGCAGTGTCACTTGTGACAGCGTCCAGAGTGAGTCCAAGACGCATGCTTCAAATGTTAACATTACTGGGTAATATTATAATGTGTTAAAACTATGTGTTCAACAGATTGCATTACATGAAATGTACATTTATAAGAGAACAAAACCCAGCAGGAAAATCATGCCGTGTCCTAAGGAAAGGGGTGAAAGGAAGAACAAAATGTTATTAGAACTACTTTTCTATTACTGTATTATCTACTAGGCTGAAATATTTTACATCCCACACAGCTTCCAACTGAATTCTGTGGCTCTTTACCAGCTTGTAACAGGGGTCATTAGTAATAACTGAGTAACTCAGGCAAAAAGTAACCACATGTGACGAGACTAGTGTGACAGTTTTACTCAATTGATGCCATTCTGCTAATTTCACCGAGTTCGGCTGGATAAATAATACATTGTCAAGGTTCACTTTCGTTTCTACAACATCACTAAGAAGCATAGATGTAGAAAATAGACAAGATTTAAAGACAGTTATGTAAGTTATTAAAACAGTTCTATTATTTTAAACAATTGGCAAATAATGCAATAGTTAGTATGTTTGTTTTTGTTGTTACATCATTGGTTAATATGATTCAATGTAAAGCACTGTATTGAGAGTTGATGGTTGCCGCATAATTAAAAATGATGCTGATGATGGAACAAGCAGATTTTATAGAACGGGTACCGGCGGCGGCTGAAGATAAAAGAGTGTGCATTCCTGGAGAGTGTCAGAATGGTGCTGACCATCAAGGTGATCACATCGAAAGCGAAAACTGCTTGTATATTGATTAGGAGGAACTCAAACCTGCAACTTGAATTTAGACTTACATGTAATCCTCATTCAGACAGGCAGCTTCTCTGAACCCCCATTATATATACATAGTACTGGGTCGCAGAAGTAATGAATAATACGAAGCCAGTTGATTTAACCCATTGACGTTGTACTAGGTCATAGTAGGACTTAGTGTTGGATCGGCTGTGGGCCCGTGTAAGTTATATCATAGTTTATACAGACTGGGTTGTACCGAGTGTTGGAGCGGGTCTGTATGTTAAGATCATACTGCCTTATAAGGACTGGGTATATATATATAGTATAGTATAGGACTATGTGCAGGATCGGGTGATTGTCGCATCAAGCATTAAGACTGAGTACTGATGACCACACGTTATAATTTGTATATAGGAATGAATGTTAGATTGAGTCGGTACTGAGTACAGCATCAGTCAGTATTGCATGTTGAAGAACGCTTCACGTGTTGAAGCGTGTTTATGTTAGGTTTGTCTGTTTGGGTCCAAGTATGACTGGGTGTTGGACCAAGACAGACCGTGTAAATAACTGTATGCAATATATTTTGTAAAGGGTAAACTGATCGATTGTATGACACGCTTCTAAGTTGTATGTTTTTGAGCTAAATTTACACCTTCCCGCAAGAGTAGTTAACCTTAAAATGAAAAACTTTACACAATAGTTACCCTTCTTCTATGTAGAGTTGTTGTTCACTTCTTCGTGACGTACTTCCAGTCTTTCTGAAGGTTACAGAAGAAAAACATACGAACAAATATCGAAATCGCAACTATCAAGAAAGTAAGAGTTGCCTTTCTTCCCTCATAGTTTTACATAAGTAATCGGAAGTTTAATATCATGATACATCACTTTTTTTTACAAATCATGCCATATTCTTCAATATCTGGATAAAAACATTAAATTTTTGTAGCGATACTTCATAAATATCGCCATCTTGTGAAGAACATGGATTTGATGATGACTTGGACGCCTTTTAGTGAAGACTTGTTCATGAGTCGGACACTGTCTCAATGTAAGTGAGGTTTAGGATGCGTTAAAGTCTTAAGGGGTTCTTTTGGTATCTATAAACAAAACCCATTTCTACTACACTGTGTTCCACTTCTAATGCAACAATTATTATATTTCTTAACTTGAGAAACACTGAACAGATATCAAATTCTAAATATAAGCTGACAGATATAGAGAATGATATTTCACTTTTTAGAAAAAGGCACTTTAATTGTTTCTAAAAAAAATAACAGTTATGAACACAGGGTGTTCGGTTGACCCGAGCTCCCGGGTTTTGACGCACAAAAACTCGGAAATACCCCTAACTGACGCACATCAATAAAGCTGCGGAGGTCATTTTGACCCGTGACAATTTCTACCCGTGCGTAGAACCAACAGTAATCTAAGACGTCCGAGTTAAAAGCAGAGAGTTAAAACACTGGTGTCCAACACTTCATCAAATCTGTCCGAGTCAATATCATATGCTGGTACCTGCTTTAATACTCAATTTTTATAATTTTCTTGTACTGGTTCCCTGTATTTACTTCTGTTTTTTTGCATCTAAAGGTATTTCCATGGATGAACATGGTGGGAATTCTGGTATGTTTCTAAAAATAGATTTTACCCACGAAGAAGCTAGACATGTCAGACTCTTGATCAATTTACCCTGGGAGTTTGTAGCCTATATATTTCATATCTGCATAGTTAGATCCCAGTATCAGTCTGCGTATATAGAATTATGATCACAGAATGTAGTGTTGACCAATTAAATCAATTTTAAAGGGTAACTTAAACTTACATAAGCTTACTTAGACAAATATTGCAAAGTGCTTCGATTCAAACATGGGGTCATACAACTGCAAAAGACAATAAATGACAGTCCCAGCAATCTGACAGCATCACCAACAAGAACTTTACTTAATAATCTCAGACATCTGTAACAATCCCTTAATATCAACAAGATAAAAAGTTTTTAGTCGAATAATTTGAATAAATATACAATGTTTTACTTACATTCAGTAGTACACATATTCACGCTCCTAGAAAATGGTATTTCGAGTATTCAGAATCAAAATTGTGACAACTTTCAGAAAATTGAAAGTAGGTTATCCAAGAACGACACCCAAAATGAAACTGATTTCCATTGGTTGTTGTTGAAAATTTGGCCAATAGAATGAAAGCACAACCTCGGATTTTTGTTAGTTCTATTTTTAAACATATTTTCAGGAAAAGCGAAACTAATTGTAAATTATTCGTGTTAATTCCAATGTATATTAGTTTTCCACATTTTTATTTTCTTATTGCTCATTTTTATTCATTTTAAAATTAAAAGAAAAGAAAAAAATTGAATTAAACATGATAAAAAAAAAAAGTACATGCGAGTATTCGGTTAGCTAGAGAAAGAAATCATCATGGCGGACATTGGGAGTATTTTAGCATGTTCCTTGATATCACTGGCGAGTTTCTTTATGATTTAATCAAACTGTATTTTATTGTTGCTATATGTTGCTGGTATATTTATTATTCAATAATATGTGCTTGTTATTTTTTTCCAATTATCATACTATATTCTGAAAAATTCTCCTTAAACTTAAGACTTCACCAGTTGTCGCCACGTCAGTGTTATTTTCCTGCTGGATGCTCATTACAAAATCTTTATTAAAGTTTGCTGGTTTATTTTCAATTAAATAAAATAATAAACACATTTAAACATGTGTTATACTTTATGAAAATCTCTAGCATCAAAGGCAGAAGTGTGACAATGTCATTAATTTTCAAGACAATCTTCATCCATTTTCACTCTTGTGGAAAATATTAATGTGTCCCTCCTCCTCCCCAATATTGAGACAAAGTACATAGTTTTAAAAATAGCTCTTTGATACACATTTGTCCTATCCACACTTTCAACTCGTCAGATCGGTACTGGTCCAAAAAGGCCGCAAACCAGAAAGGCCGCACCAAAAAGGCCGCAAGCCTTGTTAAAGGCCTTATATATAAAAAGAGATGGTAAATCTAATATGTTATAAATCTTAATATGGTAAATGTTATATGACTATATATAATTATAATAGTCACTAGAAAGGAGACCTGTTTTGAAATAATATATATAATAATTGACATAATTGTGTTATAACATTAACTTTAATTATTACATTCCTACTTCATATTGTCTATTTTAAATTGGAAAGTTTGTTTTAACAGTTTGTCTAGTGTTGTTGTTTTTTATGAAATTTCTTTCGCACTGATTGAAGCCAAAGTTCAAAGGTAAATTAATTAGCAATACGATATTATTGCAGTACCATAATTACTAATTAGAATTGATTAAAGACCTCAGTCCCTTTAATGTTAAGTATAGATAATTATTTGTTTGTTCACATGTAAAATTATGCAGGTCATAGCGGAAAGAGTGATAATCGAGTAAATGCACATTGGTAGGTATAGTATAAATGGAATGTTTGACAACCATATCCCCCACTTGTTATTTTATTATTAAACTATCTAGCATCAAACGCATATTCATAATCCTATACTGCATGAAACTTGCGGCCTTTTTGGTTTGCGGCCTTTTTGGTAAGGCCTTTCTGGTTTTCGGCCTTTCTGGTACCCAACCGTCAGATCATCTACATCGAAAATGCATAGCAAGATATGCTTGTGGCTTTAAAGCAAAATGTAACTATCTCAGATGCAAATCATTCAAATTTGGTAAAAAATCACGGGTCCTACTGAATACCGAAAGACACTTGTTTACCGAAAGATACCGAAAGAGACTTTGATTACCAAATACACTTAATAAATTGAGATAAAAGCATAATTTGTTGTTTCATTTAGTAATTATGTTAAAATATTAGTATATGATTTAAATGCCAAAGATTCACTGTAATATTAATAAGCTTTTGATAGTTATGACATTTTTACAAATACCGTGAGAAGTACACAAACATGATAAATACCATTTAATTGGTACATGACTGATTAACGAAATACACTTAATACATTGAAATTAAAGCATAATTTGCTGTTTTATTGAGTAAATATGTTGAAATAAAAGTATATGAATTAAATGTTGAAGATTCATTGTGACAGAAATAAGCTTTTGATAGTTATTACATATTTTTACAAATACCGTGAGTTAAAAGACATTATAGATCTTCAATCAGAAGCAAAACAGCAATTTTAGCAATTAGCACATCAAGTTACCAGTTCTGATTAACTAATTGTTAACCAATTTTAAGTAGCAGTGTGATAAATTTAATAGGTGCTGTTGTGTTATTTATATGTAAATTGCCAGAAGAATAAGCATTTATTGATGATCATGAGATGATTTTTAAAGCATGGAACTATTGAATAGATTACACATGCCACCCAGGTTTTAATTGGTGTAAAAACATACATGATCTTGTGAATTTGGATTTGAAAAAAGATTCAAAAGAGCTGTTTCATTTCATTTTTATTTATTTGCTAAACAGAACAATAGTTCTGCAGTAAAAAGTTACAAACTACAAGGTTTTCATAAAGCTCGCTTTGATTAAGCAGTTCAAAACTTTAATTCCTCCTTCATTAAATTTTAACACCTGGATGAATCAAGTCCTTGTTGTAGTCTTTGGGATATTTCAGCTTCTTTTTAACATTCACATAATCTTCCCCAAAATGTATATTAAGTTTGGCATTGACACTTCTTCTTATCTTATTAAACTGGTCAATGGTTAATCCTGTGAATTTAGGAAAGGACCCGCGTTCTACAATCGATGCCACAAACACCCTCTGTACTCCGTTTTGCTTCAATCTTTGTACTATTCTGATAAGTCTTGAAACTATCTCTTCTACAGAACATGCAGTGTTAATGTCATTTTCTCCAATGTTCATAAAGACATAACTGAAATAAAACAAACCAAACCCAAGAAAAAAATTAATTTTGACATATTTTATGATCTGTCAAGTAAATATCACATACTATCAGTGGGTAGTATTTTCTCCTGCACATGGGCCTAACACAGCATATTATTTCAGTATTAGGCGGTTGAACACATACCTAGGTCTGTCTTGTTACATTTTCTGGAATTCAAGCTCAAACTTTCTGGTTGTAGACATTCCTGGCACACCAAAGAGTTTACATCTGCCATGGAAGTTATGTAGACATCCCATGTTAAAATGGTTCAGCCTTGATATATAACTGTCTCCAAAGACGACATACATTTTGTTTGAAATGTTGAGGACTACGGACAGGTTTAAATGTTGGTTCATACTCGTTAAGAATTATATTTAAACATTTTGTTGACCGGACCTGGTAGCGCAATCTGTAGAGCGTCGGCTCCAGGTACGGGAGGCCCCGGTTTCGATCCCGGGCCGCGACATACCAAAGTCGTTAAAAATGGTAGTGGTATAGCTCTCTTGCTAATGCTCAAGCAAATATAAGGGTAGTTCCACGACTGGTTAGCCCGGTGTCGGGATAATGTGACTGGGTGTGGTATCATGCCAGGTGTTCACGGCATGGTATACACAGTGAAGGCAGCACTATATCTGCTTCAAGTGGACACGGTCTCCAGATAACTGAAATACTGTTGGTGGGACGATAAACCCAATAAACAAACAAACATTTTGTTGACACATGAGTGATACATGTTTGCTTGGGAGTGTAATAACAAACAATATTCACTTTGTATCTATCGAATTACAATTAGACACGATAAGTTTATCACTAATTAATTGTATCACTAATTAATTAATTGTTAAGCATCCACTGCACTCAGACTGCAATCAAACAATTAAATAAACAATTAAAATATAATAGACAAGAAGGCATAATGTCATTTCACCGAAATTTTGCTTTAGATTTGTCAAAGGGGAAACAATCTGGACAACAAGGCAATATGCAACATGATTTCGTACTACAACATTTTATAAACAATAAATTACAACGAATCTTGGACATTTATTTCAAATACTAATATTTCAACATATTTACCAAATAAAACAAATTTTGCTTTAATAACATTTTATTAAGTGTATTTTGGTAAAACAAAGTCTCTTTCGGTGCACCGGCCGCAATAGCTCAATTGGTAGAGCGTCAGCTTGCGGATCGGGAGGTCATGGGTTTGAGCCCTGGCCCAATCTCATTAAAATCATATCCTAATTTCCCTCATCTACTGTATGTGATTAGGATCTGACTACATCGCATAAGAGGTCGTGTCAAAATGACATTTGTGTAATTGAATATGCATAGACAAGTGCCCGTATTTCGACCAATGCAATCGCTCCTTTCAAAACTACTATAGAATCCTTCCCGATACACCAGTCAACACATACCACTTTTTAAACCGCTGAATCAGTCATCCTTTCTATTGGCATGCATTAATTTTTACACATTTTGTTCAATCAACAATTTATCTATCGGTATCTACCATAACATTTCATAATTCCATTTTTAAGTAGAATACGAAAGTATTTTCAACGCAACCCACTGCGAAAACGCTTTCGTTATCCGCCATGACAATTGCAGCGAGCGAGTTGTGAATGTATTTACCAGTGTTACTAAAATAAGGATTTCTAGTTCAAAACTTCTTTTTGTTGGATGGTTTATACATATTTGTAGAGGTTATATATGTCTCTTGAAATATGTAAAGTTAAGTTTAAGAATGTGTGTAGATTGCATGCAATCACGAGTTAAACGCGACCCTTTACCATTAAAATTTTATAGCGTGTAGAACGCTGCTCGCAGTATACCACAAGATTTTGTTGCCGAGAATTTCATTGGCTACTGAAAAGGTCAATTTGAGGTGAACCGTAATGGGAAGTCATCAGATCCTATTACGCGTAATACTGGAGCTGATTTTAATGAGATTGAGCCCTGGCCGGGTCAAACCAAATACTTAAAAGTTGGTAGTAGTGGCTTCCCTCCTAACGCTTGGGGCTAAGGGGACAGCATTACGCCTGACTCGTCGGTGTCAGTATAATGGACGGGCCGGTTTCAGTCCTTGGGCACCTCATAAGTGCCCCTGTGCTATAATGATAGAAATGTCGCTGCACAGTATCGGCAAAAATGCCGGCAAATCCCTCTTTCGGTGTCTTTAGGTAAACAAGTGTCTTTCTGTATTCAGTAGTACCGAAAAAACACACCAATTATTTATTAACACAGCATGTTTTTGTGTGCGTGTGTATTTTCTAAATATAAATAAATGCCAAGGCAGTTTAAATTTTTCAGCAATATGGAAAAAAAGATCAATTTACCATTGCTAATTCAAATTCACAATTTACATGTTTCCACGGACTATTAATTCAAAGTTTAGATGGAACCTGATCTACTCACAGAAGGGTGGAAAAAATGCTGCAATTATATACAATTTGTTTCTCAATCAAAACCATTAAAAACTGTTTCTGTCATAAATGTTTACCATCATCTCATCAGAATGTTTTAATCTTTTTTATTTAATGTTCTTTTTCAATCTAGGCTTATAATATGAAAAGTTTTCTTTGCCTTACCAGTTATCAATTATGCACAATAAGTTACTATATCCCAACTTTATCTTAGGTCAGAGTTTGCAATTTTAATATTAAGCAATACCAAAATATTTATAATGTTGATGATAGTTTTATGTTGATTCAGATGTGAAAAGAAATGCATTTGTAGCATCTTTTAGTGAAGGACTAGGTTGACAATTGTTAGTTTCCTGGAATTTGTGATGGTGACAAATATGATCTAGACTGCAAGATCATTCATTCATTTGGCTGCAGGCATCAAGTCTTCTGTGGTAAACAGTATATTTCTTGAACATTAATAAATACTCTGTAAAAGTTTCTTGTAGAAGATCAGATATGCTTCCCAGTCTGTGTCTGTTTTTTGTCCCGCCTTCCTCACTCTTATTCCTTTTCTTTGGGGTGTGACTTATAGGTTTTCAAACTTTTTAAGAACGAGTAACATAAAGACAAGTTACTGTTTTCATCTTTCTTACAGATGTACCTAAGCCTAGGAGATGGTAGTAAACTTAGTGAGGAAGCATGCAGAGCACTTGGATTTACACCAAACCTTGTTTGTGCATCATGTGACTTGCTAGACGAGTTCAATCTTGTCTCATTGAAGTCAGAGTGTCACCAATGCTGTCAGGAAGGAGCATCAGGAGAAGATACTTTGAAGGTTAATATGTTGACTTTATTGTTAAAGCTCATTTTCCACCAAAATAATTTTGAAATAAATGATGAAATTAAGTCATAAAAACAACTCATTCTTACCAGGGTTGGGAGATATATATGAATATATGATACCTGTTTCTAGCCTTCTGTTCAGAATCTATAAAAAAAAGTAATGTTTTCTTTTTTCATATTTCTATTGCAGGCAATATGTTGTAAAATATCAAAATATTGTGTACAAATATTGCATGTGATATCATTTTTTCCTGTGATACTCAAATGACCCTGTAAATGAATTTGTAATTGACATAGATGACACAAATGAATAGATCAGAATTTGTTCCTGGTTTTTCAGGTTTACCCCTATGCAGAGTTACGAGTGTGTCAATGAAAATTGGGGAGGTACCCCCAGGTACAAGGTCAGTGTTCCTTTATTGTAGAACCCTATATCAAGTGAGCTACAAAAACATAAAAACAAAATATTCATCAGAGTAGTCATCAGTTATGTTGTTATAGCTATAATAAATGACTGACCAAGTTATTTTTAAGCACTAGAATACATTCACATTTTTTTAACTTAGGTACTAATGGAATTGGCCTGAGTGCATGGCATTTATCCAGATCAGCTAGCTTCTGGCAGTCAAATCTCATTCTGAGTCTGCTCTGTTTTCTGCTCTAGCACACCTAGTTGTATTAGTAGAATAAGTTAAAAGTGTTACAAAATGTTTTTATGTAATTTAAATGACTAAATATTAATTATAAAACCCTAGTCACTCACCAGATCAACAATGACTTTTTATTTAAAATGCCTTAAAAACTCAAATCCTATTTTGATATAAGGTGTCTATTCCTATGACATCAATTCTTAATCATTTTGTATTTTAATCACTCCATGCTACTATGAAAGGCTTGACAAATAATTTTATATCTATTTATAATCATTTCATGTATTCTATAATAATAAGTATGGCTGATGTTGTTAGTTTCAAAAGTGGTGTAGTTGTGAAAGCACACTATCAAGTACTTGTAAGAATGGTTTTTAAGAATCACTTTATGCCATTAATTCATTTGCTCTTTTGTTTAGTTGTTTTTATTTATTAATTATGTTTTGTTAAAAATCTCAATTTGATGTTTGATTTGTTCGTTTCAGCTTTTGTAAAAAGCGACAAACCGGATCAGTTTCCAGGCTTGAGCATTAAATATGTTCGCGGGGCAGATCCGGAAATATTTCTTCTTGATGAAAACAAAAACACAGTTGAGACTCTAGGTATAGAGAAATGGAACACAGATTCTGTGGAGCAATTCTTTCATGAACGATTGAGAAAGTAAATGTGCATGTGTATGTTAGAATATCAGCGGTTTGGGCTAAATATGTGAAATGTGTGAAAAATGGGGTTACATTTTCGTAACAAAACCTATCATATTGTGTATGTGTACTAAAAAGAAAACAACCAAGGTCAACAATATATGTAATAATGTTTTCACGGCAATGTTAAAAATTATGAAAATGAAATCAGATAATCAAATAATACTAATTGATGATAAAGTCCATTGAAATTGTTTGTAATAATTGATTAAATATGGTACTTTATTTATAAAACAATTACACTACATAACCTTCATTCATTATTAACTTTTACCCAGTGTTCCTTTTTTTGTTAAAGTATACTTTTTCTTTTTAAGTTTATCTGTCTGTACAGTAAAGATGCTCATTTTTAGGCTCAGTAATGTAGATCGCAAAGAGAAAGGTTTGGTTGAAAATTATGAAACTGTGACAATCATCTAAGAGTGAAAAACATGATCAGAAAAAAATAAAACACAAAATAGAAGTTGGCTTTTCATTTTTCTTGTATACATTTATTGCAAAACAAATGTATGTGTTCTGTTTACCTATTTGTACTTCAAACCTCTTAGCCAACAAGTATAATAAAATATTATTTATGACTTGCACAGTTCATCATGGCCTATGTTCTACTTGACCTATCAACTTACATTTGTGCCACCAGGTTAACACAAAATCTCTACATATCTCTCTAAACATTGTACATTTGTATTAAATGATTCATAGTATTATTGTCTGTTCAGTTTTAAAATCATGCTAAATACATTTTTCTGGCATATATGATATTTATATTTCAAGTTCTTGTAAACTAGTCTTAGACCGAGTGAACAGTTAATAATGACATCATTACAGATTAAATAAAACAGTTTAATTGAAAATATCAGTTTTGTGCATTTCTGCAATTGTGAAGAATGTTTGAGTATGAGAGTGATTCTTTAATGTATTAGTTGTCAAGGAAGCAGAAAATCCACAAATTTTTGTCACAATTACTTGTTCCATTGGAAAGAAGAAACATAAATTCCGATTTAAAGTTTGAACATGCTTATTGCTCTGTAATTAATACCATCCCATCTGTAAGTGTTATTCAATCATGTTCTTGATGACAGTTCTGCTGAAAACCAATTGGCTGGCAGAATAGGATGGCTTAATATGATTGAATGATGCAAAAATGCATTGTGGGATTTTATTTTTGAATAGACCAATAAATTTGTTTACGATTTAAAAATTGGATTTTTGTTCCTCTGTATTTATATTGATAAAAAAAATATACATATGATAACAAATGTGTTGGGTTTGTTTTTTATTTACTGCTTTGTAGAGAAACTGTCATACAAAGTTTTTATGTTAGATAAACCACCCCATTTTAGAACTATAAAACTGCGCTCAGTGTAGTGGATACACAATATGATATGCAGAAGGTTATCGGTCGAGGACCAACACAGATAAAGGGTGGTATATGTATAAATTAGTTTGTTTTGTGTTGCATTTTAGTCACATTTATATCTAGTCGGTGTAAACAGGCTGGACATACATGTAATATCGTGAAGATTTAAACTGCGTGACTTTTCTTTTCACACCCTATATTGGAAATACTGGTCATGCTAGGAATAGTTGAACTTTGTTAAGTTGTCTGCTTGTCCCTGAATGGTAACCTTGTATTTATGGTTCTGCTATCGCAGTGATTACAAAAAGCATTCTGCAAAATTCTAATATGTAGCTAATAGCACTATGGAGATACTGTATCCAAGTCTTGAGCAATTCTTCCTTAGAAATAGTTGGGAAATATTGGACTAAATGACTCAAAAACAAAACAATTGTTTATTGAGCAGATGAATTAATTATAATTGTACATCCATATGAATAATGGTTTCATAAGATTATGTGAGGACATAAATACATGTTGATAATACAACCATGAAAACAATTATGACAATGCAGTTAAAACTAAATAATACTTCAATTCATCAACAAACATTTTATGAGAAAACAATATCACAAGAGTATAGCACTTCTCAACTGACTTTAAAACAAACAAACTTACATGCACTATCATGCATTTAAAACAAATGGAAAAGATGCTTTTCTACAAATACAACTAAAAATAAGCAGTTTTATAAATAGGTGCCTTAAGCTCATAAAACCCTTCAAAACCAAGTGTTGTTCACTTTTCTATATCAAGAGAAATCACAATGATTGTTAAGTTTTTAATTTAAAAAAAATATAACAACTCAGTGGACTTTCTAACAGAATGTTATTGTTTGATTTCTATGTATTTAAAGAACACATCTGGACAAGGCAAATAGCATCAATAAAAGGAAAACCAGTAAATTCTCATTTTTCTATTATAAAGCATTCTAGTTTACACTGGTGTTCTGTTTTTAAGTAAAATAAATATAGCTTAAACCAACAACATATAAGGCATACATTTTTGGCTTGGAATATAAAATGTTAACTTTTAAAAAAATCTTATAGTAAACATTTCACAACACTGAAAACTACACCAGGGGTATTTGACTAGCATTCTTGAATTTATAAGACAATACCAGTACCAAGTCTGACAAATAATGTCCTCTTTGCAAATGTGTTTTGACACTATAAATCTGATATCAATGAATTCACTCACTAAGTGAAGCAATGCTTTATAAATCCATGCTGGAAACAAGTAGGGTACAATAGCTTTCAGGTTAATGTGTAGACAATAGAATAAAATGTAAAGGGTTTAAATTGCAAAAAAAGACGTATTAGTTTGTTGTAGGAAACACATAAATATATAGAGAGGGGAAAATATAACAAAGGCACCACAGCTCAGCTGGAAGAAATGGTCAGATGAATGTTCTCAATCTTACTGAAGACTTGAAACCATACTCCAAGGGGTTGTTAATTAAATTTTTAATTACAGGTTATTATAGCAATTGATTTATCAGTAAACATTAAACTCATGTTTATATGTTGTCTGTAATAGATACATTATGTTCAAATTAATGCAATAATTACAAAATTTAATGCCAGGAATTTAAAGTGATGAAAATAAATAGATAATTTAACAAGAGCACCACAAGACATAGTAAAATGCATCCGTCAATTGAGCAATTTGAAACAAACTGCTGTGCACTCCTGTGCAATTCAGTATGGCAAAGTTTTGGACTGCACTCTGCATTATTGCAAGAAAAACTGAAATTAAAGTAGAATAACACATTAAATTGATTATCTGCCAAACTAATGAGACCTATCCACCTGTAAAGCTTCAAGTCAATAGCTTTGATAGCGTAGGAGTTATGCTCCAGACATGAAAATTAAACAAAGGGGGATACCTCCAAAATAATGAAGTACAGAGATATGGTTCCTGTAAACTGCACTTCATCTCAATAAGACCTGTCTATATATCAAGTTTCAAGTCAATAGCTTTGATAAATGCAGGAGTTATGCTCCAGAAAAGAAAATCAAACAAAGGGAAATGACTACAAAATCATGAAGTGCAGAGTGATGGTTCTTGTGCACTGCACTCTGTCTCAATGAGCTCTATCCACTAAGGAAGTTAAAAGTTAATAGATTTGATAGTCTTGGTGTTAAGCTACAAACAAACATCGAGATGCCGCCCGTCCGCCCGCCATTGGTGAACCCATAATGCATCCCATCTTCAATGGGCATACAAACAAAAATTATCAAAATATACAGATTTTTAGGGGGAAAAAAATGCTACATAGATGCTATTGTGAACAAATTTTAAAAACCAAAAATGGTTTTACTAAATGTTTAACAAACAGAAGTGAAAAAGTTGTTAAAAATGTAAATGGAACTATTCACAATCCAAGATTTCTGTCTCCTCCGTTGTTATTGAGACGAGGTAAATGTCGTAGGGAATTAGAGTGGAATATTCTCCTCTGGAACAGAATTACAGACATATTAATGGAGAAAGAAACAAATGTCTGAGTATAAGAAAGAAACAAATGTCTGAGTATAACTACCTTTCTCTACCCAATTGTTTTAAAAGCCATATAACTTTGGAACTTACAATGACTGAATGATAAGTCAAAATCTCTAAACCACAAATGATCTCAGAGGAACCCATGGCCGAGCACTTAAAAGTCTCTGACTTGCAACTCCTTAACCACAAATGTTATCTTTTAAGTTATGCCCAGTTAAGCAAAAACTAGTAATAAGCAAAAACTAGTAAAGCAAATGCAAAACGCATAGACTGGGATCTCTCTGATTGGGATCTGCCTTATTTTCTGCCAAGTTTTAAGGAATATACATAGCACACACATGCTGTTAGAACGGGTTATTATGAGGTGAGGCAGTAAATGGTGAAAATAAAACAATATAGTAACCAAGCCTGTCTTTACCTTGTACAGATACAAAGCAAACTGTGATGGTTGCAATCCTCCAGTCAAGAGTAAATAAATCTGAACTATGCACAGGAAGCAATTTTACAGTTTAAGTTGAAAATATATCACAATGAGGTCAACATTCTTATATTTTTTAGGTGTATGGGATTAAAACTATTTGTATACTTGTACAATATGAATATTCTATAGGCTCTTATTGTTTGTTGGGTTTATTGTGCCACCAACAGTATTTCAGTTATCTGAAAATGGTGTCCACTTGCAGCAGATATAGTCTGCCTTCACAATGAATAGCATGCTGTTAACACCTGGCAAGATACCACACCCAATCACATTATTCTGACACCAGACCAATTAGAAATGAAACTATCCTTATATTTATTTAAACGTTAGCAAAGGAGCTACACCACAACCATTTTCAGTGACTGGTATGTCGTGGCTAGGGATTGAACCTTGGGCCTTCTGTTCCTGGAGCTGATGCTCAACCAATCTCCCTACCAGGTTTGGTCCTCATAGGATTTAAGTTAAGATAATAAGGTTTGGATAACTGAATATGTCAGGGTTGTCTTCTTTGTTTTGTCTTTTCTTCATTGCACCAAAACAATTATGGTGATATTGGCAACATCCAGCTTATTAGTAGAGGAAGACCCCAGACTAATGTCTGGGTAGAACCACTGACCCTTGCAAGTTAGCTGGAAAAGCAATTACATCATTCAAAATGGTCGTTGCAGTAATACTGCCAAGGATATCATTGTTTTTGTTTTTTTTAAATGACACTGATGTCTCTGGACTTGCAAGTTGATAATAGACATATATATAGAACTTTTCATATTTATTTAAAAAACATTGATCTAAACATTGCTAACTGACTCACTTGTACGTATGTAATAAGCCTTCCTAAAGTACCGACTAGGAATAAAGCCATCTGCATCTCCTGGGGACAGTATCACTCCATTATCTGACTTATAAAATTCGAGTCCATCTGTAAAGTGCAGAAATTTTAAAATACAGTTTTCTAGTCATATTTTTATAATTTTTAGTGATGGAAATGAAATGAGTAACCTGTTCAATTAAAGTTTAGCTGCTTAACTGAAGACTATAACCACCATACAAATATTTTGGTACTTAGAAATTGATATTTATGTTTACTTATGCCAACATTATTTGGTTTTTAAATAACATGATGCTGGCCACGCCCATAGATAGGAAACTGGCCAATCAGAGTAGAGAATACCTGATGATGATCGGCTGCCAGCTGCTATCCACCATAACCTCAGTCCTTTACCTATACAGGTCTAATACAAATTTTTACATTCAGTATTTACATTCAGATAAGGGAGTTAAGAGGTAGGACACCCTGATCGGATATTTTAATTAACACCATATTTGGGAACAAAATTCAGGAAATGTGAGGTTGGAGCACTTCACACACCACCACCCAAGTCGAATCTTTTGCTGACTGACCATTCCAAAGCAGTAACTGTTGGGTTTTATCCATATGTTTTATGTCATTTTTGTAATGTTTCTGGGCACTTTACATTAACTTGTGCTTTAGTCTAACAAGAGAACACATTTTTCTTAATAGTAATTGTCATAGGACCTTAATTTTCATATTTTCATACTCATATGTGGTGATACTTGACGATGTTTTCACAGTTTACCACATCTGGTTGGTCACATCTTTAACATGATACCCAACTTATGAGAATAAGCAGAATATAAAGAAGGGGATGGACATTACTTTTCAACATGATTTTGTGATGTGGATACTGACAGAGTGAGTAATTACAAACAATGCCCACAATATTCCACATATTATAATTACAGGAAACTAGAACTCCGCGAGTCCGATGTGTCGCCTGACGAAAATTTTGTTAGTCGACATAAAAGATGTTTATTAGTTTTTTGTTGTACAGATATTAGCAATGTATTTGCACAAAATTCACATATAAAATAACCTTTTAATTGTCTTATTGCAAAAAACATGCACAACAAGTTATCCCCTTTGCAAGATATGCACTAAAAATCAATCAAATGGGAATAACTAAAAATCGGAAGAAGGTACAGTTACCCTTCTTGTGCACTGTACTTTGAGTCATTGCCAGAAACATGCATACTAAGTTTGGAGTCATTTGGTCCTACTTTGACAAAGTAAGGCTCTGGACAAGAAATGCTCTAAAAAAATCAATCAAAAGAGAATAATTCAAAAATGGAACAAGGTAGAGTTACGGTTCTTATGCCCTGCACTTCGAGTCATTGCCAGAAACATGCATACCAAGTTTGGAGTCATTTGGACCTACGGTGACAAAGTTAGGCTCCCTACAATAGTTTGCTCTATAAAATCAATCAAAGGGGAATAACTAAAAACATAAGAAGGTAGAGTTACCATTCTTGTGCACTGCAATTTGGAGTCATTTGGACCTATGGTGACAAAGTTAGGCTCCGGACAAGAAATGCTCTATAAAATCAATCAAAGGGGAATAACTAAAAAACAGAAGAAGGTAGATATACCATTCTTGTGCACTGCACTTTGAGTCATTGCCAGAAACATGCACACCAAGTTTGGAATCATTTGGACCTACAGTGACAAAGTTAAACTCCGGACAAGAAATGCTCTATAAAAGTAAAAAAAAGGGGAATAATTCAAAAACGGAACAAGGTGGAGTTACGGTTCTTGTGTGCTGCACTTCGAGTCATTGCCAGAAACATGCATACCAAGTTTGGAGTCATTTGGACCAACGGTGACAAAGTTAGGCTCCAGACAAGAAATGCTCTAAAAAATCAATCAAAGGGAAATAACTAAAAAACAGAAGAAGGTAGAGTTACTGTTCTTATGCATTGCACTTTGAGTCATTGCCAGAAACATGCATACCAAGTTTGGAGTCATTTGGACCTACGGTGACAAAGTTACACTCCTGACAAGAAATGCTCTTTAAAAATCAATAAAAGGGGAATAATTCCAAAATGGAACAAGGTAGAGTTACGGTTCTTGTGTGCTGCACTTCGAGTCATTGTTAGAAACATGCATACCAAGTTTGGAATCATTTGGACCTACTTTGACAAAGTTAGGCTCTGGACAAGAAATGCTCTAAAAAAAATCAATCAAAGGGGAATAATTCAAAAATGGAACAAGGTAGAGTTACGGTTCTTGTGCCCTGCACTTCGAGTCATTGCCAGAAACATGCATAACAAGTTTGGAGTCATTTGGACCTACGGTGACAAAGTTAGGCTCCGGACAAGAAATGCTCTATAAAATCAATCGAAGGGGAATAACTAAAAAACAGAAGAAGGTAGAGTTACCATTCTTGTGCACTGCACTTTGGACCTACGGTGACAAAGTTAGGCTCCGGACAAGAAATGCTCTATTAAATCAATCAAAGGGGAATAACTAAAAAACGGAAGAAGGTAGAGTTACTGTTCTCGGCACTGTACTTTGAGTCATTGCCAGAAACATGCATACCAAGTTTGGAGTCATTTGGACCTACGGTAACAAAGTTACACTCCGGACAAAAAATGTTCTATAAAAATCAATCAAAGGGGAATAATTCAAAACGAAACAAGGTAGAGTTACGGTTCTTGTGCACTGCACTTCGAGTCATTGCCAGAAACATGCATACCAAGTTTGGAGTCATTTGGACCTACTTTGACAAAGTTAGGCTCCAGAAAAGCAAATCCGGACGCCGATGCCGACGCCGACAAAGTATAGTAATCCCTATATGTCGCCTTTTCAGGCGACACAAAAAAACAAGGTTACAAAATATATAGCTGGATCACTGACTTGGGACAAGAACAACAAAGGTTCATTAAACCACTGTATATTTTTGTATGTGATTCATTGAGGCAGTGAACAAACAGTACAAATGCAGAATGGTAATTGAGAATCACTTGAAAGCACACACGTTGCTGATGATGTTAAACAACAAGAAATAGACATGTATTTGATATTATAACTTATATACAAAATAAGATTTTCCTAACAGAAACATTCTGTCTTAGGTTGTATGAATCTTGCTGAGAAAAAAAAAGGATGAAGGCTTTCCATTAAACAATGGATGATGATAAAAATAATGATAAAGAGAATCAATTTACAATAAAGACATACTGTTAGCTTACCTCTCAATGCCATCTCCAAGTTTATTTCAATAGCCATGTCACAATAAGGTGGAAACCCTGAAAAGTAATAGAAAAAAACTAAGATAAGCCAACACTTTTTTTGAGTTATTTATTTAAACCCATTCTAAGACAATGCCAAAATACCGGTATAAAAAATCATTAAATTAATAAAAAAATCTTGAGGTAAATTTATTAACTTGACAGCTCCTTTAACTGTAAAAAGTATAATTGTGACTTAATTTTTCAAAAGGTTTAACTTGTAGTTACAGATGTTATACAATTCATGGCTTTGAAAGGTGTAATACTTTACACATTTGGGAGATTTTTTTTAAGACATGATACTCGTATAACTAATATCCCATCCTGTATTTTTTAACAACAGTTGTGGGAAGTGGCATTGGCTTTCAGTTTGCTAAACACAAGATCATTGGATAATGCGAGGTCATTTAAATGTGTGTCTGCCTCAGAAGGAGGTGCACTTAGCTTGGCATGTGTCCGGCATACTAGCAAGACTTCTTCATTAGCCATCTGGAATTCTTATTTAACTAGGAAAATTAGTGACCTACCACTCTGAACATTTGTTTCAGCCTCAGCAAAGTGTACATGCATTCGATTTTTCCTAGACAGACCCTGAAAAAGAGTTTGTTTATCATCATCATCACCATCATCATCACCATCATCATATCACCATCATCATCACCATCATTATCACCATCATCATCATAATAATGTTATTTTTACTAACTAAATGTACATTTTATCAACACTTTTGATGTATATAACAATTAAAAACACTTTATTACCTTGTAATATGACTATTGATAAGTGATTAGTTTACAGGATCTGGAGTTCTTCCTCCACTAGTAACAGCAGTAACTCTTCATTATAAAATCATAATATAAGGGATTGTGCAGGACTGTCCTACTGATAGAATGTCTAGATAAAACGAGTCTTACCTGTAAGTTAAAGTATGATTGGTATTCTATCTCATCACAGTTGGGAATGAGGGATAACATGAGGGATAACAAGTGCAAGCTTGCTGACCAGTATTGAACAATTCAGTTGGCTAAATTAGGGATAGCATGATGGGCAGGGTTATATCATAATTGTGGGGGGGCATGTTATCCCTCGTTCCAGGCAGTGATGAAACAGAATACCCATTAAACTTCAACTTCCAGGTCAGTCTCGTTCAATCTAGACTTTCTATTTCATCACATGTCTGGTGGTCACATTGGGATAACCTGAGACTTGAAAGCAATGAGATCAATTGAATTATAATCAGATTTGATAATCAAACATGTTTCAAGTGGCTTGAGTAATAACAATAACTTGCCATTAAATTTATGGGCAAATAAATCATATGTAAATTAACTTTTCTTTACAACCTCATTGACTTCAAAATATATACACTAAAGATACAAAACATCAACATTTTTTCAGAAGTAGTCAAACTTGTATTAAGCAGCCACCCAAGGGACAGTCTAAAATTAGCCGCTGAAGACAAGTTGGCTGCTTAACACAAAATATGATATTATTGATTGTTAACCTATTTATATAAGCATGTTTCTTTATAAAAAGTATTGCTTACATAGTAGGTCAGCTACAAATTACTGTTCGAATAGATATGTAAAACAACAACGTAAATGCTTTCGGAATGGCAACAAATGACTCAGAATATCAGAAGTGCCTCACTAAATAAAAAAAAAAATATTGCTCCAGTATAAGTAGTTTGGTCACTTACAGTAAAAACATACAATTTTAAATGTTTCACATGAAATGTATACTGAAGGTACCAAAATCTTCGTCAAATTGAAATGTCACAAATCTCCGAAAAGTGTACATATGTTCGAATAATTCAAGTTCCGGATGGTGCATGTTTTAAACTATTTTTAACTAAAACAGCACGTAGTGTGTCATTTGGAACATTAAATTATATTTAATATCGTTTAAACAGGGTTTGCATAAGCAATAACAAAAACTGCTACAACTGTATGAACATCTAGTCAAGTAAATTCGGTGCGTGGAGTTAATCTATGCATAAATTAACTCTCTCATAAATTAACGCTTCTGCTACCCGTTTCACTACGATATATGCTGAATAGATATTGACTGAGACACTTTATTGTGCTCCGATTACAAGCTGGATGATATCTACGAATCTATCTTGACTGGGAGATCGGGACAGATAGTGTGATAATATTGACAAGTTGGTGGGGAGCAGGCGGATTAACGTTCACACATTCATTATGTGATCACAACTGACAATGCTGACTGACCGTTAATTAGGAGTCACTTAAAGAATGGTTTGTCCAATCAAGCTGACCGCTGTCCGCAGAAGGCACGTGACCGCTGATTAGACGACAATTAAAGAACAATTTGCTTGGGAGGACCTAAACTGACCGCTTAAGGCAAGGTGACCGCTCTTAACACGTGACCGCTAACACAAGTTTGACTGTACTAATCTATAATTTAGTGTATTTCTTTATTTATCCATACATTTCAAAATTCCATAGTTCAAATGGCTTGATATGGCTTTAGGTTAAAACCTGGCAGAGGTAAACATTGAAAAGCAGTCCACTTTATTTAATATGATGTCTAAGGTTGTACCTAAGCAAGTGCTGAAGATAAACATGTGCTACATGTATGCTATGTGCAGAGTACAGTATGGTATTAATTCTAATAATTTTTTGAGACAGTCCTAATCCAGCTTGACAAAGTACTGGTACACTTTGGCCAATAAGGTTTATTACAACTGACAAACAGTTGCAATGATAAATAGATTGTTTCCTTTTTCTATTTATATAAGTCAATATGTTGTAATATTTGTTAATGGTTGTTCCACATATATGTTAGTTTCTTAATGTCACAGTTAGCATTCGGACGTCTTTAGTAAGAAGAGGTTTTATACATGTGTGTATTATTATATGTATTAGCATCTGTATTGCATGTATGTTACTAACTTTCTTTTCTTTCACATCCCTTTAACTATTCAAAAACTATCATTTGAAACTTTTGTAATTTTCTTTTAACCTACTTTACAAGCTACTCCTTTAAAATACCTTACAAGCTACCTCTTTAAAATACTAATACGTTACTAACCATAATGCACTGCGGTGGGATCTGACCGGTGCACAGGGCAGACCTTAGTTGACAGTGACCGTGGAGTGAGCCATCCCTGTGTCTACTGATGAATAAATTCTAAAACCACTGCCTCGTATATTTTCAGGTTGGTAATATATATGCATTGAGATGATGTTATAACCATTATTTATGTGTTTGCTTAATAATTTGTTGTCGTTGTATAATTTGTAATAATTATATACTATTTTGCCTTTGTTGTGCACGTGGTCGGCAGACCTTAGTTGACAGTGGCTGTGGCGTGAGCCATCCCTGTGTCTACTGATGAATAAATTCTAAAACCACCGCCTCGTATATTTTCAGACCATCACCCAGGGTCCTTTAAAATGTCCCATTACGAATTTTGACCCACCGAGTAAGTAACATTTATATCACTGAAGGCTAATTGTCGACAAGTACTTTACTAGATTTAAGTTTTTCAAAAGAGAATTAGTGAATATGTCTATACTTTCATCATGCAGTCTTTAAAGAATCAACATTTAAGCACTTAACACATGGGTGCAGATGTTAACAGTGCAAGTAGCATGGCAGTTTTCAAAGTAAGTGGCTTCAAATTATTTAAATCAAAGTCAATTAACTGCGGATAATGAAGGACTAATGTAGCATCCAAAAAGCTGTGTATCTATGGTCTCAAGTTGAATACACCTCACATGTATTGTGTAACCCTTGGTTGTTACCAATTAAAATTTAGTCGTCTCTTTACATATTAATTACTGGATAGCTTACATTACATTACATTCTTATATAAACCAGACAGGGACTATTAGCCTTTGTTCACGTTTGTTTTGAAGGCAATATATCCCTTTCACCACATTTAATGTTCCCTTTGCTACGGTACCACACAGACTGCTTTGATAGTTTGTTACAGTGATTTGTACTTTCTGCACAAACACACGTGACGAGAGGTTATAAAACTTTGAAGAACTGTTTCTTAAGGCCATTGGGTAATATCACCAAGTTGGCCAGTATAACAATCAGTGCTATTGCCCAGACCATTGACACCTTTTGTAAGACAGGCTGTATGATTCTAAAAGATGGAAACAATGGTTTATAACGTTGTCAGTTCAATGTAAATGCATCAATTATATGAAACTCCAGCTCAGGTCTCCAAGGCACATATCTTCTAATATGGTAATTGATACTTGATGAGAACATGTCAGCATCAGGCAAAATACCAGCAACTTTTGTAACTTAATTTAACACTGGTCAGCTAGCTTGTGCTGTCTCATCTTATCCCATAGTGACCAGACCTGTGATGAAATAGGCAGTTACTCCATTAGCCAGCCTCCTATACATGCAAATGATTTTTTCAGTTCATGACATTAGCAAGTAGTGTTTCAAAATCGGACAAGAATCATATTCGATCATCGAAAATAATCGGACAACCCTTTTCGATCAATCATCGATTATATAATCGAAACATTTACAATAACAAAGTAAAAGTGTACACATAATGGTTTATCATGGTTTAATCATTCATAACAGTTTAATGAACAAGAGTTTTTATTCATTAGAATTGTTTATTATTATTATATTATCAACTGATTTCAGTAAACTAGTAGAGGTATTTAGTTTGGTGGCATAATTGGCTAGCCTTAGTTGACCCTTTAATATTCATTACCAGTATGCTTTCATATTCATTTTCATGAATACAGGGCCCGATATAGTTTTACAAATTTGCATTGACCGGTAAACTTTACGCAACATTTACCTTTATTGGCCTAGGACTTTTTACAAATTTTGCAGATGGCCTTTTCCATATTTAGGTTTGCTTTGATCGGCGGTCCATCTCGTTTTTTCGTGAATCCAAAGTAATTCCAAACGATTGACCTTCGTTTGCCTGGATAATCATATAACTGTTCACCATCCTCCAGTTCATCCAGTTTTACTTCCGAAGCATGTGGCATCGGCGACGCCATTTTTGTAACAATACAGTGATCTCCCTTGTGAGCCGAATAAGTAACCGCAAGAGTATAAACTACCGATAATCGATTATTAGCCTGCCTATTCGATTGTCGCCGACCTGTCCTGGAAACGATCGATTTTCGATTTTACTCGATCATCGTTTAATCCCTATTAGCAAGTTTATCTTTCTGCATTGTATCATGCCACCAATTATACATGTTGTATATTTATACACATTGATCAAATGGCACATATAATTAAGGTAGACTAGACATACCTGACTCTTAATTGAAGTCCAATTACTTGATCTGGTACCATGCAAAACATTCCGCACATCTGTATGGTTTCTGATTGGCCTTAAATCTGGGTCATCAAGCTATAAATAGGCAGACATATACACAAAAGTATAGTGCTGCAAAATTACATTACATGGCTGAATGCCAATGCAGAGAATATGAACTTATATTGTAAGAATATAGAATTTTTTTTTTCATGTCATTTAAAAAGGATAAAAAATATTGTCTGTCACCACACAAATAAGTTAACCATGGTTTCTTACCCACAAGTGAATGCCACAATGGATTAATTAAATACACAATAAACCATAAAATATCTTTAAAAAAAGATATGCAGCATTGGCGAGGCTTTAATTAACCTTATTTATTGATCATTTCTCCCAGAAAATAGGCTTGTAAGAATTGAAACAACATAACATTTTAACCCTCAAATATTTACCGCAATGTTACCAGAAATATTGTCTTAAGACATTTGTCTTCTTACTATATATGTAACACTTGTATGACATTTTCCCCACATTTACAGGTCAACATGGCATGATCTTTAAACTTGAAGTGTATGCCCTGACACACACACCCTCCCCCTTGAAAAAATGATCTATAAAATTTACCAGGTATCCCTTAAACTACCAGCTCTGCTATAGTCAAAACATAGATTACCATTGTTGTTCTTAAATAATTGTGCAATTTTTTCTTAATTAACTGACCTATTAATCGTGATCTGATCTGTTGTGTAATGGTGCTCTGATCTGTTGTGGAATGGTGTTTTGATCTGTTGTGTAATGGTGATCTGATCTGTTGTGTAATGGTGTTCCGATCTGTTGTGTAATGGTGTTCTGATCTGTTGTGTAATGGTGTTCTGATCTGTTGTGTAATGGTGTTCTGATCTGTTGTGTAATGGTGTTCTGATCTGTTGTGTAATGGTGTTCTGATCTGTTGTGTAATGGTGATCTGATCTGTTGTGTAATGGTGATCTGATCTGTTGTGTAACAGTGTTCTGATCTGTTGTGTAATGGTGTTCTGATTTGTTGTGTAATGGTGATCTGATCTGTTGTGTAATGGTGTTCTGATCTGTTGTGTAATGGTGTTCTGATCTGTTGTGTAATGGTGATCTGATTTGTTGTGTAATGGTGATCTGATCTGTTGTGCAATGGTGATCTGATCTGTTGTGTAATGGTGTTCTGATCTGTTGTGTAATGGTGATCTGATCTGTTGTGTAATTGTGTTCTGATCTGTTGTGTAATGGTGTTCTGATCTGTTGTGTAATGGTGATCTGACCTGTTGTGTAATGGTGATCTGATCTGTTGTGTAATGGTGTTCTGATCTGTTGTGTAATGGTGATCTGATCTGTTGTGTAATGGTGTTCTGATCTGTTGTGTAATGGTGTTCTGATCTGTTGTGTAATGGTGATCTGATCTGTTGTGTAATGGTGTTCTGATCTGTTGAGTAATGGTGTTCTGATCTGTTGTGTAATGGTGTTCTGATCTGTTGTGTAATGGTGTTCTGATCTGTTGTGTAATGGTCTTCTGATCTGTTGTGTAATGGTGATCTGATCTGTTGTGTAATGGTGTTCTGATCTGTTGTGTAATGGTGTTCTGATCTGTTGTGTAATGGTGTTCTGATCTGTTGTGTAATGGTGTTCTGATCTGTTGTGTAATGGTGTTCTGATCTGTTATGTAATGGTGTTCTGATCTGTTGTCTAATGGTGATCTGATCTGTTGTGTAATGGTGATCTGATCTGTTGTGTAATGGTGATCTGATCTGTTGTGTAAAGGTGTTCTTGTCTGTTGTGTAACAGTGATCTGATCTGTTGTGTAACAGTGATCTGATCTGTTGTGTAACGTTGTTCTGGTCTGTTGTGTAATGGTGTTCTGATCTGTTGTGTAATGGTGATCTGATCTGTTGTGTAATGGTGTTCTAATCTTTTGTGTAATGGTGATCTGATCTGTTGTGTAACAGTGATCTGATCTGTTGTGTAATGGTGTTCTGACCTGTTGTGTAATGGTGTTCCGATCTTTTGTGTAATGGTGATCTGATCTGTTGTGTAATGGTGTTCTGATCTGTTGTGTAACAGTGATCTGATCTGTTGTGTAATGGTGTTTTGGTCTGTTGTGTAATGGTGTTCTGATCTGTTGTGTAATGGTGATCTGATCTGTTGTGTAACAGTGATCTGATCTGTTGTGTAATGGTGTTCTGACCTGTTGTGTAATGGTGTTCCGATCTGTTGTCTAATGGTGTTCTGATCTGTTGTGTAATGGTGTTTTGATCTGTTGTGTAATGGTGTTTTGATCGGTTGTGTAATGGTGATCTGATCTGTTGTGTAATGGTGTTCTGATCGGTTGTGTAATGGTGATCTGATCTGTTGTGTAATGGTGATCTGATCTGTTGTGTAATGGTGTTCTGACCTGTTGTGTAATGGTGTTTTGATCTGTTGTGTAATGGTGTTTTGATCGGTTGTGTAATGGTGATCTGATCTGTTGTGTAATGGTGATCTGATCTGTTGTGTAATGGTGATCTGATCTGTTGTGTAATGGTGATCTGATCTGTTGTGTAATGGTGTTCTAATCTTTTGTGTAATGGTGATCTGATCTGTTGTGTAACAGTGATCTGATCTGTTGTGTAATGGTGTTCTGACCTGTTGTGTAATGGTGTTCCGATCTGTTGTCTAATGGTGATCTTGTCTGTTGTGTAACAGTGATCTGATCTGTTGTGTAATGGTGTTCTGACCTGTTGTGTAATGGTGATCTGATCTGTTGTCTAATGGTGTTCTAATCTTTTGTGTAATGGTGATCTGATCTGTTGTGTAACAGTGATCTGATCTGTTGTGTAATAGTGTTCTGACCTGTTGTGTAATGGTGATCTGATCTGTTGTGTAATGGTGTTCTAATCTTTTGTGTAATGGTGATCTGATCTGTTGTGTAACAGTGATCTGATCTGTTGTGTAATGGTGTTCTGATCTGTTCTGTAATGGTGTTCTGATCTGTTGTGTAATGGTGATCTGATCTGTTGTGTAATGGTGATCTGATCTGTTGTGTAATGGTGATCTGATCTGTTGTGTAATGGTGATCTGATCTGTTGTGTAACGGTGTTCTGATCTGTTGTGTAACAGTGATCTGATCTGTTGTGTAATGGTGATCTGATCTGTTGTGTAATGGTGTTTTAATCTTTTGTGTAATGGTGTTCTGATCTGTTGTGTAACAGTGATCTGATCTGTTGTGTAATGGTGATCTGATCTGTTGTGTAATGGTGATCTGATCTGTTGTGTAATGGTGTTCTAATCTTTTGTGTAATGGTGTTCTGATCTGTTGTGTAACAGTGATCTGATCTGTTGTGTAACAGTGATCTGATCTGTTGTGTAATGGTGATCTGATCTGTTGTGTAATGGTGTTCTGATCTGTTGTGTAATGGTGATCTGATCTGTTGTGTAATGGTGATCTGATCTGTTGTGTAATGGTGTTCTGACCTGTTGTGTAATGGTGTTCCGATCTGTTGTGTAATGGTGATCTGATCTGTTGTGTAATGGTGTTCTGACCTGTTGTGTAATGGTGTTCTGATCTGTTGTGTAATGATGATCTGATCTGTTGTGTAATGGTCATCTGATCTGTTGTGTAATGGTCATCTGATCTGTTGTGTAATGGTGATCTGATCTGTTGTGTAATGGTCATCTGATCTGTTGTGTAATGGTCATCTGATCTGTTGTGTAATGGTGATCTGATCTGTTGTGTAATGGTGTTCTGATCTGTTGTGTAACAGTGATCTGATCTGTTGTGTAATGGTGTTCTGATCTGTTGTGTAATGGTGTTCTAATCTTTTGTGTTATGGTGATCTGATCTGTTGTGTAATGGTGTTCTAATCTTTTGTGTAATAATGTAGTGTTTTTGTTTTTATTGCTTAATTCTGATTACATCATAATGGCTTAAACAAAAAACAATATAAGAATAAAATATGCAAACTGTACCTTCATACTGTGGCCCTGTGTTGCCATTATCTGCCTTTTGTTGTTAAAGGTTCTTATTTTGAATCTGCCTTTGTTGTCATAACATACCACTTCTTCAACATCATTACGAGTATACCCGGAAATTTGCGACAAACGTAAGATGTCATCAACATTGACATAGCCCTCTGGTTAAAAAAAAAGGTTAAAAAAAATAAATATAATAATATGCAATTTCAGTTGTCATAACAGTTTTATACTTCGTGCATAATCTGACTTTTTCATTTATTAATTTTTTAATGAAGTGATCCATCCATATTAAGACCGTTATAGATATTTTTGACTCATAACATTTTTCAAATCACAAATACATATTCAATCACCAATAAACTATACCTCTAATTTATGCATATTCTTTTCACTGTAAAAATATCCCACTTTAAACTGTTTCTTCATTTTCAAGCTGGTTAATTCTTTGCTTGTCATCATAATGATGTCATTTTGGCAATGGTAAATTTTACACCACAAGGACTAAAATTGTTTGACACAACTCATTTAAAGTGTTGCTATATATCATCTTATAAAGACAGCATACTGCAAAATATGAAAAGATCTAGAGAAGTTTTTGTATTTACAATTTTGCAAAAATAGAGTGTTTTCTCTAAATGGCTTTGCATGTGTTAAATGTATTGACTGATCATGGATGATTGAATGGATGATTGAGATTGTTAATAATTTGTAATGGTGAATATTAAATAACTTGTTAATGAACTTAAAACAGTTTTTTATAAAATACCTATGGCCAAAAGCGACAGATACAATCCCCTAGGCCATTACAGTATGACTTCAAATCCCAGTTTGAGCTCATTTCATGTTGGGACATTCAGTTGACTGATAACTTATGTTCGTTATACTACTGAAATATTCTGGGGTTGTCTGCACTTCATAAATGCTAGAGTCAAGTCTATGTGTCTCTTTTCCTATGTGCTCAACATAACTATATGTCATATTGTGCATGTGAAATATTCCAGGGGAAAGCTGTAGTCCATTTAATATCAATATCGAGATCAATGTTGTGCTTATTTATTAATTTGGAAAAACCGGTAAGGTTTATTTAAAGTGACATCGTTCATGATTTGAACTGTCTGAATATTGAGGGCATGTCATAAACAGCCTTTACTTAAACAAAAGTAAAAGCATATGCAGGAATTATGCATAAATATAATTAATGGTAATGTCCCCAACAAGTGTAAAGATGTACTAAATGTAGGCTCATTTAATGAACATGAATGTTAATGTTAGAGTCTATTTATACATAATTCAGCTGTTGTTGTTTACTATGACAGAATACACTACATGGTGATTTGACTCTATAAGTAACATAAGGTTTTCTAAATGAACCAACGGGTGTTACTGCTTAAATACATGACCAATTATGTGAGGTAACCTTATTTCATTAGTTAATGTATTTAACTAGATACCATATATGGTCGAAATATTTTTCAGTAAAATTTACAGCAGGCATGTGACTAAGGGCTTTTCATTGTGAAATTTGTGTATTCATTTGGGTATCTAGCAATCAATTGTACCCACCTGAGATTCAGGATTAATTTGTTGACACCACCAGTTTTTGTTTTAATGGTACAACAGATGTTTTAATGTGAAACTAACGATTACCTGTTTTTATATTGGCAGTACATCGGATGTATTACAAAATCATATTTATTAAGACTAAAGTATAAATTTATGAAAATTATGTCCAAATTTTCCAAAGCAGTGGTTCAATATTGTTATATGTATTTTATATAGGCAAACTGTCGGATACCACCTCTAAATCATGGTCCTTTTTACTGCAGATTGGCTGCTTGGACTCTGCCCAGTGTTAAAATGAAGTTCCGAACTAAATAATTTCAAACCATAACTCTATTAACTTTTTTATTGTTTTTAACCTAATGAAAATGATTACATATCAATACATGTTTGTTCAACATAAAAGTAAAAAACAAACCTCATCAAAGTCAAATTAACAACAAAAGAGAAAAAAAACACAATTATTTTATACAGCTTAACATTTGTGAGAACCAAGTAATATACATTATATGCAACAATGTTCTACATGCGTCATTTTGACTTTTACTTAAGTACATTTTGCTTTCCAACTTTGGTTTTAATCATAATATTAAAGGTAAATATTGATTTACATCTTTACTGTAATCCCACATCTCATCCCAAAACACCATTCTGAGCAATAATAATGAATGTTGCTAAAATAAACACAATTTTCCCATTTTGATTAATTTCAAAATTAAAAAATGTAACAGTGAGACATATAGCATACCTGCAGTAACCTCCAGTCCATATTTTCTAGCATCATGTCTCAGCAGCCGAGCCAGAAACTTTGACAGTCTTATTCTGTCGCCCATTGCCACTAGGTCTTGGTCTACCTAGATCTATACAGCTATAAAAATGTTGCAGTAGATAATAAGTCAATACACATAGTGTAGATCTTAATTAAGAAAAAAAGATTTACACTTTATAACGGCTGCATAGCTCATTAGTAGAGCTTATGCTTGCAGATCAAGAGGCTGTGCATTCACTCCTCAGTTGTATTACACTTTAGTTTTTAAATATTTTAGTAATAGCTTCCCTCATTGAAGCTCAGGATTTAAGGGTTAGCATAACAGCCGGGTTCAGTCCCTGGTGGACATCATTAATGACCCTGTGGCAGCCTGTGATAGTCTAATAAAAGGTGTTGGTAATATAACAACCATTAGAAAAACACAACATCATGGACTGAAAACATATTCTTTTCATGTTACCAAAATTCAATATTCTCCTAAATTCGGCATTGTTGCATTTTTTAAACTCTTGGCTATATTTCGCAAGTTTAAAGATTTCAGTTTAGTAATAAGAAGTTAGAGATTGTTGCTTAAATAGTTTATGATTACCTTTGTAAAAAAAACACTGAAGACAAATATTCTGACAACGTCGAATTTAGGTAGCACAGGATAGTCCTTTGTATTTTTAACATAAGTAGATTGAATAAGATAAGTCTAGAAAGTTGTACATTCTTCTTACTTGTTTGTTATTAAGATATTTCTTGATTAAATCTCAGGGTTCCCCGAAACAGGACAATCCACGATAGGTTGAATAAGATTTGCATTACACTAAGCAATACGAAACAAAACTACGTATTGATTAAATATACGTTTTTAATTTAAGTTATCTATGTTGACAACAACTGCAAACATTTTTCGAAAATTCTGCGCACTGAACGTTCAGAACAGGAAAACGAAAGTAGGATTCCTGGAAGTTTTAGGTTTCGCTTTGTCAAAGTTTGTGTACATGGTTCAGGGTCAAGAAGGCCCAAAACCAAGACGGCCCGGTTCAAGACGGCCCACTTAGTGAGTCAAGACGGCCTAATGTGGTGGGTCAAGAAGGCCCACATAATTAACACCTGTGCTTATTATCAGTTCAAGCTCATCATCAACGTACAATAACCATAGTTTTCTTATCAAACTTAAATGGACCTAGTATTTACTTTTTGAGGGTACTATTTCGTTACTTTTGTTCGCCAAATGCGCAAGTATTACTTACCTAAACTTGGTTCGAGTCGAACCGCAGAATGGTTTCTCAAATGACGTCATTAGTTTGTGTGCACAACCGCCATCTGCTGAAGCAAAATTTAGGTTAAATAAAAATCGCTTTTTAATTTGACTGCGTAAATAGACTAATGCTTAATGTTATATTTGACATAAAACAGTATATTTTTATCGCATTATATTTTAAAAGGTAAGCTTAACATTTTTCTGCCATACTTAAAGAAAATTTCTTAAAGTAAGCGCTATGCCTATCATGCTGCATGCAGGCATAGTTGTATCTCCTACCGGGAATAACCGTACCATTTTGGGAATAGTCGTACCATATATGAATTGCATATTTCCATATTAGTGGTGGCATTTGCAATGGGTTATTCATGAGATGCTTAAATAATTATTCAACAAATGAAATCTTTTCTACGATTTTGAATTATACAGTTGTTTGGGGTGTAGCGGATCTTAGGGTATTGCGGATCAGCCAAATCTGAGCTTGATATTTTTACAACTTTTGTTGATTAAACCAAATAAAAAGTATTTCATTAGAAAAAGTGATATCCCGTTAGGATTTCCACGGTGAAATTTTCAGCCTAGCAGTTTTCGATAACCAAAAATGATGGCGTAACCAAACCGAGGTCACCGGAAGTTGACATTTCTACGGAAAACACAAAAACGAAAGTGCAAATCAACAGCGAACTTTCCAACAATATAGGGTAATTGATTAAACCAATGACATCAATTGATGAGGGTATATGTTCTTTATCACCATACGAAATTGTTTGTTCTTTGGACGTGTTTTTATTGATGTGTGAGCTGAAAAGAGAACCCACATATTTTTGGGTATTACGGATCATTAAATTTAGGGGGCCGTCTCATTAGTGAACCTGAATACGATCTGCCAAACATATCTCAAAGTTTCATCCCAACTTACAACCCCATTCTATGTTATTCTGTTAAGTTATTTCATTGATTGCTAGCGGTGTGCACCTCTTCTTCCACTTCATCATCCTCATTATTACGTTCTCTGCAATTATGTTAGCTGTGTTCAACTCCTTCAGTATAAGCTGCTAATCATGATTATCATTCTAATCATATCACCATCATATCACCATTGTAACAAATTATATAAGCATCCAACAAACAATTTTTCAGTCATGTGGAGACAGTATCAACTTAAAATATCTTATAATATATATAATACCACAACCAGTCTCATTAGTAATATCATGCCATGGATATATGACATGATACTACAATCAGTCTTATTATCCTTACATTTGGTGTACCAGTGCTGGGATAACCTTTAACATGCAGATGATATGATGTATCTATGTATGATAAATATGGAATTGATGTGATGTAAATAACTGTTTCTGATTTGTTTACTGTTTCCACATGGGTGTGTGTGGGGGGGAGGTGATATGTCTGTTTGAGTTTGAACAATATACACTGGCATATCCATAGTCCTCCTCCTCCTCATCTCTTTTTAATATATCATCACATCAACATCGTCATCTTTTTTTCAGAACAAAATGCTTAGACAACCAAATAAAAAGGCTGCTTCATGAAATGAGATTAAGTCTGGCTGTGAAAAATGCCAAAACCATCAAGAAGAAATACCTTTCACCTGGGAAGACAGTGCGTGTCCGGAGAGCTATTTTGCTCATAGAGAAAGACAATGTATCTATTGGAAAACCTGCAGTTCTTGGCTGGTGAAGAGAAAAAAAGGGCAACTCCATTTAAAGATTCTCGGCGAGAATAGGAATAACTGTTTAATAAATAATCTTTTTGTTTGCTCATAGACAATTAGATTTGTGACTTGGTTCTTGTCATGTTTTATGCCAAACAGATTCACTGCTTTATGTATCATTTTCAATCCATTAAAATCATACACCCAATATGCTGTGATAAATATTTATTATTTATGAAGTTAACTGTTTACAACTAACACTGCATAAGGTATGCAACCTCTTTTAGGTATGAAAAATAGATCTCAAAAGTACTATAATGTTCACTGTATGTTGAAATACATGGCCTTTCTTAGTGTTCAATCCTTATTATTGTATTTTTATGCAATATTTACAAATGTTAAGTAGTTAGATTGTGTTTACATATGATCTAGTCAGTGGCATTTTGTATACATTTTATATCATTTCATAAGAAATTGTTGAGGAGAGGTTTTGGTTTCCTTTTATTGATTTGCCTTTGTCTTTACATTTTTTGGTAGACTTCATTCCATATTGATTATGCTGCAATAATGTTTAAAGCAGCCTGGACACAGATTTTCTATTTAGCATTTTTCAACTTTTGCTCATTTACTAAACCTTTGATGAACCACATTCAATCCGTACCGAAATATCATGACAGATTACTTAAAAGTATATTAATATACCTTCCATTAAAAGATCTTAATGCATCATCAAACTGCGCATGCGCATGCATCGTCGGTAAACAATAGTGATTAGCCCATGAGTTACACACTATTTGAAATGAAAATGCAGTATCAATCACAACTCTTAACGTCTTGCACCGACCCTAAAATTATTAAAATTGCGGAAATATCCCAACTCATGTCTGATGTGTGAATGTAACTGGTATGTTTAAATAGACAAGGTTTCAAATTGATTTGTAAATGCTATCGATAATATATATGGCACTTAAATTATGTTTATCACAGAATAACCCAGCTTTTTCTAGACCCCTTTAAGCATTTGGCCTTATTTGTTATTAAAAATACTTGTTATCTTTCACATACATCTGTACTAATAAACAAAGCAAATACAGGTCAGAAAATTCCTTATTAAGATCTGTTATGTTTGCTTGAATGCACGTTTGTTTGCTTACCCGCCTTTCAAATTCCAGTAAATTCATACTAATAAAATCCAGGATTGTTGTGAAAACTAATATTTGACCTGACAAAACGTACAAAATGCATGTGATTTAGTCATTGTAAGTTAAAACTTCTAATTCCAATCACTGATTTTAATTAAAGATTACTCAATGTTATTTGATCTTGTATTTATATCCCATCCCAATTAACTTTGTGTGTGTGTGTGTGTGCGTGTGTGTTCTGTGCGTGCAATAGTTGTTTTCTTAGGTGATGTGTATTTTAAACTACCATACTTTGTGCAGATGTTGCACCAAAATAGTGAACGAGAGAGACGTAGACCAGACAGCTGCTGGAAACAGCGGACTCAACTTGAGAGAGCAGCCATATGATATGAGTATGCTTCATTGAAAACAATTTGATAGCATTATTCATGAGAAAAAAAATCAAACATATCGTTGACATAATTATTTAATTGCATTGTTGTGACAAATACGCCGTTTCTAGAGCTTTGAGACGATCCCTAGGTGACGTTTATCACGTGATCCGCTATACCCTAAAGCGATCCGCAACTACCCAAATTGATATATATCAAAAAGTGAAGCGTTTGCAAAGAAATATACGTCCGAGATTAAAATGGTTAGCATTTTTGGAAAGAGGACATTTTTTTGCAATGTAAATGCATATTCTGTATTTTGAAAACACTTTTCGCTAATGCGTATGCAGCGAAAATGTCGTTAGTGATCCGCTACACCCCAAACGACTGTATTCTGTAATCAATATACATTGTAGTTTGTACAAGATGTAAAGAACAGTACTATCAATCAATACTGGCATTACTTACACAGACTGGCTGCAGTGGATATAGCACAGTTAGTGCAAACTTGCTGGTATTAAAGTCACGTGATTGCGTTAGTTTGGATTTGCTAGCTTAAGTGTAGTGACTGTAGTGCATTAAGGCACTTCCAACAGCCATGCTGTTGGGTTAACCCTTTAGCGACGTGGTTGAGTGCCTGGACTACTGATCTGGCTGACCGGGTTCAAATCCCCGTTAGGGCCAGGAGTATTGTCTCCTCTCAGATTTACTTTAATGGTGTCAGAAGTAAACAGAAGCCTGGTGTGGCTGTCCTGCGATGGGCTTGGGCCCAGAAAAAGTAAAGGGGGAGGAGTGTAGTGCATATAGGCACTTCCAACAGCCTTGCTGTTGGGTTAACCCTTTAGCGACATGGTTGAGTGCCTGGACTACTGATCTGGCGGACCGGGCTCGAATCCCCATTAGGGCCAGGATTATTGTCTCCTCTAAGATTTACTTTATAACTTATTAATTGCAGCCATTGTTTATGCTTGAATAATAAATGTATCAATTGTAAAATAACCTTTGAAATGATCATAGATTTTACATTTAAATCATTTATTGTCAGAAATCAAACTGAATTCACTTACAAACAAACACAAGATGGTCAGCAAATATAAGATGGAATATTTAGAACATATCAGCAGTACAGATAAAGTCCTGAAAGTTTTTTGTATAAACAATCTCTATACTAAAAATTAACCTATAAATGTTATATAGTATGACTACTCCCAATTCGGTATGAGATTGTAATGGTACAAGATTGTAGTGGTATGACTATTCCCGGAACCTCTATGAATCCCACACAATAATTGAGCTTTTCATTGATTTACGCCTTGTTGTGTGCAGACATGTGATCTTTCCAGATTTCTGCTGGAGACTCCCCATATTAAGGGTCTGTCTCACGCTGAGCTCATCAATTCTCCCGCTTTGATGTTGACTACTAAACTTAATCTCACTCCTCTTAAAGAGCTAGCTACCAGCCGATCATTTGATTATGCAATATACCTTACTGCAAGCGACCAGCATGTGTATGACGAAAATTTCGTGCCCCGCCTACTGTTGTAAGAAGGCAACCATTAGAAACTGTAATCCCTTGATTGACAATGTAACAACACCCATTTAGTGAATGGCGGAGAGCATGGCCAATCATCACCTGCCGCAATAGCTCAGTTGGTAGAGTGTCGGCTTGTGGATCGGGAGGTCGCGGGTTAAAACCCCGGCCGGGTCAAACCAAAGACTTTAAAGTTGGTAGTAGGTGCTTCCCTCCTTATGCTCGGGGCTAAGGGGACAGCATTATGCCTGACTCGTCAGTATAATGGACTGGTCAGGTTCAGTCCCTGGGCACCTCGTAAGTGCCCCTGTGCTATAATGATAGAAATGTCACTGTACAGTATTGGCAAAAATGCTGGCAAATCCCAAATCTCTCTCATGCCCAATCAGTGTCACATGTTCTATTGTCTAACACAACACCGTTGAAAATGGAAGCAATGCTTAATGCGCATGCAGACATAGGCATTGGACTGAGCATCGAAATTTTTAATGTTCAATTACCCGTTTATAGAGTGTTATGAGAACTATTCTGTATTTATCCAAATGCAAGCTCAGGATATTTAGACTGAAAGTCAGAATTCAGAAACATTTACCAACTGACCTGCGTGCGGGCCTTACAAAAAAAAAAATGGTGCTAATTATATGCGTGACATCATAGCACCATTTAGTCAGCAGACTACAGCATTTGTTGAAACTGTTGCGCTCGTATGTACTCATAAAACTTACTCAAGTATTGATTTTCTTTTTCTTCAACAGTGACTGCTTTGTAATGTTTTACCATGTTAAGGTTAGTGTCTAAATAAGCAACTCATCCGGGAATTAGAAACCAAAGGGAGTGAACGAAGCGAGCGTGGTTTCTTTTATTCCATGAAGAAGAATATATGGCAAAGTCCTATGAGCATTGCAGCATATGCCAAATATAAAAGTAAATATGTGATGAGTCATTTAACAAAATGAGCAAACCCAACAGTTATCACCTTGGAACCGTCAGTCTCCAAAAGGGATCGTCTGAAAGAAACTACCAATTTAGACTCAAAACCTAAGAACATGTTGCGTGTAATTAACATCGTTTGAAACAAACATTATGTAAAAGTTATAATGTGTATAAGAAATTAATGCCAAAACAAGTTTGCATGAAAGAGATGAATGCATGAAACAATAACACTGCTGAATATACAGAACTTGCAACATGTATTTTTTTGTGCATTGTGCTACAAAAACAATCGTTGATTTTAATTTGATACTTTGTAAGGCCTTTTGCTAACTCTGCATATTGTTTAGGACAGTATCAGCACTCACAAAACAACACTTTGTGTAATACATGTAGGCAAGCCTCTAGCCCTAAAATATGTTGGGGGGAATTAGGAGACAAATCTGCAAGGGTCACAGGAACCTTGGAACAAAACAAAGCTAAGAAATGGAGAACATGGCAGAGTTTCCCAACATTATGTTAAGATTTCTTTGACTTAAGCTTTTAAGAGAAGTAAATCGTTTCTTTACTTTACCATAGTGTTATTTCTATTTGAAAGAAAATTTGTCTTCTTCCTGCAAATATACATTTATGATAAAAGTTAATGGTTTTCGTGTCTGTTGATACCATCTCATTTTGTGCATGAATAGTAAATAAAATGCCAACCATTGACAAATATAAAACTTATTTTCCAGTTCAACTAGTTCAAACCAGTTTACATCATTTGTGTTATAAGATATTTGTGTTAATTAATGTTAAATAATTTGAACTTTTTTATGCTCCCCGAAAACTTTCGGTCCGTCCGTACGTCCCATTCGTGTCCGGCCCATAACTTCGTTATTTGAAGTCGAATTTCGAACCTATTTCACAGAAATGACCACCATGTTGAGACGACGTGTCGCGCGCAACGTTTGGGTCCCTACCTTGAAGGTCAAGGTCACAGCGTGACCTTGCAGCAAAATCGTGTCCGGCCCATAACTTCGTTATTTGAAGTCGGATTTCGAAACTATTTCACAGAAATGACCACCATGTTGAGACGACGTGTCGTGCGCAACATTTGGGTCCCTACCTTGAAGGTCAAGGTCACAGCGTGACCTTGCAGCCAAATCGTGTCTGGCCCATAACTTCGTTATTTGAAGTCGGATTTCGAAACTATTTCACAGAAATGACCACCATGTTGAGACGACGTGTCGCGCGCAACATTTGGGTCCCTACCTTGAAGGTCAAGGTCACAGAGTGACCTTGCAGCAAAATTCTGTCCGGCCCATAACTTCGTTATTTGAAGTCGGATTTCGAATCTATTTCACAGAAATGACCACCATGTTGAGACGACGTGTCGCGCTCAACATTTGGGTCCCTACCTTGAAGGTCAAGGTCACACCGCGACCTTGCAGAAAAATCGTGTCCGGCCCATAAGCTCGTTATTTGAAGTCGGATTTCGAAACTATTTCACAGAAATGACCAACATGTTGAGACGACGTGTTGCGCGCAACATTTAAGTCCCTACCTTGAAGGTCAAGGTCACACGCGACCTTGCAGCAAAATTGTGTCCGGCCCATAACTTTGTTATTTGAAGTCGGATTTCGAAACTATTTCATTTATGTCTGATTTCATAGTACTACATTTTCAAAATAAACCTCAATATTCATACAACTAACCTTTTTTTGTGACAAAGTACCCATTCGGGGAGCATCACCCGTCTCTGACGGCCTCTTGTTTCCATTAGCAAGTGACTTCTATCTGTTATCCATTTACTACTTTCTCAAAGAAAAACGCTTGATTGCTATTTATTCTTGATTAATCCAATGTCTTAATTCATTTGACTTTAATTTGTTAAGGCAATCAGAGTGTTTATTAATAATATCTTAAAAGTATCAAAATGTCCCTAACTTACAAGTTAAATAAACTATGTGTATGCGAGCATACTCATTATATCAAATTTAACATCTTAATAAGTACATAGATATTTTTTAAAGATTGTATGTAAATTTGAATTTGACAGTAGAATGATCACTTTGGAAACCGTTTTTCAATTCGTTAGTAAGTGTTGTTGACACTTGACTTGTTTATACTATGTTTGGCTGTTGTTGTTTTTGTAGGCCACAAGCTTAAAACCGAAACATAGAATTTATGTCAAGTTAGTAAAATAAAATATGTAAGATATATTTGGTAATTCATAAAAAGATGTAAAGAAAAATTGTATCACTGAAATTACTATGATTATTGATAAAAAAAAGAAAAATTCTGTTTAACAAATAGAAATAAGCGACATAGTCAATTTAACGCGCATTCACGGAAATCTTCCTCCCTGGCACCCCAATCTTCCTCTCTGGGAGCCTAAGTCTCCCTATTTAGGACCAAGGAAAGATGACATGTCTTTGTGTGTTTGATGTTATTCAAACACATATACTGTGTTTGAATAGAGATGACACCCCTTTTTTCATTTAATTCTTACTTAAGTATCAAAATGAATACTTTATTTTATTTTCACACAGCACTTTCTAAGTAACACTGTCAGTTTATTACATTTAGCTCTGTCACAGGCTCAAAGTATTTTGGGTCAGGTGACTCAGAATGGTTTAATATCAGTTAAGAACTTGAAAAATAGACCTCCTAGATGTAAGGCTTTTCCAACTGGGCTACTTGGCAGACAGCTCTTGGCAGTGCATGTTATTTGTAACAAGTGCAAAATAAAGCGTACAATTGCTTTAACCTACAACTGCATAAATGTCCTACTTTGAGATGAAGCTATTAAATTTGTAAATGGTGGTATTTATGAGGTTCACGGCTTTATCTGTTATGTTTTTATTTTTGGACCAAAAATGATAATTTTGATATCAATTGATACTAAGTACTAAGTGGTCTATACATTTTAAAAATGTAAAATTAGTAGTGAGTTAGCACTGTGTATATATATTTTATGCACCAATTTAAACTTAATGTAGGTCCAACAGTAAACACTGGCACTGGCACGGATGTCGAGTAATTTTCGGCATCACAACTATCTCTGTAATGTCTGTATGCATGTTGAAATCACTATCCTGTTTATTTTTTGAGATAAAATTACAACAAAAATAGAAGGCAACAAAAAACACTTCATAAATTCATAGACAGTGATGAAAGTATCAGTTAAACCTTAAATATACTTTTCTGTTAGAAAGAAAATTCATAGCAAGTTGATTAGCGAGGTGTAAATTATGTCCAAAAGTTACCAGCCGAGATTTTAAGGTCAGGACGTCTGCCGGACATCCAGTTTTAAAGCTTTATGCCAGGTCACAGTGCACAGCATATATTTCAATTCTTTGTTAATTGTCGTAAGATTGTTTTCATAACGCCGCAGTCTGCAGCAGGTGACCCGATACAGCATCCAGTGAAGACATACACCAGCAAGGTTACTCGGGTAGTTCCTCTCAGCTATCGAAATCGGCCTACCCTTACAATTATCATACCCATTGGTTATTGCTAAATGACCAACAGCTGTTGTGTACCGCTGACAGTAGACACTACTCAAACTCCACCTACCGAATATATACTTTATATCCTTTTCATCTAAATGTGTGCTCGATGCAACTATTAGTATTTATTTGACCCCGAGTTTCAACCTTTATGCTCCGCCCACTGCCACTTAAAAACAGGTTTGATTGACAGCGATATGCTAACGTGCATGCATGTTTTTGTGATCGCCTTTCTGTGCATTATTAATGCATTATTGGTAAAGTTTTCTTGCAGTGCACTAATTATTATTGACTATAATAGTTTAATAATTTGTTCACATGGCATTCAAGTAAGTATTGATGCCGAGTTAATTTGTAATGGTGTTATCATATTGGTCTTAAATTTAAAAGGATCTGTGTCCAAATTTAAGCTGTCTGTAATAATCACTTTTTGCCAAGCTGCCTGCATTTATCGCCTTTTGCCAATCAAGTAATAACACTTGCTGGATTTAATTATTTGAAGTTTGTAATTAGAAGAGCTTTTAATTCAAGTCAATATACCAGTATGCTTATAATGTTAACTGAAATTGATATCCTAATTTTTAAGTAATTCCCTTTGCAAAATGCCACAGCATTCACTTCTAGATTGTGGTATTTCTAAGACGCTCATGTTTGCAAGTCCAAGGCAGATGACCTATCTTACCGGCCAGCTAAGAAATTAGCGTTAGAGCGGAAAGTTACATATATCTGGTCTGTTTGGCTAAATCAGTTCCCATGGCTAGAGTGTATTTTATTTATATATATATATATATATATATATATATATATATATATATATATATATATATATATATATATATATATATACACATATTTATACAAATATACATATATAATGATTGAAAGTTACCTTTAAGTGTTCAACTATCAACTATACAACACACTTATAGACACCACCCAGGGGTTTATATAAATATGTAAATAACAAGGGTAAACATAAGACATACACTCATGTATACGTATGTAATGGCGTTTTGTCATTTGTAGTGGTAAATGCGTTTCGCGACTTACAAGAAAAATAGCTGGAACTTCCAAAAACTAATACCTAGAAGTCTGGAATTCCAAAAAATTATTAGTGGAAGCGCTGTATATAAGAAAGAAGAAAATATCAGTTGTGTGCATATTTTTACACATTTTTACAACACTGAGCAACTGGTTTTATATGAAAGTAAGTAAACCATCATAAAATACATGTGGTTTACTAATCATACCGTAAAATTATATTGTTTGGGACAAAACAGAGAATGGTTGGTTTCAATCCTTTATGTAAAGCATTTCGAGCCTCAAAAATTGCCTGCAAAATGGTCTCAGAATATGAAATCAGATAGCAAACATTTCTGAATTTTGCTCGCAAAAGGGTTGATTAGGTTTTCTTGTTATTATGTAAACACACATAGAAATAAAACTGTAATCTCCTATGTATATATAGTTAAACTATTTAAAGGTCTTATCACTATATATGTATAAAGCACTTAGCATAGTTTTACAAGAACTTTCAGAGGAGACATCTTTTGCATTTGTGCATGTGCAGACATTCACTGTCCATCCAAGTATTTTAGTGTAAACATGGACTAAAAACAGCAAGGTGTTTGGTCTGAAAGCCTTACCAATTGAAGTTTTGTTCATAAAGTTATTTATTTATATATCATAGGGCAGCCATAGGTCTATACTATTAGATTACATATCTGAATCAAACACTTTTATTACATTTAGGTGAAACACTTCATCTGACCAAGTGATACATTTTGCCTAGTATGCTGAGGCAGTGGATGCTGACATCCATTTGCGGCACAATAGGATGATATGGTGACATGATCAGTTTTGACAGTCTTTAAACTAAGATGACAACAATATGTTAAAGATTTAATTTTTATAAGTGGCCAGAAAGTATTTCAGAGTGAACACTTTAATAAGTTATAGTGCAAATCCAACTGCTTATTTCTTTATTTCCTGTACATTGTTCACATGGATTTTTGTGACCTAAATTATTATTTTCAAACTCTCTCTTCAAAAAATGTATGTGAAATTTGAAATAAAGTAAAGTCTGTTTAGCAGGTTGTTTCCCATCTTGTATCTGCATAAGATAATCAAAGACGTTTCGAGATCTGTTGACATTTAGTTTTGCGCATACACATCTGATCACTGCTGTTTACTCTCATAAAACTGTGTGTGTCTGTACTCTGTAACTTTGGTTCTAGCATTTAAGTGAGTAACAATATAGAGAATATAATTATAATATGTTTAATTTATGTTGGAATATGAAAATATTTGGACATAAAATGAAAGGAAGGTAATCGTTTTAGTTGCTTAAGTTGCATTGTGGGGAGAAAGTTTCATGCCGAATGAAGGGAATTGGAAAACTGCAATAACTCAATTAAATGTATATATTGATCACAATCAGCACCTGTCACTGTGTTGTGAGGAAGCAATCATCAATGTCATAATATTCAGCATTCACATTTTGATAGTAGAACAGCTTAATAAATGCTGGCATGCATTTTTAACTTTTGTAAGGGGAGATAACACACTTGAGTATTGACAGTCACAGTTTTTTTCTCCCTTTCCATGTTAACTCTGCATTGAAAAAGGATGTAATGAAGACATAAATATGTTTCATGTTTATAATCAACAGTGCCTGCGATTGACACAAATTACTTGTTGACATTATAGGACTTCTAGCCCTGCACAAATCCTGATGAAGCATCCGATACAGTTATATAAATTAAATTACCTTTGGAGTCTTTCCTTTTACAGATGGACAATTATTAAAGATAATATAGACTCTGACTGTGTCGAACTGTATAAAGTTTTTCTTTTGTTAAATTTCTTTTCTAAATTTTTTTAAATTATTCAGACTGTATTTACTAACTAAATCTGTGTCCAGAATAGGAATTTGGCGTGAACTGTGATTTTTTCCTGTAAATTAAGTTCTTACAAATTCCTGAATAAGGTTTGAAAGATTTAATTGTAAAATTATTTTTAAAAAAAAGATAAATATAATGCCTGTTTTCTTTTTTTCCTTCATTGATAGTGGACCCATTTATAATAGACTTAAGTCCTATTCCCTGTCATGACTTGACCCTTCACAATATCAAAAAATGTCAATTTGCAACCAAATTGTTGAAGAAGTTTTTTCTTTTTAATTCTGTTTGTCATTTCAATCTTCACATACCTCTGTAGAGCAAATGTAAATGGGCACAATTTACCTTTTAATCCAAAATTCTAGCATTCAAAATAGCTTCCATCAGCTGATGAAATTTTCCATCGTTATAAGGTGAAATGTTGCATATAAGCAGTATGCTGGGGTAATGGGAATGCTAAAGGGTTAAGTCTACACTTTTTAAATATGAACAATCAAGACTCGTTTTTTCACCATTTACAAGATTTCACAATGCCATTCACAATTTGGTTGGAACCCATCTACAAGAGCGTTTAAAAGAATGATGATGTATTTCATCTGTTGAATACTGTGAAGCTTTACAATTACCAATTGCTTAATGACCAATTAAAATAAAATATAAAACTTGAGGCAATGTAAAAAACTGACAATTTTGTAATTTAAAATACGTAATATTTGCAAAAAATATATACAATTTTAATATTGTATTCTATTTTTATTCTGAACCAATGTGACAAATACATCTTTTCAAAATTACCAATGTCATTAAAAATGGAAGTAGTACAGTTCTTGTTTTTTCTAATGCTTAGCAAATACAAAGTTTTTCCATCAATGGTTTGCCTTGTGTCAGGATAATGTGACTTGATGTGGTATGGTGCCAAGTGTTCACGGCATGCTATGCATATCTGCTTCAGGTGGACACTATCTCCAAATAACTGGAATACTGTTAGTGGAAAGATAAACCCTACAAACAAAAAATATGGCATTATCACAATTAACTTAAAATTATAAGGGCAGGATATAAATAAAATAACATTTTCCAATATGTATCTCTTGCAACATTAGTGAATTTCTTACATAGCAGTTGTGCTACCATTGGAGGGTAGGGGGAGGTATTGTGGGGGTGGGGGTTATTTTCAGCAGCAGTAATGATTGATGCCTCCTATGCTCAGAAGGGAATTCTAGATTATCATCTTTATGATGCCAGAAGCATCTTGCATGGATATTAAATCTAGCAAAGGTTAAGGTATGCTAAATTCATTATCATTGTGAAGTTTGGACAGATTTCAGGATGTGGAAAGCAGCCAAAAATGATGAGGCGGATAAATATTTCTGCAAGAAATAAGAATTGACTCTATATTATCTTTTTCTAACTTATTCTAAATATACAAGTACATGTATTAACAAATATTACCATTTTCGGGTTTTCTTTTATGAATATTTAAATTGTGATAATTACAAACAAGAATATATTTTGTCTCATCATCATAACCATCATCAACATCATTTATTAGATCGTGTCACTTGCAACAGTGTCCAGAGTTAGGAAAAAAGCTGAATTGTGGAGGCACAAAGGATAGACTCTGCATAACCTTTACTACATGTGACCAGTCTTTGTGCCTAAGTAAAAGTAGTGTGAGTACAGAAACAAATATGACAGTAAACTAGATGCATCACTTGTCTTCAGGCATTCTTCAAATGTTAATTTTATATTTTTATCCATTTAAACTAGATGTTCAAGTGATTATATTGTGTAATGCAGATAAACATGAAAGGAGATTTATGAATGTGCAACACCGATCAGGAATATAATTCAGTTACTAGAAGAAAGGGGCAAAAGGAGGAAACACAATGTTTGTAAAATAAGCAGTTCACTGACCTTGCATTATCTACTGGGCTTAATGCAGCCCTATACCAGGTTATGACAGGTTATTCGTATGATTCATGGTCTGTCTATGGTAGTTCAGATGTTGTTAACTCATAACTCAGTATAAGTTAGTGTGAGTCAATTCCATGCATTTTAAAAAAAAATCAAAATGTAAACACTGTGACATATACATTATGATTGTGTGCTTTTTCTAATTTGCTTCACTGAAGCCATTTATGCTAGAATCTATGCAATCTTTATTTAAGCGGGCATGGTTGGATTATATTAATGTGTAAAGTTGTTGGGAGACATTTAATTGCATCTTTGGATGATCGTATATGTTTATATAAGATAATTTTATGCAATATTACAGGTTAGAAAAAAACACAACATTTACAAAGTTAAGCAATATCAACATATACAGTATACTTGATTGATTAAACCTTATGGATTGACATAAATTGACAGCATATTTTTAATAAGCAGTTGCTCTGCAGGTGCTTTTATGTAATATGCTGAGCATTAGTAAAATTGCTAAAAGGTTTGAAACATATCTCTAATGGTTCTGTTTGATTTTGATGAATACCTTTGTTACAGTGATTTATATTTTACATATTTAAATCGAAATTACTTAATTATATGAACTAAAATATGTTGCATCCCATAAACTCAAAGGCCTTGGAGACTTCTTCGTTCCAGGGGATTTTGTTGCATAATTTGTTATTGTTGTGTCGTAAATGCTAACAGTGTCACAGGTTACTGATTTCCTAACTGTTGCCATCACTAGTTGAAATGCTATCATATCTGTATACCTTTAGTTGCTAACAGGGTTAAACTTACTAACAGGGCTTTTCACTGCTTTGATTTATTATCATTTTCACGATATTATCATCAGCATCTCATTTCCATTTTAATAATTTCTAAGAACAATGTCTTAACATTTTCAATAAGGAACAGACTAGTGCAGCTCTAACCAGAGCAGTATCATAGACAGTACATATTTGATTGTAAAACAAAAACTTAATACCAGTATTACTAAATATCATTTCTATGTTGATTGTGTTTTTCCTAAAACTATATAGCAAAAACAACAACAACTACAAAAACACGGCCACTTCCTTAAAAAAAACTTGGTAGGTTCATCACTAAGTTGTGAACTTCCTTAATGGCTTTAGATAGCAAATCTGCAGATTTTGGTGCTTTAGCAGATGTTGGCAGATGGTATCTCAAAGACAGTTTACACACACTGACAGTATAGCACTGATTGCTACTGATGTAGTCTACTGGTGTAGGTCATGGAAATCTGTTAACAACCTAATATTAATTAGAGAGACTTTGCAGCAAGTATAGATCTTGATCAGACAGCTCCCAGCAGGAGCAAGCTGATGTGGATCTTCAATATATGCCACAGCTCCCAGCAGGAGCTAGCTGATCTGGACCTACAATATCTGCCACAGCTCCCAGCAGGAGCTAGCTGATCTGGACTTACAATATATGCCAAAGCCTGATCAGTTTGCTTGCATGTTAACAGTGAATAATTGTTTGGTTCTCAGAAAAGAGATTGTTCCAATAAGCTGCCAATAATGATTTGTTGAATGTTTTCAAAGATACGCTGATTATTGACTCGGTAATTTATCATTCAAATGTAATATAAGAAGTAACTGTAATTAAACTAAATGGTTCCAAATGTTGTGTGATCACTTTAGTCTATTTTTATTAACCAGGTTTTCAACGAAAATTTTTGTTATAAGATTGGGTTATGGCGGTTGGGCGGCGTCAAACAGAGGGCTTCCTGTCAATAACTTCAGTTTGGATAAACCAATCTTGCTGAAACTTTGGATATAAGAAGCTTGCATGAAGACTTGGCTTGGAATCCGATTTTGGGCCAGCTGGGTCAAGGTCACTGTTACTAAGAATAGAACAACTTTTTCCGCTTAATAATTTGTGCTAAGTTGTTAAATCCTTGAAAACCTGGTTTCGTGGCATGGCCCACGTTTCTTGTTTATACATGCAAATCAATTTTTTTTAAAGCAGTATTCTAATTATCATAAAGACACTTTTGTTATAAGTCCGGTTGAAGGTTTGTGTTTCCGATAACATACAGCAGGACTAACAGCACATATCCTAGATGCTTTAAGATTCTTTTATTTTAATAGGTCTTATCTACTCTACGAAGTTTGACTACATCAAGGAACGAATAACAAGATAAGAAGTACAGATAATCTTTGATTAAGCAGGTAAGTTTATTTTTTATCATTTTTTTAACCTTATAATCTCTCATTTTGTATTGCTGGTAGTGATGCATTAAACTAAGTAAAATGTCAATGAGTGTCATTTTATTGCAGCACACCATGAAATAATAAAAACACCACTTTTGTATGAGAAAATAATTCCCATCAAAATAAGTGTACAAGAAGTAATAAAAAAATACTGTCACTTGGATAGTGCAATATTGTAATTTTATGAACACATTAAAAAATAATAAAAAGTATGTTTGTCTCCGCTGTTTTAAAAGACTTGCACTAATACTGCATCAACACATATCACCTAAGGGCCCTAAGTTGTCTGATTGCAAGCCAAACAGACTTATCAAGTCTGTTTGTTAATTGAGCAAGATAGCTTTTACAAAAGTAGGTAAGCTTCAAGATTATATTGAATATGAAATATATTAGGGGTACGTAAGTAATAGACAATTTGCCCTTGGGCATGTTGAAGTTATACCTTGCTAACCTTGACTGAATGTATCTACAAGAGTCTATGCATTTCCTAGCACTACATGTAATAGCATTTTTTTGGTTAAGTATCTGAAAGAGCTGCCTCCTCCCCCACCACCAAAACTGTCTCCGGATATTTGAAAGATTGATGGTACAACTAAAACCTAATCGAAAACTGTGGAAAAGAAGTTTCTCTCTCCCAATTTTATTACAATCCATTCAGGATTCACTCTCAAGGTAGATAATCCACCATTCTCACTTCTCTCCCCTTGGCTGCTGAATGGTACAGCAATCCTGTGATGTAGGTGTCTGTTTTGAGGTGCTGTACAAATACATTCTGACAGCTTGCTGGAAGATTTTTCATGTTTGTCTGTGGCTGGGTCAGGTAATGTATCAACAGGAGGGGTCCCTATGTCTCTGTGAAGGAGGAATGATAGACTCAAAGGTACCTTTCTTGGTCGCTGTAACAGTACAGCGTGGAAGTGGCAAGTGGTAGGTTCTCATTCAGTCAGGAGTTAAATAACACTCGGGAAGTGGCAAAGAGTTTCTACCGTTTTAAATGCTAGTGTATAATGTTGTGTTTAATGGAGTGTTTATGTGATGTAGAGATGAAATATTATAATTTACTGGATGAAATTGTTTATTTCTACTGCTGTTACATGTATTAATATTAAGGTGAATGTTCATGGAATTCTTATTTACTGTAGTCTAAGGTAACACAAAGTAAGCAGTTCTGAGGATTTCTAAATGATAGGTTGATAGTGTATGTTCAAGTTGGATTTTGGAGGAAAGTTTATATCATGTAGAGATAAGATCTTATAAATAACTATCAAGATGAAATTTCTATGATTTGTTTTTGCTGGTGTTTGTGCCCATATGTATTTTTATGGAGTTTTCAAGCAATATTACCGAGGATGTTTTAGTTCAATTACGTGACGTTTTTTATTATGCTGACTTGAAAGATAATAATTGTCCAAAAGGAGGCAATTACTTAATGCCAATATTGGTGTTTATTTGTATTTTCGTGGAGTTTTTATGCATGGTAGAATTGAATAATACCCAGGATGAAGTTTTAATTATTTCGAAATGCTAGAATTTATGTTTTACTTAGTTACAAACAGTTTTCATATAATGTGTTATTGCTTTAAAGTCTTCAATGCAAATGTCTTTTGATGTTGCAACAGATTTGTTTGATAGAATCTTGAACAACCAATGTATGTCTTAAGTATACATTCAAAATTGCAGTTTCTGGATCCTACTATAGTAGTATAGTTTTGTTCATTGCGTTTCATATTCTGTGGACTTACATATCACAATTAGCATGAATCAAGTAACCCAGTTTCTAATGTCTCCGCACTGGTACCTATTGTTGCTGTTTTGGTAGTTTTGTGAAATATTTATGTATTTAGAAAATTTTTACCACAGTAACTGCAAAAGATACAGTATTGACTCAGGGTATGGAAGGTATCGGCCTTCCCAATACAATGTACCAAAATTGTAAAAATGTTAATACTATAACTTCCATAATCTTGTTCAAGCACTAATCTTCCAGTTATTAGTCAGCTCAGTATCAGGATAATGTGATGGGTATGGTTTCATGTCAGATGATCCCTTCATGCTATCACAGTGAAATGACATTGTTTCCATATAATTGAAACATTGTTGGTTCAATTATAAACCTAATAAACCATTATTAAACATCAATGTTGTTTTTTTTGTTTTCTTTAATATGCCTTTCTGGTTGTACTAGGAGTTTTAAGAACTTCACAAATCTGAAGATAGTTTATGATTCGTCAGGATCTATACTTTATGAATGGATTAAACTCTGTACTATTTGTTCAGATCAATGGATTGTCACCAGTTCAAGAGTCAGGTAACAAGTGAACCATTGAATAACAAGTATTGGATTAATGCTGGTTCACACTGTGTGGAATGAACCAGTTCCAAACCTGTTGATCGGTTTGCAATATTGCAATGGTAGACATTTCAGGCAGCTGACAGAAATGACAGTCCAGACCTGGGTTTATTGTTGCTCTTTACCATAGAATGATGGTGGAATAGTTTACAGGATGCAATCTTGGAATTAAAATAGGAAAATGCTTCATATACTTGGATGTTTTTGAGAATCTTGTTGATTTGCCAAGGTGCTTTTGATTTAGAGAATGTTGATTTACCAGGCTGTCTAATAAAATGTTGCTTTATACTGTCATGTAGTTTGTTTTTGAAGGTTTACTCAATTTTCTTGATTAACTAGGGTACTTTAGAGAATGTTGTTTATTAGCTAATGATTTAGAGAATATTGTTGATTTAATCTAGTGCTTTATAGAATATTGTTGACTAAGAGTATATTGTTGATTTACTAGAAAATATTGTTGATTTAATCTAGTGCTTTATAGAATATTGTTGATTTTTAGGCTAGTGATTTAGAGTATATTTTTGATTTACTACAAAATATTGTTGATTTAATCATGTGCTTTAGAGAATGACACTAAGCCGACTTATTACTGGAAGATAATTGCTTGAACAAGAATATTGTTTACTGATTTTTTTTGATAAACAATTTATTTTATATTTATATTGTTGATTTACTAGTGTACTTCAGAAACTATTGTTGATTTACTTGGGTGCTTTAGAGAATATTGCTGATTCACTAGAGTCCTTTATAAAATTGATTTAATTTAGAAACTTTTATGACATTAGTTTTAAAAAGCATTAACAGAGAGATTAATCTTTTTGGCATTTCTTTTCAATGTGCTTATCAGTAGAATTGTTTTCTTATATTAAAGCAAGACTTAACTGTATTGGACATTTCTGTTTGTTTTGGTTTTCTTGTTTGATTTTTATACTTTAAAGTAGAATATGTCTTGAAGTAGAATGTATTTTAAAGTAGTATGATTTAGGCCAGGCAAATGTATTTCATTGTTTCTGATTTACTTAATTAAGTAACTTGATTGTAAAGATCTTGTAAAAATACATTAACATGTATGATAGATAGGTATGATAACTGCTTTGGAATTTCTAAACCCTTGAATATCGTCATTAATTTGAGCAGCTGCATTTAACCATCACTTCCAGCAAGAAAGTTTCGAAACTGTTGCCATGGTGTATTCCACTGGAACATTATAAACCATGCTGTGTTAGCGTGAAGCTTTAATTTTGAAGTGTCAATTTCGATGTTATAATTTCGGGTAGAAAATTAATCTAGTCATTATTTTGGTGAAAGAACAATAAGTCCTGTATTTTTAATAAGAACAAGTGATTGTTTTTAAATGGAAATTAAGTTATCTTAAATGTCTTAAATTGATGTTTATTTGGTGTTCAGTTGGCAATGTGGATATAAAGAAAAAATGCAAATAGTGTCTGTTTTGTGGATCTATCCAAAGAGATGTCTGTAGACATTATTGGTTTGCTATAATGGCTAAGCAGGCAAGTGGTAGTGAGGTGCCCTACAAGATGTTGAGGGCCTTGCTCTCACCTTTCACAGACAAGGACATGTTAGAGCCACCCAATAACAACAGCAAATCACAGGTAGGCATACACTTGCATGTGAAGATTTGTAGCAAGAAAATATCGGACTGCTACATTTACTACTACTGGTTTTGTATCTATTGGTATTGACTTACCAGTAAATAGTGTAAGTCAAGATCTGAGAGTTTCTAGCTGGTAGTTGGCTTATCTGGAACTGCACTATTTGTCCGTCTCTTGGACAAGACATTTAAGGCTTGTTAACATATTTTAATGTTGAATACTTATTTTTTTTTTCAGTGGCTATATCTCTATAGAGTTAATTGAACCAATTAAACTAGGTATGAGAAATTGCATTGTTGTCATAATACATGAAAGAAGCAACCATATTACCAACTTTCTGTCTGGCAAAGTTTCATATTATATGGAAACAATTGTCTGAGTAAAAGAATGTCTTTCTGTGCAGAATTTAGTTAGTATTGTACATTTTTTTCACCGCCAGTAGAACCAGTTACATATTGCGACAGCTTTGAAGTACTGAGTGCATTGTTCATTGATGGAAATCCATGCCTGATGATACATATTTAAGTGTGAGCTCTCATGACCAAATGATCCTTTTTTTTGCAAAACTACTGTAAACCACCAACAGTGGGGAGAACTTCCTAAATTAGAACAGCCAGCCACCAATTAGTTATCTGGAGAGCCAATTAGTATGGTCAAGTGGCTCTTACATTGGCTACCACCACACCATCCTAGGCATCTGTGGTCTTACCCTGAAGCCCAGATAACATTAATATACAAACATTCTATAAATATACTATTCTATATGGGTACATAATGTATTTTGAGTAATAGCTTGCTACCTTTAGTACTAAGCAGTACAAAAACTTATTTATGTGCAGACTACATGTAAAGATAACAATACACATTGCTGGATTCTGCAGCCAGTAGTACAGATCTAAATCAGACGGCTCTGCATCTGCATAATTTGCTATAGTCTGATGAATGTGTGCTTTGCAAACTAAAACTTTGGATATCTGGTTGATTCTATGATTTAGTAAATATTTCATGTACACAGTTACACATACCGGTACATCTTTGTGTGCTTGTGCTTTTCTACACATAGATACATTTTATAGTCATCACTGCGATGTTTTCAGCTGTTACCTGTAAAAAAAAAGAACCACTGCGGCACTGTTGGCAGTTTGAAAGACCACTGACATGAAAATATTTTCTACTGGGACTTAAAACAGAGAAGTGAAGCAGAGAAATCTTAGATGCGTTTGTTATTGGGTCACCTTGGGTCGAAAAGTAGGTCACTAGGACAAATCTTAGAAAAAGCTTGTGGACACACTAGAGGCCACATTTATGGCCCACTTTTCACCAAACTTGGCCAGAATGTTTATCTGCATGAAATCTTGGATGAGTTCATTATTGGGTCATGATGGAACAAAAAAGTAGGTCACTAGGTCAAATCTTAGAAAAAGCTTTTGAACACACTAGAGGCCACATTTATAACACAATCTCACCAAACTTGGTCAGAATGTTTGTAAATATGAAATCTTAGATTTGTTTGTAACTGTGTCACGTGAGGTCAAAAAGTAGGTCACGAGGTCAAATCTTAGAAAAATCTTAGAACACTCTAGAGGTCATGTTTAGGGTCCAATCTTCACCAAATTTGGCCAGAATGTTTGCCAGTATGAAAATACTGTTTTGAAGTGGGTTAGTGAATTAATAGGTCACTAGGTTAAAATCCAGAAAATGTTATCAGCCCAGTGGCCACTAATGGTCCAATCTTCACCAAAGGTTTCTAAAGTGAACAACTCTTAATTACTTGATGCAGATATGAGCCTACTAAAAGCCTGTGTCCTCAGCTGACCTATTAAAGGCCAACTGAGAGTCGACCTGCATAAGTTAAATGTCATCCCAAGAACCATGGCCTTATTTATTAATGCCCAACACCAGTGTTTCCAACTATTATAATAAGATCAATTTTATGTGATTACTTTAATACCTAATCTTTAACTTTTGATTGATTAGTCTAGATAATCCCCTGCTTGAAATCACTTGCCCACTTATAGAAGTGGGATTAGAAAGAAGTAATAGATCTATAAATGCTGGTAAAAATAAAATGCAGCGATCTCAGGACCACTTGTTAACTGCACTTTTTAACAAAATGTCACATTAAGGGATAGTTTACAAGTCATTCTTAAAGTAATCACAACCACTAAAAATGTTGATAATATTGATTTTAATTTGAAAACATGCCTTCAGAAGCAACCTGCAGTATCTGATAATTATGCTAGATTGTATATACATGTATAACAATATATCAGCTTAGCTTTATAGCTTCTGATCATTTAAAATATCACATTATTTATCCTGTTTGCACAATTTTTTGTCACAAAAATGTTCATGCATAGTTGAATATATACATAACATGATCTGCACAATATATTAATATTTTAATTATTCTATTTCTGAGGTGTTTTATTAGGATTTTATCAAATTGACAGTTACAATGTGTGATTAAAGTTTTATTCTGTTTTGCTAGGCAGTTCTGGTTGATTAGTTATTTTGTCTGGGATGGAAGGCAAAATTAAATGCATTTATTCATGAGGGCATTTTATGGCTGCCACAACCGAGGAAAGCTATGCAGACTGGTTGCAGTAATGTTCTTGGGGGCAAAAATATGCATGGTCTAGCTCTATTCTTATAGTATATGCTGACATAACATGAATTGCTCAGGCATTTTTTGTATCAGCTACATATCATGGCAGGCATATAAGGATCATTTTGTCCAAAGTTGGCAAAGTCGATGTCACACTCTTATATCCTGAGCATAATTTAAATACTAATGCATAGGTTAACTCTAAACTTTGAACATAAATACCAGTGCACAACAACCGTAACTCTAGCTCATCTAAAAACAATCTTTATCCCACTCATTTGTTTTAATGCTAACATTGTCTGGAGCATATGGGGTTATGGGACTTAAAACATGAGCACCTTTTGCAGTACTAAAGTGCATTGTGTATGAACCATTTTCAATTTATCCATTTTATGTGATTTTGTTAAATCAGCCTTCCTGTGACAACTGTTGGAATGTGTAAATGCAGGTGAGACAAGGCTTTATATTTCCAAGGAAAACACATCTATGATCTTGTGTGATGAAATCTTTCAAACTTTTATGACCATTTGTCAGTTACACAAAGACAGAACTTATTACCAAGTAATACTTACTGCCAAGTAAATTGATTTTTGTATATCAGATCAGTATTTTTATTTGGCTTTTATTGTAGTATTTATTTGAAAATCTTTAGTCTAAGTCTGCTTAGCTTAAAATTAACTCAGATTTCAGCAGCAAATAGTTTAGATTCTGACTAGATGTTTCCTGGCAAAAGCTAGCTAGCTAGCTGATCGAGATCTACATTATTTACCCACCAATATTCTCTGAACAGGTTAAAGGTGAATTTAAAATCAACAATAACATTTGAATATATCCAGTCTGTTTATTTTGGCAGTGATGCAGATTTGGGTTGAATTATGTTTAATTGTGTCTGTAGATAATTGTTTGTTCTAGTTTTACTTGTCCACATCCAGACGTGTAATATAAGGTACAGAACTATGTGAAGAATGTCAATTATTTATTTAAAACATTTCTGTGGTTTGTTGAACAATGTAACTGTATGTATATGTAACGGCTTAGACAGCCAATCTCTAGGAGAGTGCTTTAGACAGAGTACACAAAGTTGACTGCCTCCATTGGTGTTACACATTCATTACTTACTACAAAATTTGATTTTCAGGCAAAATTATGTTGACAACTTTTATGAAAAGGTTACACAACACTGATTTAGACCTAGCCACAAATTGTGTAGATTAAGATTGGACAGCACCATATGGGTGCTGAATTGGATCTATACAATGAGCCTAAGTCTAACCAATTCATGTTTGGCAGGCTATGGGTGTGCTGATATTTATAAGGCTTAAACAATTTGAAGATTCCTTTAGCAGGCAGTGCTGCACTCATTTGGCACTCATTTTTTTTTTTTTTTATGTAGATTTTTTTTTTACCATAAAAAAAAATGCAAATGAAATTGTTATATTTGAAGCCTGCAATACATTTTCTTGTAAAAGCATTATTTTAGCTTTATAACACATTTAGATGAAAGAATTATCAAAGCTAAATATTTTGTTATTTAAGATACTTAAAAGAGTATACAATGTTTGTATAGTTATCAAAAATTATCAAAAAAAAATAACCTTACTACAAAGTATAATTTTCAGGAAAAAATCCTGATTGACAATTTTTTAAGTTTATTCAGCCTAATGCTGACATTGCAGCTTACATAGAATAGTAAGGCTGGTCATGAAGTGGACTTAATAGAAGAAACATCACAAATATCCATGTCCATCCACCTCAACATCACAGGTTTTCTGGAACACCTTGTCACATATAGGGTTCTGCACCTGAAACATTTGAATTTATTTAAATTTTAGCAGGCTTAATTTTTTTAACTGTATTCAATAAACAGAAACTGAAAACATTTGCACAACTTGTGGTATTTATTCAGCCTGATATCATAACTTAATCAGCATATTATCATATTATCTACCCCCCCCCCCCCCCCCCCCCCCACCAAAAAAAGAAGAAAACTTTAAATAAATAAAATAAAATAAAAAAGAAAACCCCACCAAAACCTAAACTAAATGTTAAAAAAAAAAATGGTTAATTTTAAATGTAATTTTGGTGTTTCCCTTGTTGTAATGCTCGATTTATGCATCCAGGTCATAAACAAACATTACTTCAAGGTTGGTAGGGTTTTATATGTGTGCTTGACACCAGTGTGATGTTTTTGATGTCACAGCCCTTGGTCATGTGAGGTTTCTAGATTGTCGCCTGTACTCTTGTTCTAGGCCAGGTAAACAGTCAGGGATTGTTTCTTAGATGGATATATAACTGCTGAATAAAGATTTAAAAAAAAATGAATTTAGTTGCAATTACTATGTGTCAAACTTAAGTTATTGTTCAATTAGACTTTTTATGAATTAAGGGTGCTAAATATTATTTAAATTGTTAAGTGTCTGATTGAAATTAAATTGTTAATTTTCAAATTGAAATGGATTACTATCAATGATGATATAAAAAAAAGTGATTTTGTGATGGTAGTGCTTCCATGAGAATGGCAAGGGCAGTTTCAGATCTTTAATGTTGTTGTTTTGAGACAAATATTACTTTTAGTATGTTTTACTAAACATGTGCATCATGTAATTGAAATTCTTGTTACTATGGTTAATATCCAGTACAAATGATAACATGACAATAATTCGGTCAGCTGAATAACTTGGTCCAGGGCATCTTCTAATCAAAGGATAAAATGTGTGTTGCATGAGGATAAGCTCAAAAACATTGCAAAAATCTGTTCAGACTTTTAAAAAGGCTAAATAGCCAAAACTTTGAGAACATTTTCTTTCAGTTTGTAAAAGGTACATAATTAAATTAAGATTAAACTTTTTCTTTTTTTACCCCCCACATAAGAAATTTGAGGGGGTGTATAGAAGTGAATTGTCGGTTGGTCGGTCTGTCGACCAGCCAGAATTTATCGTTTCCGGAAGATACCTAATGAAAGGCTCAACAGATTTAAACATTTTGGGTACACAGGTGTAACCTCTTAAGATACAGGTCAAGTTTGACTTTGGGAGTGGTGAGGTCAAGGTCGTACTAAAAATAGAAAAATGGTTTCTGGGCGAAATTAATCAAAGGGTTCACAGATTTAAACAATCTTTGTTACACATATGTTACATCGCAAGATACAGGTCAAGTTCAACATTGAGGCTGGTGGGGGTCAATGTCAAGGTGTTGCTACTTAAACTTGGAAAAAAACTTTTTTGCTCATTAACTTAGTACGGAATGAGATACTGTGATGAACTTTGCTGCATAGGTAGCTAATGTGAAGATGGCACCTGGAATTGACAGTAGGGCTTGTAGAGTCAAGGTCACTGTTACTGAAAATAGGAAAAGGTTTCTGCTCAATAACTTAGGAATGTGATATTATGATGAAACTTGCTGTATAGGTAGCTTCTGTAAAAACAATGCTTGGGATTGAAAATGGTGCTTGTGGGGTCAAGGTCACCAATTACTGTTGCTAAAAATAGAACAGTTTCTGGATAATTCCTCATGAAAGGTTTCACAGATTTGAAAATTGTTTGGTACACAGCTGTAACATCACAAGATACCAATCAACATTAGGGTCGGTTGGCTCAAGGTCACTGTTACTAAAACTAGAAAGAAAACTTTTCCACTCAATAATTTTAATTAAGAATGAGATATTGTGATGAATTTTGCTGCATAGGTAGCTTCTGTGAAGATGACACTTGTGATTGAAAGTGATGCCAGTGGGTTCAAGGTGACTGTTACTGAAACAGAAAAACAGTTTCTGAACAATAACTTTATTTAGGAATGAGATATTCTAATGAAATTTTCTGTATATCTAGCTTCAGATAAGTTGATGCTTGTGATAGAAGCTGGGACGGATAGAGTCATGGTCACTGATACATGTGTCTGTTTGTTGTGTTAACTTATGCCATTGCTTCAACCAACAATACAATTGATTAAATGTTTAATCTGCAATTTACTTTAAAAACATTACAAACATAATTTCACTATAGCATAGTGCATGTACTATTTCAGTCACAGTTTCTACCTAGTATCTTGTGCAATCATTCAGTGAAACATTTGGGATATTTTTGGATGAACAGTACCCACACATCAACTTAAACCTGGATTATTCATTAATTGTGTATGGATTTAAATGATTTAATGCTGTGATATGGATCCAAACTAAATTACAATGATTAACTGGAAGGTATGCTATGGTCTTTGCATAATTGCTTTCAAAATACACTAAATGATTAGTGAGAAATATAGATTTATACATTAGGAAAATTCCCAGTGTATTTGCTCAGTCCAGCGAACATATACTAACTTCAATTGTGAACTTTTATATCAACAAGACTGGCAAATTGTTGAAAAATTGTTCTCAACATTTAAAAAGTAACGCAGTTGCATTGTTCTTACCATGAGGTTCTAAACAGCACATTTCATACATCATTAACGTAAGGCAAATATAAGAGTAGATCAATGACTGGTAGGCCAGTATCAGGATAATATGACTGGGTGTGGTAACATGCCAGGTGCCAGGTATTGACAGAATGTTATACACACTGGAGGCAGCACTATATCTGCTGCAAGTTTACACCATACCCAAATAGCTGATATACTGTTGGTGAAGGGATAAACCCAACAAACAAAAACAAAAATTGTGTAAATCATGTTTAGTGCACAACTCTAAGTCTCTAATATCCATCATGTTATACATTGATGAGCATCATTGTTTAAGTCTCAAATAGTTTTATGTCTTATATATATCTTTTTGTGACACCCATATTCTGAAGATTCCTGCAGTAATGGGACTGGGTCTTTTGAGGGGAAAATCATAGAAAGTTAAAATCACTTGATTACGTTTTTAATAAATTATAATTTATACCATTGAACAACCCACTTAATGGATGTAAAACAAAACAAATACAAATAGGTATTATCAGTCATGTCAGATAATATAACAACATACATGTACATTAGTAATGTAAAATTTCTTGACTGGGAAACCACTGAACAATGTGATTAATAGTTTTGATACTAGATGCTTTATCCATCCTTTCATCCCTCTTTTAATTTAACATTTTGACTATCAGAGTCTGTTTCACTGCAGAATATGCCAGGGGAAATGGTGCAAAACGCATATTGTTGGGTTAATTGTTGATTGACCCCTAAAGGAATGTGTTGTGTAACATTGTTTTTATTATTATTAAATTTGAATAAAGACATGCTTACCACAAAGTATTGCAGTAAACAAGTTTTTCATGAATATGCATTGTAATCAATTATTGACTGACAAGGATGTTGTAGTTGTTGTTTTTTTTTTGAGTGCTTATTGTATGACTCAAATATTGCTTGTTTTCTAGGTAGCAATAAGAATTTAATTGACTGTATAATCTAATTTCAGAGTTTGCGGAGACAACATTCATTCAATGAGAATGCCGCTCGTAAGAAACAAGACCGGCTGATTCGCCGGCTCTCAGGGACCCTCTGCAACCCTAGGTAAGTCCTGGAGATGAGAACTTCCTTTTGGCGCAGCTGCTGAGATTATGCCCTATCATCATTATCATTTAGGGTGCCCGTGGCATAATGGTAGATTCACAGACTTGTAATTCCTCTGACTACTTAACCTTTCACTTCATGGGTTTGAGTCCCGTTCAGGGCAAAGGACTTAATGCAGGAAGGTTTTCCAGCTGACTTGCTTGCACTAGTGGTTCTATACACATTTGTCTGCGGTCTTCCTCCAACAAAATAAATGGATGACACTACAATGATCATAATTGTCTGCTGCCATGTATTTAAAAAAAAAAAGATCATTGTTAAGGCCACAATCCAGGATGATCTTACCAAGCCTTGGCTTTAGCAGTAGTAGCTCTCCACCTTTCTGTGTCCTTAGAGCTCAAGAACCATCATTTCTACATCCATTATTAGTCCCATATTCATGTAAGGCTTATCTTAAGTTAGACATGCTTGTAATGAGTTACCTTTCCAGCTGGGACTTTCCTAATCAACTATGCCCATAACTGTGATATAAGTGATTATATATTTGCAATCATAATTCAGATACATATGAAATTAGAAGAAACACAACAACTGGATTAAGCCTGCTTCAGTAAACACTCGCTTGAGAGATTGTATATCAAGTTCAAAGTGCCGAATCTGTTTTTCCTGTCTGAAATGCCAATACCAAATATTTACCAAACTTTTGCCAAATGTGTTTCCATTTGAAATAACACTTACTTCTGTATTGCAATTATTTATAGCTGCAGCTTCAATGATTGCTTTATAGTTTGAGAAAATGGCAATGTTTTAGGATATGTTCATTTTAAGTTGTCAGAATTCTTTAAGTTGTCGAAGAATTATTTGTAATTTATACAAGTTAGTCTTCTTTATCAGGAGCTGAAGTCAAATTAACATCCACTGGATGACTAGGTCATAAGTATCTTCATTAGTTTTTTATTCTATGCTCCATTCAGGGTTCTGGTTTGCAATTATTTTATTAAGTTGTATGTAATATATTATTATTACTGCTGAAATCTGATATTCATTCAATCAACAAACTATTCAGTTAAATATCTTCATTAGTACTTCTTCTTGTGCTAAAATGTCCGATTCAATCATAAACTTTACAAACGAGGTTGATTGCTCAAGCCACATCTGTTAATGAAGCACATTTATTACTAGGTTATAAGTACAGGAAAAAATTTCACATTCAGCACTGAAGATAAACGGAGTAAATCTGATTGTTAGCTGCCATATATCCCATAGTTCCCAACCAAGATATTGTAGATACTTATTAGACTTCATTGCAACATTGAGCTGATTCTAATGAGGGCCAGATATAAAGTGTTAGGAGGAGATAATAAAGGAGTTACCAGGAGCTGTTTTCCTCTTGTCTGGGGCACTGACATTGCTATGCACTTGACAGCAAAAGGTGTTGGTCCTGATCAGACCATCTTCACAATTAGCTGTAATTTGATCAGTAACTGCATTGCAGGTTAAAAATGCATATGGCTTCAGTAAGTGGGTGTTTGTTTTTTTGTTCCAATGTCAGTGCAGTTGTTATGAGTTTTTTATGACAGGATATATTTTCATGACTGTTGGAAGCATCCCAGATCATAAATAAAAGCAATAAATTTCCAACTGAGAGCTGTAAACAAGTTCATTCCTCCAAGAATGTGAGAGCTTCTGATAATTTGAGAGTCAATTTGAACTTATAATGCAATGTATCCAGTAAATGCATCGAGACTGAGACTGGTTTTCTCCAAGCATTTTTAAGCCCAAAGTCGTGACTTGAACTTAAGTCACCATTTTCATATTATTTGTAAATGAAAACTTTATATGTAGTTTAGTCTACTGATGGTGTGATTTTCACCTGGAAGTAGCACAGTTTAACTGCCATGCAAGATTTCAGGTATGTATCTTGTAATACAAAAAATAGTCTGGATTTTAGATGTTATCTGTACACATGCTTTGCAGCTGTAAGCATGCTTAGCAGGAATCAAAGTAGATAATGTCTAATCACATTAGGGTCGTCTGATCAGGTTTTACACTATTTGGTTCTGAGTTTCTAGCAATTAGCCATGGAACCTGTATTTGTAGATGTCAGAAGCTGGCAAAGAATACAAATAATTAACACAATGAAGCATGATAAGAATATAGGTAATTAACACAACGAAGCATGATAAGATTGGAGGTAAGTACCAGAATGAAGCATGATAAGAATACAGCTAATTACCACAATGAAGCATGATAAGAATACAGCTAATTACCACAATGAAGCATGATAAGAATACAGCTAATTACCACAATGAAGCATGATAAGAATATAGCTAATTAACACAATGAAGCATGATAAGAATATAGCTAATTACCACAATGAAGCATGATAAGAATACAGCTAATTAACACAATGAAGCATGATAAGAATACAGCTAATTACCACAATGAAGCATGATAAGAATATAACTAATTACCACAATGAAGCATGATAAGAATACAGCTAATTACCACAATGAAGCATGATAAGAATACAGCTAATTACCACAATGAAGCATGATAAGAATACAGCTAATTAACACAACAAAGCATGATAAGAATAAAGCTAATTACCACAATAAAGCATGAACGAAGCATGATAAGAATATAGCTAATTAACACAATGAAGCATGATAAGAATATAGCTAATTAACACAATGAAGCATGATAAGAATACAGCTAATTAACACAATGAAGCATGATAAGAATACAGCTAATTACCACAATGAAGCATGATAAGAATATAGCTAATTAACACAACAAAGCCTGATAAGAATACAGCTAATTAACACAACGAAGCATGATAAGAATACAGCTAATTAACACAATGAAGCATGATAAGAATAAGGGTAATTAACACAACGAAGCATGATAAGAATATGGTCCTGTTTAATAACCCTTGTTATTTCCCATGGTAGAGTTATTGTTCGTTTTTCGTACAACTTCCGGTAGGCAAAAGAAAAAAAGATTGCGTCCGAGAACAATGAAATTGGAACTTAAAATATGCGCTAGATGGATAAAAAAAGCTTGGTATAAGCTTGAAATTAAATTGGACGACGAAGAAGACAGCATCATACTCAAAGGAGACTTGTTTGTAACGCCATTTGGAGAAAATTTTCCAGTCTTGGCTATCTAGGACTATTATCAGCATCCTGAAACCAAAATAAAACATGCATTTATGTATATTTTCACAAACTTCTTTTCTATAACTTTATCAAAGTAAAATGAATGTCAAGGATAAATCTTTTTTAAAAAAATATTCGAGCACTGTGAAACGCTATAAGACAATAAAAGTCAAGTAAAGGAATGTTAATATTTTGTTTAAATTAATGGAATAAAAAATAATTGTGTATTTTTAACCTTTATTTTTTAAACTACTCAAATCGGGTCTAGTGCATTTACATAGTGAAGAGAGTACGTTGTTGAGCTTTTACTTTGGATAATTACAGTAACCAATCAAGGGTGTCATTTCATTGTACTACTGATTAAGCCATGTAAGATAACCTTCACCGGTCATTTTTTGTAAGAAAATAGATTACATGTATCAAATAGGTTACACACAACATTTGAAAAGGTGTAAATAAGATTTTTTGGGTGTATCTGCTACGTCTAGAAGTGAAATATTTTAGTATTTTGTCTTTTTAAATGAGTTAAATACACAGATCCGCCCCTTATCTGGAGTCCTGTTCAAACTTCTGTGTGTAATAAATACAATTATTAAGTTAATTGTGTCACTATCTAGCCAATAAATGTATGTGCCGAATTGGGAATAGTCGTACCATATATGAATTGCATATTTCCATATTAGTGATGTAATTGCTGCCAGGCATGGCATCTATCGTACTGGATAGCGTGCATTCATGCTGTAACAAAACGGTTGCAATTTACGCAATGGAAAGCCATTATAGTTTGGCTTGTTTGAAGAGACTGAATTTTCATCAGAATCGGATTCTATATATATTATATTATTTGACAAACTGTTGACATATGACACAAAGAGTTTGTTACTTACAAGATCCCTCATATCTATAATTGACTAAAATTCAACGTAATTCACTTTGTTCTTGAGGTGTCGTTCTATCAGCGGTCAGCTTGAACGGACAATTCTTTCTTTAATTGACATGTAATAAGTGGCCACTTAACAAAACTTGAAAGTCAATGTGTGACCGTCAATTGTTGTTATTGCGATCGTGCACTAGAGGTGTGACCTTTGTGCAAATTCGCTGCTGTTACATGATTGTGTTAGTTGCGATTTGCTCGCTTAACCTATCAATAGCAGCCATTGTTTATACTTGAATAATAATAAATGCATCAATTAAATTATACATTTTCTCTAAACAAATCTTTGAGATGCTTTGGAGTTTTGATTATGCCGTGAATGATGCAATGATGCACACACCATTCCCTTTGGAAAATGCTCTGAACAAAGTCGATCATTCTTCAGATTGCAAGTGGAAATAATTGTTTTAATTCGACTTATCTACTGTTTTCTCAGTTTATAGTCAGTTGGAAATCTGTGAAGGGTAACAAGGCGTCCTTCTGTCCACTCTTCTCTGTAACTGCTGCACACACAACAATGTCTCTTTTTCAGTCGATTTTAACACTGTTTTTACCATTGCTGACATTTTTTTTGCTCTCCACCAGAAATGAAATGCGGACCTCCACGCTAAAGGACGTTTAAGGGAGGTAATTATTCAGGGGAGATAAAGGTTATTAAACAGGACTATAGGTAATTAACACATTGAAGTATGATAAGAATATAGGTAATTAACACATTGAAGTATGATAAGAATATAGGTAATTAACACATTGAAGTATGATAAGAATATTGGAAATTAACACAATGAAGTATGATAAGAATTTAGGTAATTAACACATTGAAGCATGATAAGAATATTGGTAATTAACACAATGAAGCATGATAAGAATATAGGTAATTAACACATTGAAGCATGATAAGAATATTGGTAATTAACACAACGAAGCATGATAAGAATATAGGTAATTAACACATTGAAGTATGATAAAAATACAGGTTATTAATATAATGAAGCATGGTAAGGGACTAGAAATGTTGATTACTGCACAATGCATTTGCAGATAGCACTGACCGAGTATTTTTAAAGCAGATGTTTTATTTGATACTTGTGCTTTGGAAGTGAGAAAATGCGTTAATTCTGTAAACATGAATCATTAATTTATCAAATGCACTTCCACAACATGGCAGCTGCGGGAATGATGTAGAGTGGTCATTGACGATTGCTTGTTTCAATATTCATTCGAATTTTAAGTAAATTGTGTTGTTAGAAACAGAGGGGAAACAATTCTGGTCATATCCAGAATGATGCTGTTTATGTACTGGCAAAGCTTTGGTTGCCAAATCCCAGTTGGAAATTAGACCTTGATCTTTCTGTACTAGTTGTGTTATGGTTGTTTAGTAGTTATCAGTATGCACCTTATTAAAAGCCCTTTTCAAGAGGAAGATAATGGTAGTGATGCTTGATAATAATGATAGCTGTGTTGATGTTGCTTTTGTAATGATGGTGATGCATTAATGCACATTCTTTCGTATATTTGCCTCAAATCCAAAGCTTGTTAAACTACAAGAAGCCTTTCTTTCTTTGACAATTGTATGATAGAAACAGTATTTACCACATTTTTTGTTTCTAAATGTTGTTTCTCACCAACAAACAGCTTTTGTACTTCCCAGATAAACAGTGACCCGTTGTGTCTGTTGTTGTATCATACAATGGTATCTGTATCTTGGACAGGCTTAAAGGAAAACCTGCTTTATCTGCCACAGACATGCAGTCTAGGGCAGCAAACATTTCACTCCTAGACAATACACAGTTGTTCGGCCTTTCCTTCCTCTCTAATTTATGACAGGTATACCCTCTTTCTCTTCTCAATTTATGGCTTTACTCATAGAAATCATAGATATCTGCCAGTAAGTTGAAGGTTATCAATGGAGTGCTGCAATTTTAACCATTATCATGCTACAATAGATAATACCACACCTTAAAGTCTCAATGAGCTGCAACACTAGTCATTAAACTTGACACTCTGCAGCCAAGTAGTGCAGATCCTGATCAGACAACCCCTTCTAGATCTACATTATTTTGTCCAAGTCAGAACAATTTAGGATTAGTCGGCTAAAGCTTAGGTGAGCGCTCGTGGTCTATTTTAAGACGTTGGACTCCGGATCGGAGGGTCCCGGGTTCGAACCCCGAAACTGACCTTGGATGTTAGTCCTTGAGCAAGACTATTTACTGCACATTGCTCCAGGTATTCAGTACGTGAGTACTGGTTCTACCCAGGAAGTGGACAGTCGAGAGGGATTAATATAAGTTAAAAGAACTTGTTTCTCAATCGACTATAAATAAATAGGTTTAAACTAAAGCTAAGGTAGAATGTCTGGTGCACCAGTGGTTCTATCCAGACACATTTGTGTTCTTCCTCCACCAATGATTAGATCAACATTGCTTATATGGCCATTATTTAGTGTGTTGGTAAAATGTTACAAAAAAAAGAAGAGAACAAACATAGAGATACACAGCCACAAAATTGTAGATGTCAGATAGGTCAGTTTTATGTCCTAAAACTAGGTCAGTTAAATTCCAGTTAATTGAAACTAGTACCTTGTTGTATCTCTATCTGTCACATATATGTCTGATGTTGGGTGACACCATCCAGAGTTATGTCATAGGTAAATATCTTAAACACAAAGGATAGACCCTGTATGTTCTTGACTACCCGTGGTCACTGTCATGCCTGGGAAGAAGTAGTGCATGTACAAAAACAAATATGCATGTCAAAGGAGACTAGATGTTTCAAATGTTCACTTACATATTGTAATCTGTGAAACTCGAAGTCCAAGTGATTATATTATGTTATGCAGACATACATGAAATGCAGATTTATAAATGAACAAGGCCACGCAGGAATATTGCACAGTGACTAGAGGAAAGAGTCGAAGTGGAGAGCAAACTGTTATTAGAACGAGTGTTCTTCTGACTGCTAGGCTGAAATATTTGCAATATCCCACGTGGGGCCTCACTGCCTTCTGTGGCTCTGAACCAAGTTCTATGATGACATATACAGTCAACTCTGGTTATCTCAAAATGGGTTATCTCAAATTTCCGGTTATGTCAAAAAACTGTTTTCTACGGTCCCGTTTTTTCACTATAATTTCTATATAGTTCGACTCCGCTTAACTCAAATTCGGATGTGTCAAATTATCGGATATATCAAACTAAATTCTTTGTCCCCACACGTATAAAACTGTTGAAATCAGTTGGTCAATCTCAAACTTCAAATTGCTATAAAATGCAAAACGGCAACAATAGTGATTTTCACACCTACCATGAAACTCGCAAAGGTTTGGGCGCGAGTTTTATCGCCAATTATCGGTAATCAGGATGTCACGTAATTTAGAGAAGAGGTTAATCGATTATTATTTAATTAGTAGATTTAATGAACAACAATTTCGTTAATCAATTAACGCTGATTAAAGTGTTTCAGTTTGTACTTGTTGTTGTAACTGTTTTTGAGAACTTGACACAGCCTTCTCAACTTGTAAATAAAATGAGAGGTCACATTAGTGATTTTATCATTCTTCCACTACCTAACCACAATACACGTACTGATTATTGAATAAAAAAATAAGATTGGTTATGGCAACAGACCAGACACAAGAAAGTGTCAAATAATCTGATAAAGATCGACATTAAACTTTCTTGTAGCTGAGCAATCCAGTGAAGGACCCAAATCTGGGGGATAGCTGGATCAGCTGCTGTGTCTGGTAAAGGAGGAGTTAAGAGAAAGCTAGACACAAAATCATACGAGACAAAGTACCAGGCAATAATGGAAGTCGAAAAAGGCACAATATCAAAGAAACAAATTTTAAACATGCAAAAACACAAACTTGCAGAAACTTAGTTTACAGTGGCAGATATAACAAGGAATTTCAGTCATTACCAGTCATCGTGTAGCAGGTAAGATTTTTAAGATTTACACGAACTATCCTTAAATTCGGATAACTCAAACTTCGGATATCTCAAACTATTTTCTACGGTCCCTTGAAATTTGAGATAACGAGAGTTAACTGTATCATTTCAGCATGTCAGTAAAATGCTGCAGCACTTGTTCAGAAAAGTATTACACACTCAGGATTTTTAGATTCAGATCATTGGGGTGTAATAGGTGGGAGTTAATTTTAAACTCAAGTTATTTTGGTTGCATCCAGTAGCATGTTTGAGCATTTTTTTGTTTTAGTCCAATTTAAAGTAGAAAGCAAAATAATATAGAAAGTATTGAAAGTTTAATAAAACAGTTTCTATTTTCGGATGTTAGTTAATCTGTTGTAACTTTTATCCCAATATAAAATCAATATTTTTACAAGAGCAGCTGAAAACTTGCCTGCTGTCTAATTTTCACTGCGTTGTACTTTTGATTTTCTACGGAATGATATTTAGAATAATATATTCAGCTATAGTGGTCACCATTGTGATGGTGCAATGTATTTTAAAAAAAAGCTAAAAATGAACCTCTTCTAAACATATTTTCATTAACAATTTTTCTTAATTGTGAAAGGAGTACGCACACAAGTTTTCAATTATGGGCTAATAACCTACTGTTATAAGTAATAATATTATTATATTAAGTTTTAATTTACTGATACTTAAATTAAAGCCTTGTCTGGGTGTTGGTTAAAGTCTTGCTTGCAACCTACCACTCCTGTCACAGGCTCAGGGTACTGTAGGCCACTTCTTTCAATATAATGTTAGGTTAAACATCATTAAGGAAAATAGAAATTTCCAATGGCTTCATACTTTGCTTTGTAAAATATGAGTGCAACAAAGATGAATTATTAAAATATTGTTTAATTAAATTGTCAGTCTTTTTTCTTTAACAGTTCTGCATTGCTTATAATCACTTCCATGTCTGCCTTATGTAAAAAGTTCAGAAAATAATCCAATAGTCATTGCTAAATTATTCAAGTAATCTGAGGTTTTCAGACCAAACCAAAATATCAGATATATTATCTTTAATTCAAACACCAAGTGAACAGTAATACATGAACATCCAAAATGTAAAAACCTCTTTAACTTTGCTGTCTCAAGAATTGTTACATAAATGGCTGTAAGCTTTTTTAAGGGGTATATATGTATGTAACGATTGGTTACACTGCCAATGGTTACACTGCGTAGGAGGATGGCAGATTACCATTAAGGGTCTTATCTAGGCAACCAGGCCACATATTGGATTGAAATTTCAAGCACATGACTAATTGATGATCTGTTATATAATCAGACAGCATAAAAAATAAATAATATAATGTACTGTACTTAAAAAAAAGATTTAAAAAAAAATATGAAATTTAAATAGCTATTGCATGCTCACTTTCATTCACAATAATTATTGAATAAGTAATGGTAGATTACTGTGTGGGTAATAAAATCTCCAAACAGTAAAAAACATGATAATATGTTACCATGTTGAATGCAAAAACATGTTTTGGGGAATTTATTATGGAAACAAAATGTTTTTTTTAATGAAGTAGAATTGATTTTTCAGAAAATCATGATGTATTATACATATTCTAACACTTTCTGATCATTTTTATCATATAAACAGTCACTGGTGTTACCCTATTGTCTGTATTACCCTGATATTTTTTAAAGATAACCTGTTTCCTATTGAAAGTTGACCTAATTTTCATATAATTCTTGACCAGTAAACCTTGTTCACCAATTTAATTGTGAAGATGGCCTGCTTGATTTTTGACCTGTTTTGCCTTGGTACTAAGGTGATCATGATTTATGAAGATGTCCTTAAAAGTCATCATATCCTTGGATTTATAGATTAACAGTGACCTTGACATCATTTGCTCCTGAAAGGACTTAAATGTTGACCTAGTTTATTGCTATGCTAAAGCAGGCTTTCCAGTCTGCTTCATTGCACTTACCTGTGGTATCTCCATTAGTTATCAGTAGTCCCACAGGGAGCTTATCACAGCAACATTCCAGCTTCCTGAAACATGACTGGAAACATGGCTCCTATCATTTTATTGAGGGGGCTGTTCAAGAAGTACAGCAACTGTATGAGCAGTATATGTTGTGACATAGTTTATTTAGATAAAATGACAACTGAGTAAATAATCTTCTTTTTAAAAATAAATAGAATTACAGAGATACTTATAATGAGTGTTTAAATTAAAAAAAGTTTTTACTCAACCACGTTTGAGACACTCAAGTACCATTTTTTTTTCACATTGAAAGAAAGCAATACCTTTTCTAATAATTACATTCAAACTAATGCTTTTTCACATTCTGAGCAGTTTTCAATTGGACATCAAATTAACAAATTTTTAAAGTGACATTATTTTTTGTTTAATATTCTTTTACAGTTTTCTCAATTTAGATGTGTATGGCACATTTAATATTACATTGTCTCTAAATTCAATGATTGATTATATATAACTTTGTTAAATAAATAAGGTATCAGGTAGAAAAATAACTGTTGTTGTTGTTTCATTTTATTTTATCCGTTAATAGATACTTTATACCAAATCATGTCTTAATTGGTTATTATCAGTAACAGCATACATTTTGATCAGTCCTCGATACTTTCCAGACATTATTAAACAGCTTGGTCGCCCCTCTGTGATTGTAAGATGTTGTATGCAGGAAACTGACAGTAGAATCTTGAACTGTTTTCAGCCAGCTGTGTTTTTCCAATACTTTTGTTCCTTTAAGAATCTTTCTACACAGTTCACTCCAGTACAGGTCCCTCGTAACATAATCAGAATGTGTAAAAAAAAATCAATGTGAAATAATGGATGGAATTACAACATACTGATTCCTTTGAGAAGGATTTCCCTGTGGGATTGAATGAAGTTGTGATGGAGAAGATCTAAGAATTGATTAAAGCTTGGAACATGATGATCCTGTTGCATATTGGGGATGTTCTGTTAGTAGATGAATGTGAATGTATGTAAATCTGTGGGCATTGGATGGTGAGACATGCGTGACAAATAAGTTCATGTGCATTGGCTGGCCTTAGAACCTACGATCATGACCGGTCTGTTAAAGTGATAGTCTTACTTTTTTGGATAGTACACTGTTTGGTTGTTAGCTTTCAATATTTGGCTGCATGTGTTTGATAGTATACTGTTTGGTTGTTAGCTTTCATTATTTGGCTGCTTGTGTTGGATAGTATGCTGTTTGGGTGTTAGCTTTCATTATTTGGCTGCTTGTGTTGTATGGTACACTGTTTGGTTGTTAGCTTTTATTATTTGGCTTCTTGTGTTGGATGGTACACTGTTTGGTTGTTAGCTTTCATTATTTGGCTGATTGTGTTGTGTGGTACACTGTTTGGTTGTCAGCTTTCATTATTTGGCTGCTTGTGTTGGAAGGTACACTGTTTAATGGTCAACTTTAATTTATTTGGCTACATCTGTTTGATGGCATGCAGTTTTATGGTTACCTCTCATTATTTGGCTACATGTGTTAGATGGTACACAGTTTTATGGTTACCTTAAATTATTTGGCTACATGTGATGCATAGTACACTGTTTGATGATCAACTTGCATTATTTGGCTACATGTTTTAGATGGCACATAGTTTTATGGTCAACTTTATTGATTGGGCTGCATGTGTTGGATGGTACACAGCTTAAAGGTTAACTTTGATTATTAGGCTACATGTGTTGGATGGTACGCAGTTTGAAGGGTAACTTTCATTATTAGAATGCATGTGTTGGATGGTACACAGTTTAATGGTCAACTATCATTATTAAGCTACACGTGTTGGATGGTACACAGTCTAATGGTCTACTATCATTATTAAGCTACGTGTGTTAGATGGTACACAGTTTAATGGTCTACTATCATTATTAAGCTACATGTGTTGGATGGTACACAGTTTAAAGGTTAACTTTCATTATTAGAATGCAGGTGTTGGATGGTACACAGTTTAATGGTCAACTATCATTATTAAGCTACATGTGTTGGATGGTACACAGTTTGGAGGTTAACTTTCATTATTAGGCTGCATGTGTTGGATGGTACACAGTTTGAAGGTTAACTTTCATCTTTAAGCTACATGTGTTGGATAGTACACAGTTTGAAGGATAACTTTCATCTTTAAGCTACATGTGTTGGATGGTACACAGTTTGAAAGTTAACTTTCATTATTAGGCTGCATGGGTTGGATGGTACACAGTTTGAAGGTTAACTTTCATCTTTAAGCTACATGTGTTGGATGGTACACAGTTTGAAGGTTAACTTTCATCTTTAAGCTACATGTGTTGGAGGGTACACAGTTTGAAAGTTAACTTTCATTATTAGGCTGCATTAGTTGGAGGGGACACAGTTTGAAGGTTAACTTTCATTATTTGGCTTCATGAGGGTCAAGTTCAATGCCTTGGTTATTAAACTTTAAGCTTGAGTGTGAGACCAAGCATTTGCATCTCATTGGTCAGATTTTAAATTGTAACCTAAATCTGACCAATCAGATGCTTAAAAACACTCTCAGACTCAAGATAAAAATTTATACCCGTCAACATACTTCTTGTGATTATTTCAACAGTCTTTAGTCAAGTGCTGGTGTAAAACCAGACCCTGTTTTACTGTTTTTAAGTGACAATTTAAGGCCAATTGTGATGAATTGTAAAACAAAAAACAAATGAATGCGGTTTAGCGTCAATATAAGGTCAAATGTGTTGAATCATAATGCAAAAAGAAACTGGTGACAGAGAAGTTTTAATGTCTGAAATGGCACTTTAAGACCCGGTGCCTTAAATTGTTAACTCAACTGTAGATAGTGTCAGTTTTATGTCATTTACATGACAATATAAGGCTAAATGTGTTGGATTGTTTAACCAAAAGCTGGTTGGTGTTGAAATGTTGGGTAGTAATTGCACTAATGGTCTTGCATTTCTTTTTAGAATCAGATTTTATTGTTATTACTAGTTGTGTTAAAATGGTGAAGACTTTCTAGGCATAACACATTTATTGGTACGTAGATAATGGCCTGAATCAGGTACATATAGTACATGTTCGGGTAGGTATATTTTGATGCCAGTTTCCATGATGTACAATGACTGTGGTTTGGGGCAAAATGAGGATGGTTTGCTTGTTTGTTTAGGTCTGGTGTTATTTCTCTGTTACCATAGTGACAGTTATGTGTGTATATGGGCTGGGGTTGGTTCTAATGTTATTATCCTGTGAGATTTTCATGACTGTTTTCAGGCTAACTATGTTCCAAGGTATGCAGTAAACAGTGCTGTGTGCATCCTTTGTAAAACATTCTGTGTAATTATGCTGACAATTTTGGATCAAATGTCTTGGAAGGTTAAGAGTTAGATTTTACTCATATCTTTGTATAATAGTTAATCCTATTTATGACCATAAGTCTCGTATAGTACACAACACATCTATCATTGTGCATTCCTATGCAGAACTATTATAGTTTACTTGTCTCGTAATAGAGAGAAATCTTTCCAAGATAGAGTCTAGTAATTATCAAGTAAGCTGAAAAACATTTCTTAAGCTTAACTTATTCCCTGATTGAGGCTTGAACCCTTGTTGTAAGTCTGACCTGTATGTTGGGTGTCTTCACACTCTGTCAGTTATCCAGAGATGGTGTTCACTTGAATCCGATATAGTGCTGCCTTCACTCTGTATAGCAACACCTGACTTGATATCCCAGTCACATTATCCTGACACTGGGCAGACCAGCCGTGGAACCATCCCTGTATTTTTCTGAGCATTAGCAAGGGCGCTATACCACCACCATTTTTAACAACTTTCGCATGTTTGGCCTGGTTTTGAACCTGGGAACTCCAGAACCTGAAGTTGACCCTTTACCTACTGTGTTATCAGGTCCAGTCTATAGGTCTGAACTCATCAGAGTACTTGACAATGGTTATCACTGGAGGTCAGAATAGCTTGTTGGTGGTGGTGGTGTTTTAAAAAGGTCAAATGTGTAGAAGGATGAATTATAAAAGATGAATAAAATGGATATCAGCCAGGAGTTTTATCTGACTGATCTGGAATACAAAATACAACAGGCATTGCCAGTTTCTCAGATATAACTTTGGTCAGATAGCATTTATCAAATTCAACAAAATAATGTTTTTAGAAATGGGAATTGACAATTGCATTTAATTTCCTTCCAAACTTGTTTGGTGAGGAAGATGTTGTTATGTGATAGATAACACAATATCTCTGGAGGGTGGAAAACGTGTATAAAATATGTTGCTACAATCAGAAAGTTTTTAAAATGTATCAACATTTTCCATACTGGACCTGGTAGCGCAATAGGTAGAGCGTCGGCTCCAGGTACGGGAGACCCTGGGTTCGATCCCGGGCGGCGACATACCAAAGTCGTTAAAAATGGTAGTGGTATAGCTCCCTTGCTAACGCTCAAGCAAATGTAAGGGTAGTTCCACTACTGGTTGGCCCGGTGTCAGGATAATGTGACTGGGTGTGGTATCATGCCAGGTGTTCACGGCATTCTATACACAGTGAAGGCAGCACTGTATCTGCTTCAAGTGGACACCATCTCCAGATAACTGAAATACTGTTGGTGGGACAATAAACCCAATAAACAAACAAACAAACAAACATTTTCCATTGAAAAGGTTTCACTATGTTCACTATGTTAACTATCTGAGTTGTATCTATTCAACATCATTGATTTGAATTATTTTTGCTTTCAGTGAGATTACTATTTATCTACTTATAAGTCAATAGTTAGCATGTTGAATAACAGATTGGCACTTGTTTTTTTACAAATTTCAAACAAGTAGTTCAAGTAACATGTGCAAAATATTGTTTGTTAGAAAGTGCAGGTTATTTCTACATTTATATATCAGATATCTTGTTAGCAACAAGGAATTATATGCATATAAAATAAAAGAATTGGTGAAACTTGCAGAAAAAATGTTACGGCCTTTGGTATTGGAAATAAGTGATGAGATTTTGTTAATAAAGAAAAAAAAACACTTTTTGTGATGTTTCCATAGAAAAAGACATAGTATTGGAAAAGGGCAATTATCTTTTTCTTGAATAAAATGTAAGATTCAGTGGCATATGTTCAGGAAGGATAATTATGGTGTCAGAAATGAGATTAAATTGTTGAAAATGTGCACTTGTTCTGTGTAACGCCATGTTCTTCCTGGGAAGTTCCTCATCCCCAAAACTACAGCGGCTGACACAAGCCGACGACGATAGTTCAGAGAGAGAAGAGGAAGAAGAGGAAAGGATATTTTTTGAAATTTTCAGGTAGGCTTAAAATTACAATAGCAGCATTTTGTTAGTTTCCGTGTCATATGTCACAGCTCCATTGTTGTTGGGTTTCATGCAAATAACAGAAAACCTAAAGAGAATGCTCTATAAATGGCCTTTGGATAATAAGTTGAAAATGAATAAATAAATTACCTGTATTATTATCAATTTTCTATCATGGTTTACATTTGCCATCATTTTCTCTTGATTTGCCATCATTTTCTCTCGACTTGCCATCATTTTTTCTTCACTTGCTTCTGTTTTTTCTGGACTTGTCATTGTTTTTTTTTTCTTGACTTGCAATCATTATCTCCTAACTTGGCGTCGTTTTTTATGCCTCACCAGTCTTAGCCTTAATTTTTTTATAGGCACATGCCCATCTGGGCAAGCAGCTCAGCTAAACCACTAGCTTGAAAATGTTTTTACTTGCCAGAAAATAAAGATCTAGTTCTGAACTATTTAGGATCCCTTGACATCATGTTGATGAAAGTGTGTAAAAACCACAGAGTTAAATGTCCATAGTTATTCGCTTGTTCAGTTTCAAAATTAAAAGTGTGTTATTGACGCAGACTATAATGCTTGATAAAAGCTTGTTTTATTATGAACAAATACCAAAAAAGCTTGTATGTGATACAGACTTTACCATTACACTTTATAAACACTTGTTTATCTCGATTTAAAGAATAAGTACTTCTAACAATAAGATGCTGTACACTAAAACTGTTAAGTCACAGCTTTATGTGTAAATATTTCCAGAAAGGCACAGGGAAATGCTGTTTAGGAATTTAATTTGTATTTTTGAAGAAAAGAGCATTCTAAATGAATTGGAATCTGTAAAATAAAAGTCACCTCACCTGCCTGTTCAGGCTGCTGTCTAGGAATTTCTACTTGCCTGAAACTGAAATTACTTGCCTTGGAATTCAGGCAGTATTTATAATCGGTCATATATCCTGTGTGCATGTTGGATATATGGGTTGTTTAAATTGATACCTTGAATATACTTTACTATAAAAGATAGTGAAAAACAACATTATGTCTTTAAGTTTGAAGTCAGTTCAACAGTTTTAACGATAGCTAACATTATATTTCTTATGGGTAATATCTATTGTATCTTTCTGGTGTGTACAAAAATTGAGTTTCAGAGTTGGATACATTTCATTGAATGAAACTTTAAAATATCATAATAGAGAATCATGACAAATGGAGACATACAAGATATCCTATGGCATATTATGTCACATCATAACTTTACTGTAGGCATACTTTCATGGGGCTTATTAAGCCCAAGTATGCTAGGAAAGTGGTATGTTAATAACCAGTATTAACATTTATTGACAACTAGATGTAGCAAATAGTGTGATAATGACTATATTATCTTGAGGACCGTGATCATCTGATGATTGATGATAACATAGCAGTGGAAGAGAACTATGGTAAACCTGATGAAAATGATCACCACAACAGAATAGTTGTCTCCCTTTCAAGTCTAAACTGTCTTAGCACATATTGAGCTGGCTTAATTAAATAGTGTAGATCCAGATTAGCTTGCTCCCACTGTTGCTGAATCTCAGTATGTAGTTGTTATTAAATTACTTAGATTTGTGTTGTTTATAAATAAAAGTAGCATGATGAGGGTTAAAATGTATGAACTTCAGTAACACATGTAATCCTGTCTATTGATTTCATGAGTGGTGTGATACAACTCAACACCCACAGCTTGCCTCCCTTCTCCTTGACATGTGTCACATTGCATCTTCTACTTCTTCATTACAAAGGGGGCGCCTGTGGCTGAGCGGTTAGAGTTGCTACCAGTACTTGTAACTTCTCAGTACTTCGCCTTGTGGTTTCAAGTCCCGGCACAGGGCAAGAACTTTTATGTGGGGAGGTTTTCAGGCTAACCTGCACTGTGCCAAGAATCTTCCTCCACCACTAATTAGCTTGACGTCGCCAGTATGACCATTATTGTGTCGGCGCAATGTAACAAACTAGAAAACAAACTAGACCTGTGTGCCATATAGAAATGTTTGTACCAAGGGAGTCAGTACTAACTTGGGAAAGTCTCTCTTGGCAATGATACTCTCAATGACATTATGCATATGTAAGAATTAGATTGGTAAAGAACTCACAGTGATGCATAAACAGGGTTTTTTGTCTACTTGCAGGTATTTTATACATCATGTAATGTTGACCAGTATTTTGTTAGTTTATCTTATTTTAAAAATAATAAAATGAGATTTTTAGCTTGACTATTCTATAAATGGAAAGAGCTATTTCTGACTTGGTTCAACTTGAAGACAGTTATGATACATAGAGTTTTGTCTGCAAGTACTACCAGTTTAAATCTCAATAACAAATGGATAGATTAGAATCGTTCCAATTTTAGTATATGTACTGCCTAAGCAAGTACAAGTTCACATGATGTCTTTCATTTGTTAATATCTACTTATGTATTTAAGTTTGATGGTTTAAGGTTTAATTTTGTGAGAAATATGGCCCTGGTATGACATTGTCATTTGTTTTGCATATTCGTGCAGGTTTAATTATATCCTGGCTTAGCTCAAAGCTTTGCACTTATTACTTTCAAAACTGAAGTAGTTGATGAATTAATCTGATGGCATGGGAGTCGCTTGCATATTTTGTTATGAACACACAGCAACTGTTTTTTTATACATCTACTACACTTATAATCTCTTAAGTCTGTAAGTGTGCAGACTTGTCTCCTGCTAATTGTGCTTTTATCAATATTTTATAGGGGTGCATAATTCACCTTTCTGCAAGTCTAAAAATAGAGTTTAAGCTCCACCCCCTTGCCCACAAACAACCTGGTTTAAAGTGAAAGATCTTACAGATTATCTTACAGATCCACAAAAATATTTTAATTTAATATCTCCCAAATGCAAAGAGCTTGTGATGGAGATGTTTAGATGAAGACTAAGACAGTTTCACCCAATGATGCATGCATGAAACAAAATTATGAAAGAAAGTTGTTGCTGTCTACAGCGAGATTTTACCTTTTGATGCAGAAATGGACAAGTCTCATCCAATCAACTAAATTAAGATGCAAACAGAGAAGCGATTACAGCAACGTATGATTCCTTGCAAACAACAAACATTAAACAACCCTGTTGGTATTAAATTAAACCAAAGGCTCAAACAGATTTAAACTGATCGCTTGTCAAAATCATTGTTTGTGGGACAATGTGTAAGTGAGAATCAGCATAATGCAGGTAAAGTGTCAATAAACGCGATGTGATTGGCTAATTCCATGCTAATACACAATGTGTAATATCTATTTTTAGATCTTGCGGGAAGGTGAATTGTCTCCTGCTAACTGTGCTTTAATCAGTATTCTTTAGGTGTGCATATTTGTCTCCTACTAACTGTGCTTTTATCAGTATTCTTTAGGTGTGCAGGATTATCCCCTGCCTAACTGTGCTTTGATCATTATTTTGTAGTGAGCATACTTGTCTCATCAACAAGTCCTGTTATGTGGTGTCCGTGGTCTAGTGGTTAAAACATTGGACTCCGGATCGGAGGGTCCCCGGTTCAAACCCCGAAACTGACCATGTGATGTTAGTCCTTGAGCAAGACTATTTACTGCATATTGCTCCAGGTACTCACTACCTGAGTACTGGTTCTACCCAGGAAGTGGACAGTCAAGAGGGATTAATAAGTTGAAAGAACTTCTTTCCCAATTGACTATAAATAAATAGGTTTAAACTAAGTCCTGTTATTGATACTTTATACTGATTTAGTCTATGGGGAGTGCAATGTATTGTAATTGACCTTGACAGTATTTTATTGTTTCCATTATGGGTAAGCCATTAGCAAAAGACTTTGTGTTCACCTTTGTTTATATAAGAAAATCAGACTTTCAATTATTTCTGTGTTATGTTCTTCCTAATTGACTGATCTGTCATCCACAGAGATGTTGCGACATGTATCTACTATCCCTGTTACATCATCCCACTACATGTCCATGCTTCATGTCAGCTGCCGCTTCATATTGTCCCACTGCATCCAATCATGAAATGCCTTCTAATTAATTATCTGCACAATTGATTTTATCTAAACACATGTAAAGTAGGCTAATTTTTTTCAATGAAATATTGTAGAGAGCAGATTTTTGTTTAAATACCATTATTAGTTTACTTTGTGTCTTGCAAGGTTACTTTCTACATCTCTGAGTGTTTGTTTTAATGTTGGATCTAATGTGTTTTTTAGATGTATTATTATGGCCATACTGGTCACATCCAGCTCTTCTTGGTAGGGAATCATCTCAAGCAACTGTCTGGGTAGAATCCACAATGTGCAGAAGGTCAGCTGTAAGATCCCTGCACACGCACTCGTGCACCTTCCTCCCACCTGGACTTGAACCTTGACGGTGAAGGGCTAAGGACTTACTTTGATCTGAAATTGGAGGCACATTTATTCCACATTTTATTATCAAAAACATGTAGTGATGAGAGACATTTATGCTGCCCTCAGTTATATGCCTTGGAAATTATTTGCTTTTTTTTCTTTCTAAATCTATTACTTTAAGCCATTAATAAGTCCTTTCACAATTTAATCATTGTAGTGTGTATAACTACAATCAAAAACAAACAACAACAGAAACACATTAATTCTGTACCAGTGCCCTATGAAAAAATTTTTTTTTCATACATGCTTATGTTTGAACTTTGCATTACAAAGCTCATTGCTTTCATGGTTTAACAAAATATGCTTCATTTTTTATAAACTTTTGTAATGGACATGGAGCAATAGTCAATATTTATGACTACAGTATTTGTCTATGATGACTACTTTCCATGCTATATCAGATAATGGCCAATATATAATTCTTAAAAACACTTTCATGCAGAGGTAATAAAATGTATTGATAAACACCTAGCAGCAGAAAAGTATATATCCTGATCAGACTTCCTAGAGCAAGCTAGCTGAACTTGATTGACAATATTTGCTGGGGCTTGATCAGTGGTATTTATCAATCGAAGAGGACAGCTGATGTCCCTGACTATAGATCATAGACTCATACAAGGGAGACCACTCTTCATTGCTTGACTCATTCCTATAAATGTTTTGTTGAGATGTTGTTCATGATCTGTAAGTTGAGCAGCTCTGGAACCATCTAGTGGATTTACAGATAGTGCGTTGTTACCAGGAACCTGTGTGCAACCTGTATGAAGTTAACGTCTGAAATGTGCTTAAACTCAATGGTGACAGTCATTTCTCTGAGACTTGTGTGTATGTTAATGTTTGAGGTTGGTTATTCACATATAAATGTAAGCAAAATCACACTGATCAGATAATTGTGCTGAAATTTGTTGAAATCTTAATTAAGACCTTAATACTGGTTTGTCTTCTGGGAAAAGCTGTCACCAACATGGAGCGAGGATGAGTTGATGGATTATCTGTTAGTCTAAATGTGGATGAAGTTGTTTCAACAGACTTTCCGTTGTTTCAGGTAAGATTTGTTATTTCTACTTCAGAAAGATGTTAAGCACTATCTTTGTGTGTGATACAAAACTGGAAAAAATGAAAGCTGCAGTATTCATTTACTGCATCGGAAAAGTGGTCACATATTGAAAACACAATGTAAACCCGGTGTAGATAAACTGTCGTACATAGTTTTTGTTTAAGATTAACGGCCTCTTTTTAAACTATACAACTCCGCATTAAATGTAGAGGTTAATGGTCGAGGACCAATACCTAGAGAGGTCATCTCTATCACCCAGTGTGGGATACGTATCACGTTTCACAGGAGGCTTTATTACTGTAGACCTTATTATACCCCATTTAACCTAGTGGTTAGAATTTAGAGTCACTGACTTGAAATTTCTCAGCCCCTCACCACGTGGGCTCGAGTCCCAGTCAGGGCGAGAGCTTTGATGTGGGGAGGTTTTCCAGCTAACCTGCCGTGTGCCAGTGGTTCTACCCAGACATAATTCTGAGGTCTTCCTCCACCAATAATTGTCTGGACATTGCCTATATAACCATAATTGTGTCAGTGCGATGTGACAAAAAACAAGCAAACAAACAATACCCCATTTAAACATTCTGGACAAACTACGGGTATTGTGAACATATGATGATTTTGTACTGCTATAGGTTTTTTATTGTATGACTCTCAGGAGTGTAAAATGTTTTGTTCAGCAAATGCTTTGTAGGACTAGATTCCCAGAAATGTTAGTCATCCTTACAAAATTCCCCCTTGCCATTACTGTTTTTTGATTACATGTTCATTATAATATGACTTTATTAGTTTAATATCTTCGTCAATAGCTCACTACTTCTTGTATATTTGTAAAACAATGTACTTATGTAATAAAGAAGCAATGATAATGTATACATGACTTGTATTTTATTTTTGAACTTAAAGGTTAACCGTAACATTAACTAGTAAACAGGGGGATGGGGGGCACAGGCCTTTTCCCTTTTCCCCTGTAGTTTACCTTTAGAACACAATTGCTCAATTGTGATCCTGAGCTGTTGCTGGTTTTGATATAAAACTTCTAAGCTCTGTCTGCTTTGACATGATGTAGGGAAATGATGTCCTTTTTGATAATGCATTGCAGCTAGACAGATTTATCAGAAGACTTTATCAAGCCACAGTCTACGGAATGCGTGCCTTCTCACTCGTGTAAGCAATGCATAAGCATCAGAATGATGATTTAGACTATTCAATTTGGCTCAAAATTGAATCGTCCTAATTATTTTGATTTCACAAAACATTTTATATGATTATCATAGCGAAAAATGGGCTTGCCCGATGGGGCGAACATATGTCAACTTCCCCTTGCCCAATGGGATACACAAACTTCTTGAGGATAGCTAATAGGAATAAAAAACTCTGTTTGGTCGGCTGCTGCTTATCCCTGAATGGTATCATTGTTGGGACGCATTCTTGAGAGCGGTGCCTTTTATGGAATGTATTTTTTATGGTGACGATAGTGTAGCAATCACAAATACAATATCATAGTTGTTATGACACCCTTTTCAGAGAAAAGAACCGAGTGTTCCGCTTTTTGAGAGTGTAGTATGCAACAATCAAGTGTAGCCTGCAATTATAAAAAGTAGCAGGCATAATTAGGAATTAGCAGACATTTGGTGAGGTCTTGTTAAACTAAAGAAACCAAGTATGCTGATGTTAGCAAAGTAGAAGGTAATTACAGATGTATCAGACAACAAGGAAGAAAGCAAAGTAGTATACAGTCCAGTTCCGATCAGTATAACGGTATGTTTCTCTTAAATATTTATATAATGATTCGACAGCATAAATCGCCTATTTAATCCACACGATAGCCATCTTATTGTTTACAGAGCATGCTCTATACAAAGCCTTGGATGTTTCCTTCTGTTCTCCTTCTTGTATTCTTTACAAACTCTGTGAATACAATCATGTTATGCCATATGTTTGAAAGAAATGACAAGTTTGTTGAGATAGTGTGCCTGCGGTCAAGACATGACGGTGGTTGACTACAGCCTATCAATCTTTCACTGCTTGCCTTAAGTCCAGCATCAGAGACATAATGTGTATCCTCCAGCTTTTTCCAGCTAACCAGCAGTGGGCCAGTGGTTCAATTAAGACATTTTTCAACAATTTTCTCTGCCAATTCATGCTGGAAGAAGGTAATATGACCATTGCTGTGATAGATTGACTTAAATGCGTATCTCCAAACAAACACAGAGATAATGAAAATTAAAAATGAAAAATGGTCAAATATTGTGCAAGGAATATATATATAAGCTTGTACATATGGCCTCATCACGATCTGGTCTGTCATGTAGGAAGGACTTTGCTACCTAGGAGAGGATGTGGACTGACCTTTGTGAGGGTTTGGTTCATCAAGCTCTCTTCCCTTAAATGGCCTCTTAACTATAATTGGCTGGTCCTTGATGTTCTCTGTGGAATTTGTTTGGTATCAGGAAGTTACAAGACTATGTAAATTATGCATAAAACCATACTAACGTTTGTAAAAATTAACTCAGAAACAGCTTTACATGTTGCCTGGTTCAAAAACAGTACTTGAAAACATTTTTTTTTTTTTTAATTTAAGAGTTGTAAACATTCTAGCTTGGAAAATTGTAGAAAAAGACAAAATGTAATGTGGGGGAAAATAATGGTTTTATGTTTAATGGAACCCAGTACCTCCTGTGTGGCAGACCATCACATCTCTTTACCATTTGAGCCCTAGATTTCCAGTATCCGCCTGTTTCATGTACCCGGTACTTTTTTAAAACATAAGTAGTGGCACATGTTTTGATATAGCTTTCAAAATAACCTATGTTATGATTTAGACAGGTTTCCTTACAACTACAAAGAAAGGTAACATGACAAAGCTAGAGACTCCGTCTCAGATGGTGCAGATCCCGATTAGACTGTTCCCCGCATATTGGCAATTATTGTCTATGCCTAATCAACTTAACAGCTAAGAGTAAGGGCTAACATAGGATACTGCATCTCAGTATCTATGCTGATTGCTTCAAACGATGATAATACTGAAAACTTTCCATGATGATGCAATTGACGCATTTACCTTCTTCTACACTTAAGCCATCCATACACAAAATTCAGTAAACTGTGCAAAAATAATACATTTGCCTTGGTCATTTTTTCTTTGTAGTACTTAGTTATCTTGTGTAGTTGTTTTTTTCTGTTCTTTTGACAGATAAAGGTCAAATCTTTGCATTAAATTGTCCTCATTGTGTTTGTACAGATTCTATTAACCATTTTGACAGAACATCTGTTTTATCTCTTTAAGTTTTGCTTTAGCAATCAGTCCACTAAGTTTTCATTTCTCAAAGTTTTGCTTTAGCAATCAGTCCACTAAGTTTTCATTTCTCGAAGTTTTGATTTAGCAATCAGTCCACTAAGTTTTCATTTCTCAATGTTTTGCTTTAGCAATCAGTCCAATAAGTTTTCATTTCTCGAAGTTTTGTTTAAGCAATCTATCCACTAATTTTTGATTTCTCAAAATTTTGGTGTAACAACAGATCCTCTAAGGTTCCATCTCTCATAAAATTCATTGTAGCAATCTGTCCACTAAGTTTTCATCTCATAAAGTTTTGCTTAGGTAATTTGTCCACCAAGTTTTAATCTTTCTAAACTTTGTTTGTAGCAATCTGTCCTCTGAGTTTTTATCTCTTATGTTTTGCTTTAGCAATCTGTCCACTAAGTTTTCATCTCTAAGTTTTGCTTTAGCAATCTGTCCTCTGAATTTTCATCTCTATGTTTTGCTTTAGCAATCTGTCTACTAAGTTTTCATCTCTATGTTTTGCTTGAGCAATCTGTCCACTGAGTTTTCATCTCTATGTTTTGCTTTAGCAATCTGTCCACTAAGTTTTCATCTCTATGTTTTGCTTTAGCAATCTGTCCACTAAGTTTTCATCTCTATGTTTTGCTTTAGCAATCTGTACTTAGTTTTCATCTCTATGTTTTGCTTTAGCAATCTGTCCACTAAGTTTTCATCTGTATGTTTTGCTTTAGCAATCTGTCCACTTAGTTTTCATCTGTATGTTTTGCTTTAGCAATCTGTCCACTAAGTTTTCATCTCTATGTTTTACTTTAGCAATCTGTCCACTATGTTTTCATCTGTATGTTTTGCTTTAGCAATCTGTCCACTAAGTTTTCATCTCTATGTTTTGCTTTAGCAATCTGTCCACTAAGTTTTCATCTGTATGTTTTGCTTTAGCAATCTGTCCACTAAGTTTTCATCTCTATGTTTTGCTTTAGCAATCTGTCTACTTAGTTTTCATCTGTATGTTTTGCTTTAGCGATCTGTCCACTAAGTTTTCATCTCTATGTTTTGCTTTAGCAATCTGTCCACTAAGTTTTCATCTGTATGTTTTGCTTTAGCAATCTGTCCACTAAGTTTTCATCTCTGTGTTTTGCTTTAGCAATCTGTCTACTTAGTTTTCATCTCTATGTTTTGCTTTAGCAATCTGTCTACTTAGTTTTCATCTCTATGTTTTGCTTTAGCAATCTGTCCACTAAGTTTTCATCTGTATGTTTTGCTTTAGCAATCTGTCCACTAAGTTTTCATCTCTATGTTTTGCTTTAGCAATCTGTCCACTATGTTTTCATCTGTATGTTTTGCTTTAGCAATCTGTCCACTAAGTTTTCATCTCTATGTTTTGCTTTAGCAATCTGTCCACTAAGTTTTCATCTGTATGCTTTGCTTTAGCAATCTGTCCACTAAGTTTTCATCTGTATGTTTTGCTTTAGCAATCTGTCCACTAAGTTTTCATCTCTATGTTTTGCTTTAGCAATCTGTCTACTTAGTTTTCATCTGTATGTTTTGCTTTAGCAATCTGTCCACTAAGTTTTCATCTCTATGTTTTGCTTTAGCAATCTGTCCACTAAGTTTTCATCTGTATGTTTTGCTTTAGCAATCTGTCCACTAAGTTTTCATCTCTGTGTTTTGCTTTAGCAATCTGTCTACTTAGTTTTCATCTCTATATTTTGCTTTAGCAATCTGTCTACTTAGTTTTCATCTCTATGTTTTGCTTTAGCAATCTGTCTACTTAGTTTTCATCTGTATGTTTTACTTCAGCAATCTGTCTACTTAGTTTTCATCTCTATGTTTTGCTTTAGCAATCTGTCCACTAAGTTTTCATCTCTATGTTTTGCTTTAGCAATCTGTCCACTAAGTTTTCATCTCTATGTTTTGCTTTAGCAATCTGTCCACTAAGTTTTCATCTCTATGTTTTGCTTTAGCAATCTGTCCACTAAGTTTTCATCTCTATGTTTTGCTTTAGCAATCTGTACTTAGTTTTCATCTCTATGTTTTGCTTTAGCAATCTGTCCACTAAGTTTTCATCTGTATGTTTTGCTTTAGCAATCTGTCCACTTAGTTTTCATCTGTATGTTTTGCTTTAGCAATCTGTCCACTAAGTTTTCATCTCTATGTTTTGCTTTAGCAATCTGTCTACTTAGTTTTCATCTGTATGTTTTGCTTTAGCGATCTGTCCACTAAGTTTTCATCTCTATGTTTTGCTTTAGCAATCTGTCCACTAAGTTTTCATCTGTATGTTTTGCTTTAGCAATCTGTCCACTAAGTTTTCATCTCTGTGTTTTGCTTTAGCAATCTGTCTACTTAGTTTTCATCTCTATGTTTTGCTTTAGCAATCTGTCTACTTAGTTTTCATCTCTATGTTTTGCTTTAGCAATCTGTCCACTAAGTTTTCATCTGTATGTTTTGCTTTAGCAATCTGTCCACTAAGTTTTCATCTCTATGTTTTGCTTTAGCAATCTGTCCACTATGTTTTCATCTGTATGTTTTGCTTTAGCAATCTGTCCACTAAGTTTTCATCTCTATGTTTTGCTTTAGCAATCTGTCCACTAAGTTTTCATCTGTATGTTTTGCTTTAGCAATCTGTCCACTAAGTTTTCATCTGTATGTTTTGCTTTAGCAATCTGTCCACTAAGTTTTCATCTCTATGTTTTGCTTTAGCAATCTGTCTACTTAGTTTTCATCTGTATGTTTTGCTTTAGCAATCTGTCCACTAAGTTTTCATCTCTATGTTTTGCTTTAGCAATCTGTCCACTAAGTTTTCATCTGTATGTTTTGCTTTAGCAATCTGTCCACTAAGTTTTCATCTCTGTGTTTTGCTTTAGCAATCTGTCTACTTAGTTTTCATCTCTATGTTTTGCTTTAGCAATCTGTCTACTTAGTTTTCATCTCTATGTTTTGCTTTAGCAATCTGTCTACTTAGTTTTCATCTGTATGTTTTACTTCAGCAATCTGTCTACTTAGTTTTCATCTCTATGTTTTGCTTTAGCAATCTGTCCACTAAGTTTTCATCTCTATGTTTTGCTTTAGCAATCTGTCCACTAAGTTTTCATCTGTATGTTTTGCTTTAGCAATCTGTCCACTAAGTTTTAATCTCTATGTTTTGCTTTAGCAATCTGTCCACTAAGTTTTCATTTCTCTTTGTTTAGCTTTAGAAATCTGTCCACTGTCCACAATCTGTCAACAAATTTTCTACCAGTCCCATGTTCGAGTAACCTGGGTTTGACTGTACATACGTATAAAAAATGACGATACCAGCCAGTCTATTTGTTAAATTGCATGTACATTCATTAAATTGCAATCAGATGTATCATGTTTGGTCTGTAAGATGGTGTGAGTACCCAGGATATGGGTTAAGTATTGTCACATGTAAATGTATGTTATGGTAGATCATAGAAATAACAAGAGCTTACCACTAGGAAGTGAAATAACAAGTACTCTATCTGTTTAGTCTTAGGTCAAAGATCTTTAAGTAGAAAACATTCCAAAGTATGTCTATAAATGGCTGCATGTGAAGGAGTTTTGACTGTGCTTTGAATGATTTGACACTGTGTTGTTGTTTAGAGTTGTTAAATTGATGTTAGATTTTAATTACGGTGTTATTTGCTTGATATTAAATTATTCATGGTTAGTTAATTATGCTACATTACCAATTCTAATTTGTACTATTATTTCAAGATGATTTAATGTCAAATAAATTATGATTAAATCATAGGTACCTTATTAAACTTGTCGTACATTATCATTGCATTATTCTTGGGAGTTGGATTTCGTCTGTAAAAGAAAGTTACAACTATTATAAAAATAGAGAGAAAAACTAAAACATAATTTGAAATAAGTACACTGAGTAGTACTGTATAGTTTGTCAAGATGATTGCCTTGAAATGGACATATTCTAAACTTGGCATCAATACGGCAAATATGTTGAGGTAAGTACTATTTATAAACTGTATCTCCAAATTATGGAGATTTTTTTGGTTGCTTCAATCATTTCTATTCAAAATCCAGTGGGCACTAAAGCCAAGCAGTAAGAGTCACCAATTTGCAACTCCTCAGTCTATAACCATTTGAGTTGAAGTCCTGAGTAAGGTGAGGACTTTTATGTAGAAAGGATTTCCAGATTTCCTCCATATTAAAATCCCACAGTTTGATTTTATTAAGTCATGGGTCCATGGAAGATTGTTGTAACTTGAATCATAAGCAACTATTATATCTACAAACAATTGCAATAAAAATACATCTATTGTACAAAGATTTCAAAACTCGATGTTAATTAATGCAAAAAAACATTGCTTTATTACTGATACAAGGTAAAGTAAGAAAAAACTTATTTCACCACCAATATAGAAAAATTAGAACAGTCTTTAAATGACCAACCACAATGCTGGTTTTTGAAATGTTCTGCTAAAAAAATCTTGTAATTATCCTGAAAAAGGGTGTTATGTTGAGAACTATCGGATATATTTCTTTAGCAATTCATTTTTACACCCAAAACCTAGACCTTAGCAGCTGTGTTTTATCTACTTTCATAATTATACAATATTTTCAAAAGAACTCACTTGAACTGAAAAATTACCTTAATTTTGTTTAATGAAATCCCAAAGAATAAATAATTTTTTTGGTATTTCTTTAATAATATGACGTAGAAAATATTCTTATATCTAAGGAAATATTATTTTTTTTTAAATATTTGGAAAATTGTTAGTTCAAGTGAGAACAAATAACTAGGATTGTTTATAAATCGGACCCAGTGCATCTAATATTTTCAGCTGAAAGGCTTATGCTCTGTTATGTACAAAACACATTCTTCAAAACATCACTATTTACACACATTTGACAATTTTTCAATAAGCTTCTTTTTTTTTTATATAATTTTTTTTATATCATTTGCATACTATTTTTAATTATATGTAATGAGTTATAAAAAAATGACATAATTTAATGAGGCTGCACAGTTGGATAAAGTCAATTTTCCTTGACTGCCTCTATAGGAAGTACTGTTTTGATACAACTCACAGACACAGTCATATCCATATCATTTTAATTCAATGTTGAATCATTTTAGTTGGTTAAAAAGTGAAACCATAAATTGAAATATGAAAAAATGCTACATCTTAAAAACACATTCAATAAAACAGAAAACTACTCCCTGGAAGTTATTTCTGTTTTTTATGACCATTGTACAGGGAAGGGATACAAGAATAGATCCAACATCAGAAGACTGGTAATTGGGGAGATCTGTACAGCTGGGGCACTTTCACCATGAACCATGTAACAGTTCTAATGTCTTATTAACAACTTAACTTCATTTCACATATCTGTGAATGCCAGCCATGAGTATTTTCCCAGAAAAAAAATTTCTATTTGTTTTAAATTGCAGGTGGCAATTGCATTGTGAAAGCTTACCATTTCAAATGAACATGAGTTAGTTTGTTTTTTATCAACCAATGTGAGGGAGTGACATATGTCAATCCAGACTAAACAACATACTGTTTTACCTAATAAAACATATGCATGTCAAATAATGATACATTTTTTAATAAATATTTATTTTCTAAAAACTGTGTGCAAAGGGTGTGTTCATTGTAAGCCAGAATCCACATTTAAGAAACCAGAACTACAAAACCACCATACATGCATTACAACACAAATGACAAATGCTAGCTCTGATCAAACAGTTTTGCCTCCCACACAGTCTAGTAGTCTGGGCTGTTCAAACCACACAGATAAGCTGCTTGCTCAGTTTGCTTATTTTTGACAGCTTTAATTTAGGTAAAGAAAGAGACAGATTGGACAAAATGATGTAGAACACTCTAAAGGTTTTCTTACAACACAACAGAGGGATTTAAAGCCCCAAAATGTAGAGGGTACAAGAACCCATGCTAGGCTGTGTGTGTGGTTTTTTTCACATCAACAAACTATAAAATAGCCAAAAATAAGAAATGTTATCTTCCTTTGCTCACCATCAGCAAATAAAAAAGCCATGCCGTTTAAGAGATAAAGGATCAATTGATAGTTTGTTTTGTTGTTTGTCACGTCTGTGCTTTTCTTTATTTGAGTTCAAAGAAGGTGTGAAAAAAGATACACTTTACATTGTGAAATCCTTTTGTCAGCATAATGCTCAAATCATACCTTAAAGAGTCCAAGCAATCTTTTCAAGATGAAGCATTATTTGACTGTTTTTGTTCTTTATAGCTATCATTAATATGAAGACAAAAAGAAAGAGATAACAACTAAAAGAGAAGATAAAACTAATATATGTACATTGTTTGAAGATAACAGAAAAAACGAGGAATGCACATAAAATTATGTATGGATTATCCCCCTTTTCTCACTAGAAATGAAGACTTTAGATAGAAGCAGGATTAATACAGTTGATCAAAGAATGGGGCTGTTTGTTTTATGTTAATCCTTATTGACGCTAAGTCTGCTGCACACCAACTACTCAGGGTTAGGCAAATGGTGTGGATCCCAACCAGCAAGCTCAGGACCTAACATCTGCTGTCTGATCAAGAGCTGCAGTATTTTCTGCAGTCTCTAGGACAAGTTACCTTTGCCTGTAATTGTAAACAAAAAACAACTAGGATTTTATATTGGTAATAAATGAATGTAGCAGGTTAGAAATCAATATTCCCAGCAACCAGTGGGAAATGAAAGATATATGGATTTGTTTGAATAGTTGACTAAGTCACAATATGTTATAAATCCATTGGTGATTAATTTTTGCAACTTAAAACAAGCAGTATTGCAGGTAAAAATATTAAAGTATTTACCTAGAAAGGGAGCTTTCAGTAAATGTAAGAAAATTTCTTTTTGTGCAAGGATGCAGAAAAGCCATGGAACATGTTTTTTATCGCTTTAGAGAAAAACAAGTAATGGTCAAATAAATTTTAGTTTTTTTTTTTAGCTAAAATGAAGTCAGAGGTTTATATTTTGTCCATTTCAATATAATTACTGACATGGTCCTTTGTAGCAGGTGTTATGTGTATTTTGTCTTAGATAAAAATGCTAAATTAATTGATTACACCTTTGTGTAGCTGTAGTCTGGGGATTACCTGTGGCTTCTTTATAAAGCATTGATGTTCTGCATTGTTTAGAAATCTTGCTCAAATGAAAATGTGTTAATCTCCTGTCCGCTTGCCTCAGACTCCTATTTATGCACAGTCTGTGACAATTATGCTACATTTAGCTGAATGCAAGATAGCAAGATTCTTGTGGTGAATTGTTCAGATACTTTAAATTGTTGCATTTAGATACATGGTGATGCCTACACAATACTATTTTAAAGAACAAAGAAAGTGGATGTCATCTGATAGAGTAAATTGAGACATTTATTTTACACTGTTTGGCAAGAAAACTTTCATTTTGGACAACACATTGTGATTACAAATTATACTTAGCTGACATGTTCACTTACATGGAGCTTTGGATGTAAGTAGTTATTGTTTCTATATACTTCTCTTTCATTAACTTTTATTGCATGCAGGGGGTGCAGGGTCTACTTTATTTGTTAGAATATTTAACTCACCTTTGCTTGTAATTGCTAGCAAATAACCAAAACTGAGTCTGGTTGAAAAAGCCAACCAGCTAACACTGTACCATGTTTATGAATGTACAATCTTGGGGGTTTTCCAATCTAAATGTTAATAACAACAATTGTTGTCATAGCAAGGGATGTATTTACAGTCAGTAAACAGTTGTTAACCCTTTAGCTCATGCATATGCCATTTTACGCCTTTGTAAAGATTCACAATTATTCCTATTATTTTCAGCTGCATCAACACAACTAAGGGTTTATTTGTAGACTAGTTCAGTCTAGGTTATATAATTATATGCCAAAAATGCATGTGTTAAAAATATTTAAAGCTGTTTCAAAGAAAATCAATAAAATCAAGTGAATTTTCAAAACCCTATACATTTACTATGAATGAAAGGGTTAAAAAAATAAATGAGGGTAAAAAGCATGTATGGGTTATGGCCCCATTTGCCAGTTGGCAAATGAGTAAAGATTCCATTTGATGATTGAAAAAATAATGATCAACTTAGGGACACTTTAACATCTAAAATGAAAGACTTTGGATAAGCAGAGGTTTAAAAGGACCATTGCATGTTTGTAATATGTGCTGTGCATCTTATTGTGGAAAGCATTCAATTCAGTCTTAATTAGATGGTAGTATCCATCTGATCACTGGGGTGTACACAATCAATGCAGAAGTAATCAAGACAATGAACACTGTCTAACAAAGGCCAAACATAATTATACTGGTACCCTAGATAGACTGAGCATCCTTGCTTTATCTTGGATGTTTCTCCCTATTTGACTCAACTAAAGTCTCATGAATATTCATTTGTTTAACCATTTGAAAAAGTTGCTAAATTGATTTATTTCCACCTGAGTGCCTCCTTGACCTTATACTCGAATATTCTTTTTTTTTTTGCACATGGCTTTCATCATAATTTGGACGTTTTCATGATAAGTGACCACAATGTCATTATCTTAGTAAAAATGAGAAAGAAAATGGCAAAAGTCCATTGTTACTTTTCATCTGAATAGCAAAAGATAAAATGGAAACATATCAATGTTGATATTATAAATCAATAAAGGGCAAGTACTAAGATTGTGACATATTTGATGGTGGGTGCTTCAGATCAGATGGGAAGAAAGAGAGAATGTGTATGAGTTGGCAGTCTGTCTTAAAATTTTCTTCTACATCACTTCTCCAGCAACATAATTGGGGATCAATAAGATATTGAAAATACTACGTTGCTCACTGCGTTTCCTCTGTTCAATACTACGAGACAGGGAGGGGGAGACAGAGAGAGAGGCAGGGAAATTGCTGTGAAAGGAAAAATCATTACGATTGAATATATCTCCAGACTGCATCCGTTTCCTTATGTTGTAGCGTCATGGTCATGTGTCTGAGACAGGAGGGGATGGTGGTGATAATGATGGAGATTATTCAGTGATCTTGGAAAAAATAGACTGTCAACTTGCTACTACTTCCTATGTTGGTAGCTTCAGACACCTCTATCTGTTACTACTTCTACTTGCTGTTACTATTGGTATGTCTTGATGCACACATACTACCATTACTGTAACTGCTACTATTGCTGCTTCCTCTACTTCTACTAGCATTGCTGCCACAACTGCTACTATTGTTTCTACTACTGCTTCTACTCTGGTTAGTATTGCTGATGCTACTTTCACTGCTACTACTGTTCTTCTCCTACTTCCATTGTGGTAACTGCTACTATTACTTCTGCTACTAGTACTGCAACTACCACTACTGCTTCTACTACCTCCGCAGTGATGTCAACAACAGGTGTTGCAGCTACTAATTCCACTGCTTTTCCTATTACTACTTTGTGCTGCTACTACTCGTCCTGGTTCTGTAAAGACCTGGAGTGACAGAGAGAGATGGAAGTGTAAAACTATGATGTGATAAAAGTGAGACCATAAGAGTGTACTTTTGTTCTGTTTTGATTCGGATCTATTGATTGAGTTTTTGTGAGAAGCAGATTTTACAACATGGATGTGTCACTGTGGCTGAGGTAGGACTGTAGATTTTACAATCAGTGTTGTTTTTTGTTTTAATTGTAATTCATTTACCTTTAATTGTAATGAACTGCATTTGGAAAACTGGCCCAGATCCCCCCCCCCCCCCCAAAAAAAAAAAAAATTAAATAAAAAATAAATAAATGTTTTCGTCTCTCAGACTGGGACTTGGAGCCACACTGTGAGGGTGAGGGATACAGAGTTATTTTTCTATCATTTGAAATACATGTACTTATTGCCAGTACCTTTTTTTTCTTTTTCATTTTTTTTTTATATAAAAATAGCTTCTTTTATTGCCTTCATATTTTATTAACCATGATGAATCTTTTAAGGAGATTGATATTGTTGGTATGTAAATGTTCTTAAGTATTTTGCAAAAAGTACAATTTTATTATACACTACATTTTCATTAATTTATGTATAATGCACATAACAACACCAGCCAGCATAATTAGTGTGTAAATACAAACACATCTGTTATTGCTGTAACAACTAAGGTATTTATCAACACCTTTCTATATTAACATATTATGTTAACAAGCATTGGTGACTTTGCTTGCCAATTTATTGCACATAAAGCAGTTATGGTGACCTACATTTTCCCCCGATCCTATGATATTTATATGCCTTTGGGGAGCAATAAATTGCTGTGGAACATCTCCATAATTATAAGACAAGGTGTCATTTTTCAGGCAAATTATGGTTGTATTTTATGGTAGTGAACCTGCCAAGATTGTATTGTGGTGTAGTTACTGAGCTGTGATATTCTCCACTTCAATCAGTCCAAAGTAATGTAAGCTATAGTTTAAGCCCTCTGTGCACATTTGGCATTTACTTTTCAGTACCGGGTATATATATCACACGACTTTTATCAGTGCAATGGACCTTTATCATTCAAATGTTTATTTTGACCAAGTTTTGCTGCCATAGCACTGTTTAAGGGCAATTTTGATACCAATTTTGTTCAATTGCACTATATAATAACATGGAGTTCTGGGCATTTCCTTTACATTCTTCTTTTTCATAGCTTAACATTGAACTATGTTTTTTACAGATTTTATTTTGCTGTTACCAAATGATTTATGATATCTGTTTTCTTCTTTGGCTTTCACTATCAGTTTTATAGAGTAAAAGCTAGTGTGCTTTTTATTTGTTGATTTATATTGTGTTTGCAAGACCTAGGGTTGTGTTCATAAAGTTTATGTATTTTTTCTTACTTAAACCAAGAATTTTTCTTAAATCTTGAAATATTTCCTGAGACATAATAAAATTTCTCAAATTTTATTCATAAAATCATTTAATCACAAAGATTTCTCTGTATTTTTTAATGGTAAAAGGAAATTAATATGTTTAATTGAGAAAAAAATAACTCGTGTGTTTTATATATACAACCCTAGTTAAGCACCCCAGTTAAGCAACTAGGTAAGATTACTTTTTCTGACATTAAACACCGTAAAGTTTTATAGATAAGACGCAGTTTTTTGCCCCAAATGATGATAAAAAAGTGGGGGGTGCGTCTTATACATGCGAATTTAAGTTTTCCCCTTTTTTCCCAGACCAAAATTGACCCTTAGACTAATCCGACCGCAGAGAATATCGCCGATAGTATCGGCCATAGACAACTGTATTGTGCTATTTTAAGGGAAAAGTTACGTTGTTTTTACCTAAAATTTGACATTAAACATAAAAAGAGACATTTAAATTCGTTTGTGTATACATAAAACAACAATATGCAATAGATATTTGCATAAATATAAATTTATTCTAACAAAATCGGCGAAGTTTCATAATCCGGAAACGGTTATTGAGTTTTAGTGGAACGGGCATATTCATTGACGACGCTGTTATTATCATCGTCTAAGTAATATGGTATTATTCAATTGATCAATTTTTAATTGATTTTTTTTATTATTTTAAATGTTAACTACGAATAAATTTTAAGTTGAAATTAAAAACCCACTTAACAACAATAAAATGTGCATCGGCTAATTGCGCAGACAAGTTTTCACACCTCTTTTGGATGTTAATAGATCGTCCATCATCCGTAAGTAATTACAAAGGTGCATAGAACTAATTTGTAGGTAAGCGGTCACTTAAATAGCATGGTGTGAAAATGAACATATAAAAAAGCCTTTAGTTGTTATTTTAAATGTCATTTGTGTGTTTGTCCCATGTGTCGAGAACTTAATTATAGGCCGAGAACTTAATTGTTTTTATGACATGCTGCCGCGTGAAACAGGATGTTCTCTCATGTGTAGGGCTGGGATAGCCGCGAGAATATCCTGTCTGGCGTGTAAACGATATATTGGGGTAGAGTGTCATAACGTAACACAATACACACGGTCTCACTAGGCAAACAGTCGCGACGTATTATTCAAGACACTTAGAGAACAATAAGCACTCGGCGCAAACACCGAGTTACGGAACAATTGGAACATGTTCCCTCGAGTCAAATCGAGCGATGCGGCGACGCGGGAATTTCGTAATGGCGGCCAGATGGATTAGTGAATCGGGGATGCGTCTTGTCTTTGAGAATTTGCTTTTTTCCTTGATTCTAGACCTCAAAGAGGGGGTGCGTCTTATCTTTGTGTGCGTCTTATCTTTAAAACTTTACGGCATTTGTTCAAGGACTGTGTGGAACACTTTGTGTTGAGTTCTTGCCATGCTATCTCAATGAATACATCACTATTATCTGTTTCAAAAATACACTTTCTTGTTATGACTGAAATAGTAAAATTGGAATGAAAAAAATAACCACTTGTGACTTCTTCAGTCTGACCATCTTTATAAAAGCCTATTTCATAAAACACAGGGGCATCAACAATGTTAAAATGATATTTCAACAACTGTATGTATATATATATATATATATATATATATACCAATCACCTGTCAATAAAAATAACTGAAATAATGAATACAGTTCTATCAATTACAATTGTTTTCTGCTAATATTACCAGTTTACAAAGTGCAAATTGTTAGTCGTAAATCACTGTATCACATAGACAAGTCATTCTTATGGCTCAGGAACAGGTTTATTTTGCAGCACAATGCCTTAGTGCAAACCTATTACAACATACATACCTGTCATACTGTCACTTCGCTGCAGCAGCAGGTATGGATGCTGACCCACATCCTGGGGGCATTTTTGTACACATGGTTATATCATCATACCTCAATGTTACTGTGAACTAGGTCATCCAGTTCAGTCAGTCTGTAGGGAACAATCAAATTTGATTTAATATTTATGTAATAAAGTGTACCCAGATATAAGTGTCATATTACTCATGGAAGACAACAAATAAGGAAAATATAAAAATAGAAAGACATAAAAGAAAAAGGTTTGTGAGCGACGAGTTTCTGAGAATCAGGGGTAATATATTAGAATGTCTTGATTAACTTTTATCTTATCCTACTGCATGAATGGATCCAACCTGTGGACTTAAGATCAGCAGGCTTCTAGAAACTGCATTAATTGCTACTGAGTGGTAAGCAATGTATCAAGGCACTATTGCAAGTAGAAAATAGTATAGTTTTTAACAAAAATGGTCATCATTTAATAAAAGTTACGTAACCTAGATTGTAAAGAGATTGGTGTCATAGATAAATTAGTTATGGGCTTGAATGATGTGATGATTATGTCAAAAGGGGCAGTGGCTGGGGCTGCATCATTGCATATAATTACACAACAGAAATGCAACATTTGGTTTGAGTCTAGCCGCTAAGGTATTATGTTTATATTGTGTTAAAATAATGATTTCTTGAACTTGTCTGACATCACCATATATTCCAACTGTAATATAGATTTCATATACAAACTGTATCTTTAATACTTGTGTGCGTATTAAATAAAGAAACTTAATATATTTCACTTTACTGTGGATATATTAAAGAAGGAAAATAATTTAAAAGCAATTTAACTTTAACATTCTTTAACAAATTGGCTGAAGAGAGACCTCAAGATGCCTGGGCATTGGTTAGAAAAATGAGTTGATATTATGTCTCTGTGACATAGGATTGTACAGTAACAATGATTACTAATATTACAATAATGCCATGTAAACATAATGCTAATATAAAGCTGATAATATTTGGAGACCATCACATGAGGGGGTATAATTGTCAATATAGATATCATCTGTAATAGTAGAAGAATGAATGAGCCTAATGTTGATGATATTGTACAAGTTTAATAATGTTTATTTTATTCCATGATATGAGATATAGGGTAATTACATGTGTGATTGTTAGGACAGTAGCCCCAGGAAGACAAGTCCAGGTGCTAAACATTAATATAGCAGACATAGACCCCAGGACTGCTTTGAAAGGGGAAAATTAGCTTTTTGTGTTGTGAGATTTTATTTGTTTTCATTTTTTAGATACATTGCACTCACACATTTGATGGTCATATTGATGTTGTATTGCTATTATTTCTGAAGTTCCTGGACAAATGTCTGGGTAGAACCAGTGACCCTAACAACTAACCCAGGAAGCCCCGAGACAATCTGATTTAGCAAGCTGGTAGATGGCGTTGAGGTTGGTAGATGGCGCTGAAGCTGGTAGATGGCGTTGAGGTTGGTAGATGGTGTTGAAGCTGATTGTTGGCGTAGAAGTTGGAAGATGGCATTGAAGCTGGTAGATGGTGATGAAGCTGGTAGTTGGCATTAAAGTTGGTAGATAGCGTTGGAGCTGGTAGTTGGTGATGAAGCTGGTAGATAATAATGAAGATGGTACTGGTAGATGGCATTAAAGTTGGTAGATGGCGTTGAAGCTGGTAGTTGGCGTAGAAGTTGGTGGATGGCAATGAAGCTGGTAGATGGCGTTGAAGTTGGTAGATGGTGGGTCCTGAGGAACCTTTAACCTTGAGCAGATTGGTCTGGAAACGGTCCTGCATGTAGTTAGATTCACCCTTATCAAGCTATAAGTGTTCATCCAATACAAAAGTCTAAATTATATGCTAACTACTTCAGTCATAGGTAGCAAGGTGGTTGATAGATACTTAACAACAAATAGTGTAAAGCCTGATCAGACAGCTCCCAGCAAGCACTGATCTTTTACTTATCAAGTTGTGTTCAGCAGGCTGAGAGTTAATCAAGGCTGGCAGTACCATTTATGTATGGTTATTTTGTCCTACTAAGTTCATACTTTAACCCATAATAGGCTGTGTGAATGAAAATTTTCCTTTTCTCCTTGTCCTTTACACCTTTTCTGAGGTCAAGTGCTGCTTTGTCACCTTAAATGGGTCTTTATGTTGGTAAAGCAAAATGAAGATTTATAGCTTATAAAGGGAATTATAGATTTTTTAAGATGTTCTTATACATCAATAGTCTATTATGTCCAAAAACTATTCAAGAGTAACACATACTATTAGTCTTCAAAATGTATGATTTTAATAATGAGCTATTTTTATCTTGACTTTTTGTGAATATTAGGAACTTTTCCAATCACCATAGCTACATCAGCTCTGTAATGCTCAGGTTAGTTTATGTATGCACTCACTGTCAAGTTTTAATTACATGTATCTGATCTTATAAATCAGAGAATAGTTAGAAAAACAACATTACTTTTTCTTGCTAGCATCAAACCTACTAATATAAGTTTAATAGGTAGGTCATGGTTCGATTCTGTAATTAGATTCAGGTTGGATTGTGTGAAAAATATGGCTTTGGTTCGAATTAGAAAAAAATGATGCAGATTTGTTGCAGATTTAGTTTTTCCATCACAAATTATGAAGCTTATATCTCCTACTGTTAACCAATCAAGTGGATTGTCTTGTGATGGTTCTCATTTCAACACAACTTCATAAGTCTTCATTCCTCTGTTTGTCCTAAATCTGTTCCAAAATGGTGGAATAGGCCTGATAAGGTGATAAGCTGAAATTGGCAGTCAGTTTCATGAGAACTGCTTCCATAATGAGGCAATAAACACTACATACTGTGGAATGTGTCACTGCTTAATTGTTTGTCAATATTTAACCAATGCTTGGATAAACAGATCTAGCTGGAGGCTGCATTGCTACAATGTCTTCAATGGTCATTGACCCTGCCTGATACCAGACACCAGCCTCTGTGGAGATTTGTCACATTCAGAAATGTCCTTGGATTTAGTTGTATTGTGTGTGTGGTGGAGTGGAGGTCTTCTAGTTCCAACAACTTTATCTCCTAGCCTACTTGCTCTACAAGTATATACAGGTTGAAAATAATATTCCGTTTTGTTCTGGTAAAGTTTCTAAGATATATTCAGCAATTTGGGTGTAAATGTGGGTCTCTCTCTCTCTGTTGCTAGGTTAGAGCAATTGAGACATCACAAGTTAATGTGGGAAATTTTATTTAATATGCACTCTGCATAGCCTCAGTATTGTATCTAAACTGTCTAAAGTTAAAAGTTAAAAAATGTCAATTGTTTTTATTAATATAAGCTACAACTGTTCATAGAGTTGAACAATAGTTTGTGTTGAGTATCAGTGATATAAAATTATGACAACTGTTAATTTTCTCCCAATTCTTCAATATTACTTTATCAGAAAACAAGAAGCTATTACACACACACACACACCTCCACCCTCCAGCCCCCCACTCCCACCCCCTTTTGTATTGATCTGACCCTGAGAGAGGAGTCAGATGAGTCAATAATGACTCATTATGGCTGTGACATCCCATTGTTTGTCAATAGTCATTATGTTGCTGGCTGGGGTCCTGGATAGTTAGGGTCCATTATCTCCAGAGAACCACTGACCAACCATGGCCATAAATAATATGTGACAGATAACAAGGAAGCCAATCTTACATGGTAAAGCAATATGTGCTATCAGTCTCCCACATACCCTGCTGTGATAGTGCTTATAATGAACCAACGCTAGTCCCTACATTATTAGTACAGAAAATGAAAATTCAGATCTTATGTTAACTTTTACCATGCTAATAGTAGCCGATTCTCAAATGTTTACTTAATTTTCCATAGCTTTAGCACGTAAATAGTAAGTTGTACTGTAAAAGACCTACCAGCAAATATGGTAGATTCTAATCAGACAGCTCCTAGCCGAAACTGTCTTACCAATGAATCTACACTTTTTGCAGTTGAGCAGTTTGTGCCTTACAGGATATGAGTTGTGGTAAATGAAGCAAAATGGTCTCAAATTACTCAACCAAATCCTTTGTTGGTATAGTTGTTAACATTTTCATGTTTAGCTCCAGTTTAGCAAATACAATTATTCCTTTGAAGTTTTTCATGACCCTTACATATTATTATTTTTATATGTTTTATTATTTTTGTATATGATGTAACTTGGATTGTCTAATGCCAGTGAGTAGCAACCATTACATGTGGAGATGTTATTTATTTACAATGACATAATACACTCTTTTCCACATAGTCCTCATATTAACAGTTCCACATATATTGTGTAGAATGTCATTTGTTGTTACAGAGCAGGTTAGAGCCAGATTAGAACAGTGTTTCTGACATACTGTTATTTAAGCAGACAGAGACATCGTAAACAGTTTTAGATGTTTTAAAGATTGTAAATATTTTGACAACCAAAATGACTTTTAAAACTGTCACTGTAGGTCAGTATATATATAATCTGTGAACTTAAACAAAAATATTTACTTCAAAAAATGTCATTCATAGTCTGTAAACTGGAACAGCTTAAAGGTCATATCATAGTGATATATTCAAAATGAGAAAAAATGTTGCTTTAGTGACATAAATAAAAAATAAATAGAATTTCACCTTTAACAAAAGGTGACAGTAAATCTGTCCAGTTTGAAAACTTGGTTAAGATTGACCGGAGGGTATTAGTGTCCACCTGATCACCAGAGATACCAGGTGATACAATCCAGATGTTGCTGAGATATAACTCCTGCCCACCATTGTGAAGCAGAAGAAAAAATTGTACAGTATTGTATAGCAATTATTTTATAAGGACCTTGAGTCTAGATCCTAATTCTTTTGAGATTGAATTCATAAATCAGATTTTTTTACATGCTTAACCATATAGATTTTAGTGGATTAGTGGATGACCCTAAAATTGATGGGTATTTTATTGCTTTTTTCATATAGAGAAAGAAAAGAACACTGCATGCAGCTGTGTTGATGCTGCTCTCACTGTTGTTTTTACTGCTGTTGATGATGATGATCTTACTGCTTCAAACAATGTATTGTTCATATTATTAGATTATTGTTAGTATGCTTTAAAGTTACAAGTCTAGAAAACAAAATATCTTTGAATCTTTATTTTACAGTAAGGCAGCCATCATGGTCAGTTCTTCAGGTTGTGAAATTGAGTTAAACCAAACAAAACTGCAATGATATCAAGTAAACTGTTGTCTGCTATCACAGTGCAGGCAGTACTAAATCTAGGAACAATGTAGGTTTGGGGAAAAACAATTGGGACGACCCATGCAAACATCATGTCCTCAGTAGGACCAGTCACACCTGTCAAGTGCCCATTTTTTACCTGTCCAGTCAACTCCAGAGAGGTCACCTGACTTGTTTACCTGAGATAGAGATGTCCTATGAGGCTTACAGAACAGAACAGATCCATATAATATTTCCCACTTATGTGGACAACATTCCTGTCAGATGGCCAGCCAGTGAAGTAGTTGTACAATGATAGACTGAGATACCCAATGTATTGTGTCTGAGAAAATATGAACAGGGACTCATATTTGATGACAGTTTTGTTTTGTGTTAAAGTAATACATATTTGCAAATTAGAATTGCTTTCAGGTATTATAACCTTTGTTATTAAATTCCTTTAAACCATATTAAACATGAGATCATTTCAGCATTTTTTGGTCAAAGTAAAAAGTCTCTTTGTTTTTAAGTACCGGTATTATTAAGCTTTTGTCTATTTCACTTCAGACTTTTATTGAAAATGTCATTCTTTAGTGCATATATCCCACCCCACCCTCACCCCCTCCCAAAGATAACACCATGCTGTGAGATGACAGCTGGACACTTGATTAGTTTATTATATACAGACATGTCATAGGGGAATAGGTCATAAAACAATTAGCCCTACTTGATGCCCATGGGCTTACTGAACTGCCATTGGTCAGAAACACTCTAATCCCATCTGATCCCAATGTGATCACATTCCAGTTTTCAATGTTTTTAATTATATAAATTAAATGAGTAATATGAACATTTAATTGTACTTAAAAGAGACTTAAAAATGAATGTTTTAGTTTCTGTTGAGTCACTCATTCCCTGGGCCAGTTTGGTAGTAACAGGAACGTATTGGGAGATCCCATTCTGTTCTGACTGTTATGTTCAGATTGGCTATTTTTTAACATGAGAAACAACTGTTTTTATAGACATATTGAGAGCAATATGTTTGATTGAACTTAGTGGGACTGTTAAATAAGTTAATTGTGCTTGCTGTGTATTCTGTGTGCACATCAGGGCATATGTCAGTTTCATGCTGCTTTTTGTTTTTACTGCATTAAAAGTGAATACACCGTAACTGCTTCACATAGAAAGCTGATGAAACTTTAAGAATATCTCTGTCTCCAATGCGATAAAAAGTAGTTTTTCACATTTCCTCAGTAGTTATCCTTTAATAAGAAAAGCACTGTTATTCTGTTAATTATCAGATGTTAACAAAATTACATTAGTATGATTAAACTAGATGTGTACATGTAATTGACTATGTTAATATATGGTGAAACACTAAATAAACTAGCTATAAATAAAACCACCCTCCAGAAAGCATAGAAACACAATACAATAACACATTGTACATACGTTGTAATCAGCACAGGGCGATAGTGACATACTCTCTTGCACTAAAGTTTATCAACTGATCTCTTATCCATCTGTTTATGTCAGCTACATTGAAAGTGGAGCCATATAGTTTGAAAAGGGATGCTTCATCTAACACAAAAATTATGTATAGCACTTTATCTACACCTGTTTTCATTGTTTAAAAGTGTGATTTCTTTTCCAAAGCAGTGACTTACCACAGCACTTGCAGTGCTTTGATTGATAAGCCTTGATCATGCTACTTTTAGTGAACATCAATATATGTTAATTGCTAATGTAAAATGTCTTTATATGTAAAAGAATGTTTTGATAGAAACCATAAAGCAAATAGTGTAGCTCCTGATAAGACAGTTCCCATCTGGAGATGGTTGATTGAGACTTCACTATTTGCCTAAGCCTGATAAATTTATGCTAAACAAGCCAAGAGTTAAATTGCACAGACCACTGGGGTTATTTGCATATTATTGATGCTTGCTTCGAGTGTATATCAAAATCCCCTTGATCATAATCCCCTTGGTTGAAAAATGACATAGTGATCGAAATCCCCTCAACAGAAATGACAGGGTGTTCATAATCCCCTTGATGGATAGTCAAAATCCCCTTGGCAAAAATGATGGGGTGGTCAAAATCCCCTCAACTTGTGAAAAACAACCCCCTTTACTCAATATTCTTTTTCCTTTGATCTTTTGTCACTCCAGCTAAACTATTGTGTTACATAAAGAAATGTTGCAAATGTGTAGGCATAACCTTCATACAGAAGCTTACGAGAACCTTTGTTACTTGTAATGAATTCCATTTTGGGTATTCATGTCTATTGCAGAGAGCCATCATATTATATACCCAACAAAATAACAGTTTGCAGTTAAGTAAAACAAAGATGAAGTAATTTTAGATAGCAAACTGCAATTAATAGCCTCATTTTAAGTTATTATCTGGAAAGATCTAAAGCTAGTGTGCAACAAATTTGCCTTTAAAGGTGTTTATCATTGCAAAGATTAATTGATTGTTTGTTACATATAACTATAATTGCAATGATTAATTATAATCAACTATCATTTATTTGTTTGTATTTTACAATTTTCTCAGCAATAATAACATCAATAAAGGGTGTCATTATTAACTGGCTGTGACAAACATACACCTTTTAATTGTTTGTATGCTTTTCTCTTTTTTTCAGCAATTCTTGAAGCAGTTGGTTCTTAAATTCATTGAACTAAAAAGAAAAATAAGAAAAAAATCTTAAGAAATTTCCCAACCATTTCACATTATTTGAGGGGATTTTGACTACCCACTGAGGGGATTATGACCACCCCTTTATTTTTGCCAAGGGGATTATGATAACCCTGTCATTTCTGTTGAGGGGATTTCGATCACTATGTCGTTTATCAACCAAGGGGATTATGATCAAGGGGATTTTGAGCGTCCCCCGCTTGCTTCAGGCAGTCGGGCAAGACACTTCATTTTTTAACAATATGTCTGCATGTAACTAAGTTATTGTAATTTCTCTTTTGTATGTATACATAAAATATATTTAGCATTCTGCTTTATTTTTCTGGCATTCTTATCTTTAATTGTTTTAAGTTATTTTACCTCTTGAAATTCAGTAAACTTCACTGTCTTTTGGCAGTTTTTCTTTTTTTCATGATATTAACTTTTCAAAGTTTTGTATTTCACTTTTTGTCAACACAGAATAATTTTGTTTGAAACATTCTAGCCATTATAATACCACTAAACAAATTTTGGGAAGGGTTCCTATTTGAAAACTGATTTAAAAGTTTGTTTTTGTCATATATAGCTGTCACAATACAAATACCAAGGTCTGAAATACCAAAACCCTTCTGTTACCATCTCAAAAGTCAGTAAATATGCATAAAATACCACCTGCACCACTTAATTAGATATCATTGTAATTGTAACTGGCTGGCCATGGCCTTGTGTTTATTGCGGCCTTGTGTTTATTGCTAGAACAAATAGGTATATGTGTATCATTCATCACGAGATAGTAGTATTGGTGTCACTTTGTCACCCTGAATTATTGTCTGTTGAGAGATCATAAATAGTTGTTGTTGACCAAGATTTGGGGCCATATTCCACAACTAATATTAACACTAAACCTGCTACAAATGTCAGCTAAGACAATAACCCATGTTCATTATTAGTTAATTGCTTAGACAACAACATACAAAGATGTATTGCTAGCCTTGGGTCTCTGCAGCAAATGGTGCAGTTCCTGGTCAGATAAAATCATTAAGAGTTCTTATTCTGTTAAAATTATTTCAGCTGGTCTGTGATTCATGCATTCTTGGAAAGTCCACTTTTACTTTCAGTAATATAGAACATAGGTCATTGCAAAATGCACTCAAAAGCATCTATTTTAAAGAAAAAATATATTTAAAAAAATGTTTTTTTGTTTTGGCTTCAATTAAACTTATTCCTTACAAAACATATATATATAAACACAACAATTTTTGGACTATATTTTTACTGTTAATTTCATCAAACTGTAAGTTTAAGTTTAACCCCATTCTAAAAGATTTGATTGGTTAGATATTTAGTGAAAATGTAAAGCTTTATTCAATCAAATCTGGCCTAATGAACATTATGAAGACACTGGTTTTCTATAGATTTAGCGCTGTGTTTTATTTGGTCACGAAAACCTGCAGCTGGTCACAGTCAGATCTTAGTTTCTTTATGACAAGTAGTCGGTAGTGGATAGCGAACTGTCATAATGACAAAAACACAGATTGCTGCCATTAATAAATGCTTCGTAGCGAGTACTTTGGTTTGGCCTTCCTTAGACATTTGTTTATGCTGTTGTGGTTTTTATTTTTGGTAAACAAATTCTCATATATTTAAGATATGTATAATGATGCCTTCACCATGACAGCATGCTTTGATAATGGCAATAATGAATTGTGACTTCAAGTTGTATTATCTTGACTCTGGCCGGCTTCCCTTGGACAACCATTTTTCTAGATATATGTTTACGGTTACAAGTTTTAGAGAGCGTCTAATGATGCTGTTAGTGCACCCATTGTTTATATTTAGGATGGTTGATGTTACTATGGAAATGGTATGACAATATTCTAGATCCTATTGTAAATTTGTATGTACATACCCCCCAATATTGTTTTTTTGTTAGTTTCTATTCAGCTTACAGGACTTTAGTTCTCACCAACAGAACCCAAACAAACGGAACTCATTCTTCTAACCACTTTCCCTCTTGATTGGATATGTCTGTTTATGTAAATAGACCCGACCGACTGACTGTTACTAAATCTATAACTTGTCAAAATTGAAAAAGGTACAACTGGACAACTGTCTGTTTACAGTTTTATTTTAGCTAAGCTATGCTTATGTATTATATTTTCTGCTAATGGCTTAAACACTGATTGGCATTTGTGTGAGTCTGAGGCAGTTTTCTCATCATACAAATGTTATACCATGTCAATTAACATGTCTTGTTAATAGGGCAGTGCAGAGTTGTCTCCCATGACCCTCCCAAACCCCGCTGCGAAACCCATTTTACTTATGGCATGAACTACTTACCTCAACCCTATAATTCAGTATGATATCCTTCTGTAACAGTTAGATGCACACAGACACACACACAAAGATTTGTCAATAAACATCAAAGGTATTAGAACCTAAAACAGTTTCTCAAATTTGCCAACAGATATATTGATGTGGAACTTAATCAATATTGTTAGGTGACCTATATGACTTTTGGGTTTCATTTTTAATTTTAATGATTGCAATTAATTTTTCAATCATTTTAATGAGATTGGATCCTCATGACTATTGAAAGTGCATCCAAGTATAGTGTCTTCACGTTTTTTTTAAAATGTTATTGCACCATTCCTTAAATGAGATCTACATTTATGTAAATATGGATATTTTATAAAAATAAAGTTGAGGTTGTTCATTATGCTGAAAGCTATTTGTCTCGTACCCTTTGATAACAGTGTAATTTTAACACAATTCTTAATGAGATTTGGGTCACTACAAATATCACATGGTAAACAATTCTAAGGATTTGTTGAAGAAATGTCTAATTTATGATTGAAGTAGTGTCAATAATTATGTAAACACATGTCTAATAAGTAAACGACTGATCTTATCTTCAATCACTTGACCCTCAAAGCTGAATACTGGAGACATATTAAGGATTGAGATTGGATGGGGCGAGGTGACAGGTGTCTTGCTGATGCTGTCATCATTATCACATATGACATGTCCACTGCAACACATGCACAAGGCTAAACATCTCATATACCTGTGGACCTTGGCCCCTTGATGGACATTCAAGTGTATGCATATGAAACTGGAGTGCATGGTTTGAATGTGGTTAAAATGGTTCTTACTGGTAGTTGTTAAATAGAAAAATATAATATTCCTTCAGTTTCTTATTTTTTAATGGATGTTTTTAAAATATAATGGATAGAATTAGTTGGGTTTTTTTTTCCTTTTTTAATTGTTGGTTTCACTATATGGACATGGATTTATAAAACAATGTACTAGATGTACCTGTTTGGACATAGAATGCTTTACAGATGTTTCTAAGCTACTGAATGTGATTGAAGTGTTTTATATTGGATACAACAGCTTGACATGTGTATAGCTGTGGTTTTAAATGAAATCTAAAAAACTGACAGTATTTTGAATCGTTTTTTTAGTTGACAGTGATTACATTTGGATGTAAAAAAAAATGACAAAAATTCACAACAGATCAAAATAGAATGAAAGACGCCACTGAACACATGTGCAGATGTGATGTCAAAAGATTAAAACTGAGACAATAACATTGTCCTGTGGTCGCGCTCCATCTGGCAAGTGATTTCATTGTGAGGAAAAACAACACATTGACAGCAGAAAGTTATGAGTTTATTGTTTTCTACAATGATTTTTTCTCTCACTAATTTGTCTTTGTATTCACATCTGATGGATGTTGATGGAGTAGTTCTTTAGAAGTACTGCTGACACATGTTTGTGGTACTTATCTTCAGTGGCAATCCATGGTGGTTGTTGTCATAGTGATATTTTATTTCTGTGTTTGTGATATATGAAGTCATTTTTGAGGATTCCTGAATTTTGAATAAAATGTTTTACTAGAACAGTGAAATATAATTACATTTCAAGTCAACACAAAACCACTTAGTGACATGAGCATAGGGGAATAGACATTTATTTGCAGAAACTGATCATCCTCAGCATGCTGTTGTTTTTGTAAGTTGATTTTATTTTTTTATTTTTACAAAAATTATTTTCTGAGAATTTTATATTCATAGTGATGTATTATAGAAACATTCTAGTTATGCCTCGACTCGTAGTGTACTTCCAGATTTAACTTGCTGCTTATTCTAAGATTGTCTTCTTGTGTACCTTTGCATGTATCTGTTTCACAGAAAACAGCAGATTATTGCATAACTTTCCTTTAACTGAGCAACATGTTTAATTGAATGAGTAGTACTTAAAAAAAAATTACATTAAATGATGTATATTCTTTTTCTTCCTGTAAGCTTAAAGCTCCTATTGATCCCTTTTAATTCTAAATGTAAGTCTTCATAAGCCAGCCCCTGTACTATTTTGACTAATTGACACTTCGTAATAAATAATTATAACGTTAAAATTATCAGTATTATGAAGATTACAAAGATTGTCAATGGTCAGTGCAATTAATTTTTTCTTAAGGTCCATTTCTTACAACCCAATTAACTTCAGACATAAAATAATGGTATGCTGTCAAATGTTGAACTCAGTTCAATAGGGCACGTAACCCTTATATTCATTTTGGCAGAGTTATGTCTCTTCCTCATTTAAACATTTCCAGTGTTGGTATTCATTTTGGTATGGTTATGCCTCTTTCTTATCTGAACATTTCTTGTGTTGGAATTCATTTTGGCATGGTTATGCCTCTTTCACAACTAAACATTTCCTGTGTTAATGTTCATTTTGGCATCATTATGCCTCTTTCTCAACAAAACATTTCCTATGTTGGTTTAGGTATATTCATTTTTGCATGGTTATGGCTCTTTCTCATCTAAACATTTCGTGTGTGGGTTTAAGTCTATTTATTTTGACAAGGTTATGCCTCTTTCTCATCTAAACATTTCGTGTGTGGGTTTAAGTCTATTTATTTTGACAAGGTTATGCCTCTTTCTCATCTAAAAATTTCGTGTGTGGGTTTAAGTCTATTCATTTTGACAAGGTTATGCCTCTGCCTCATCTAAACATTTTGTGTGTGGGTTTAAGTCTATTTATTTTGACATGGTTATGCCTCTTTCTCATCTAAACATTTCGTGTGTGGGTTTAAGTCTATTTATTTTGACAAGGTTATGCCTCTTTCTCATCTAAACATTTCGTGTGTGGGTTTAAGTCTATTTATTTTGACAAGGTTATGCCTCTTCCTCATCTAAACATTTCGTGTGGGGGTTTAAGTCTATTTATTTTGACATGGTTATGCCTCTTTCACAACTAAACATTTCCTGTGTTGATGTTCATTTTGGCATCATTATGCCTCTTTCTCAACAAAACATTATCTATGTTGGTTTAGGTATATTCATTTTTGCATGGTTATGCCTCTTTCTCATCTAAACTTTTCGTGTGTGGGTTTAAGTCTATTCATTTTTGACAAGGTTATGCCTCTTTCTCATCTAAACATTTCGTGTGTGGGTTTAAGTCTATTTATTTTGACATGGTTATGCCTCTTTCTCATCTAAACATTTCCTGTGTGGGTTTAAGTCTATTCATTTTGACATGATTATGCCTCTTTCTTATCTAAACATTTCATGTGTTTATGTAATTTTTAGTTAAGGTTAGTTGTTGCTTATATTATACAATCCAGCACTGAGAAAGCATACAGTCTGACAGCTAGATTACAAGCATACCATCTGACAGCTAGATTTCAAGCATACTCTGACAGCTAAGTTACAAGCATACTGTCTGACAGCTGGGTACCAAGCATACTGTCTGACAGCTGGGTTACAAGCATACGGTCTGACAGCTGGGTAAGAAGCATACTATCTGACAGCTGGGTAACAGACATACTGTCTGACAGCTAGGTTACAAGCATACTATCTGACAGCTAGGTTACAAGCATACTGTCTGAAAGCATACTGTCTGATAGCTAGGTTACAAGCATACTGTCTGACAGCTAGGTTGCAAGCATACTGTCTGACAGCTAGATTACAAGCATACTGTCTGATAGCTAGGTTACAAGCATACTGTCTGATAGCTAGGTTACAAGCATACTGTCTGACAGCTAGGTTACAAGCATGCTGTCTGACAGCTAGGTTACAAGCATGCTGTCTGACAGCTAGGTTACAAGCATACTGTCTGACAGCTGGGTAACAAACATACTATCTGACATCTGGGTAACAAGCATACTGTCTGATAGCTAGGTTACAAGCATACTGTCTGACAGCTAGGTTACAAAGCTGCAAGCACAGTTTCTTTTTTAGAGAACTTCATATTTGAGCATGTACCAACTACTTAATACTGGCATACCTTCCTTATAAATGTCCCGGATCATAAATAATTGTAGATTAATGTGACCTGTTTTCCATCCACTGGGAGATATGAATGCTATATGTAGGTCAGTTAGAAAATATTTCTATAAGACATAAAACAGCAGGGTATTTGTGAAAACAGTGGTTTGGGTTGGACCTCAGGAGATGAATCATTGACTTGTTGGTTCTTGTTGTTGTGCAGTTTTTTAACAGCCCACTACCAGTTATTTATGCAGCTATAATGGTGTCCATTTGAAGCAGATACCATGCTGCCTTTACTGCAATCGCAAAGACTTTGCATAATGACATGCCTTATTAATTTCAATATCTTTTTTCTAAAACATTAGTAATACAACTCTTTATTATTTGGGCAATGTTTTTCTGTACGATATACCTTTACAAGGAAACTATACCAGTACATTTTCCAACATTTTTGTATACTTTAAAGTATATGAAATTACACCAATTGACTTCCTTAGACTAATATTACATAATGAACCATTGGGACCAAACATTTCATCATCCCTTAAAAATGTTTTTATTTTTAAAATAAGAACAGCAATTATTGGATGGTGGAAGAGCCAGGCCAAATGTGTGAGTAAAACCACCACTGTATACTGCTGTTCAGCTAGAAGACCTTCTTTAAAGTTTCTGTCAGGCTGGTCTTGATTTTTTTTAATATTGCATGTTTTATGGAAATGCTACTCCATGGTTAAATATCCCTTGTTCATGTTTTAAAATTGGTTAACACATAGTATTGCATGATTTAATAGTCAAAATAGCTGGACTACCATGCCATGATAGATTGTTTAACACTCTTAAAATATAAAAAGTTATGTATGTAGTAAATATGTTAAATAGGTATGCATGTAATAAGTTTGCTCTAAGTCTGTTGAAATGACTTGCCATGTAATAACTTATATATATGGGTATGTCAGTCATTAAAATAGATTGTTGTTTTGAATGGTGGAACATTGACCAAAAAAACACAAAAAGAACAACTTTGGTCAGTATCTGGGTCACCTTCACTGATTCCCACAAAGGTTACACACAACGCACTGGTGGTGTATTGATAAGAGGTTGAGAACTTTCCATGTTACTTGTTTATGGTCTTTAATTCTTGATATTAATAAAGGTATGAACTATTCACTTGTTCAAGCTCAGGCAAACAGTGTAGAAACAGACCAGTCAGCTCTCTACTTATAATATATTCTTGGAGTGTCAGTGGCAGAGCAGTTAGACTTGCTGTAACTCCTTAGCCCCTTAGTGTCGGTTTGAGTCCCGGTAGTGGCAAGAACTTTCATGTGGGGAGGTTTTCCAGCTAACCTGCAGAATTTTACCCTTTGTTTAAATGGTGGTTCAAACTCCTGTCTTGTATTTTATTTATTAAATGAGTAGTTTGTTAACAGTTCCAGTCAGCTAAACAGAGTAATCACCCATGAAAAACATCAACAACCATCAGCAACAAATTTAAACTTGTGTATACGTTCAATCTACCCCCACCCCTTCCTTCTCCCTTTCCCTGCATGCCTCTTTCTCCAATAGATTTTAAGTTACAAGCTATTCATTTATTGTCTTCATCTTGATTCTCCCTGTTAGAAGATAGGGGCAGACTGGTCTGTTTGTGGACAGATCAGGGACAATATTCTGTCAGCATTGAGGACACACGTCAGACAGAATACTGATAAACAGTTTTAAAAATCCCATAGAGCTGTCAATATATACCTGTGAACAGTGTGACATACCTAACACTTCATTTGCGGCAACAAGCAGTGAAATGTAGGCATATGTTTTCCAATATAGTCTTAGTGATTCAGTTTTATAAATTCCCTTTGTGGATTTGGTGGATTTTAAATTGTGATTCTTGTGAATGTGATTACGTTTTTGTTTGTTAACTTGGTTATTTAAGAGTTAAGATGTCTAACAAATAAGCTTTTTGTCCTTTGTGATAACATGCAGTTTAGGAATTTGTTTTTCCTATGTCAGTTTTCGTGGTTCAGGGTTTATAGAATTTATTGATGATGTGTAGATGTTATGTTTTGACCAGCTTGGCATACATAGTGATAAAGTGTAGTGTAGTGTTCCTAGGTAGTCTTCACAATTTTAGAGCAATATGTATGGCTACTGTTTCCTTTTTGTTTAGTTTCGTGATTCACTTTTATCCATTATAGTATAAACATATTATTTTGGATTCATATTATGATTCATTATTTTACTTTTTTATTGTGACAAAATTAAAGGTTCAGATACCAAATTTTTATGTGTGGTGGTCTTCCAGCTGGCCTGTAGTTCTAACCAAACATGTCAGGGGTCATCTCCAACAATAAATAGCTGGACCTTGCCATAACTGTATCAGTGAGTGGTAACAAAAAGAAAACAAACGATTCATTCTAGTATATATTGATACAGTGTTATTTTTTTTTTAAATTGTCAAAGATGTCCACATCAAACTTAGAATATTTGTTCACTTTGAAATAGGATATCTAATTGAAAAAGAATGATAACCCTAAAATTTATTTTGTCAGAGTTACACCCCTTTTTCGTGTTATAATTTTCAGTATACTATCCAGCAATGAGAATAGTGGAGCTCATGCAGCTCTTGTTATTTTATAGAGAATTGTTTTTCATTATTGTAAATACTTTAGTCATACACAAATTGGCAAACGTATAAACATGATTTTTGGGCAGTGTCGCAAGGGACACCGTGAAGAGATATGAGCTGAATTTTGGAAGCATGAAGGATTGACCCTGCATGACATTGACTACTCGCGATCAGTTGCATGCATGGGAAGAAGTTGTATGTTGTCAGAAACATATATGAATGTCAAAGGATACTGGATATGTCAATTGTATCCAGGCATGCTTCAAACGTTCACATTAATATTGTAGTTTGTTTAAACTAGAAGTTCAAGTGATTGTATTGTTTAATACAAAAATATGTCACATTAACAAACGCATTTTGCAAGGTCATTGTCATATTTAAGGTTATTACAGTTTTGCAGGTATATGTCAATTCCAGTGATATTTTTTTTCCTTGCAGATTGGGATGATATTTTAATAGGACTGTCGACTTTGTGTTTGATTACCATTTTCTCCAATTTCAGGTTATAAAAATATAATTTTTATTATTGCATGTCTTGAGTCATGTGATTTGGTTTTATTTAATAGATGTTCTAAATTTCTCACATTATCTGCATGTATAAAAGCATTTCATGCATTTTACTTTTATGCTTAGTAAATTTCTATACCAGTACCTTCAGTACTTTGATTTCAGTGTTGCTTCTTAACAACATTGAGGATTCAGTAATGTAAATACAGAAGGCAGTCCTGAAATGCATTGTAACATCTAACACTTTTTGTGTGTTTAATGATGGTTTATTTATGAGCTAGATTTTTATTGGTATAATAAATAACTCAAGATAGCAGCATGTAAGTATTTTATTGTTTTTAGGGGCTGTATTCTTTAGGATTATGGCTCTGCCAAATCTAGTCACTGAAAAAAAAAAGGTTTACAATATTTTTGTAAGAAAATAATGACAAAGCGTTCGTACAATTTATAAACTGATCATTGCTTTTGGCAAGTTTGATAAACATGCTATCTTTTTGCTGAGGTCAAATCGATCAAACCAGGTAAATAAATAGTGCAGACCTACAGGAGCTTTTTGATCCAAAACAACACTATTTGATATCTATTCTGATCTCTCTACCTATACTTGTTTGTACCTATGCATGAAATTGTTAGCAAATTATGAAGAACTTTGTATTTGTCGTAAGCTAACTTAGCATGGATAAGGATTGACAACAGCAAGCTGACACATGCACTGGCCTAAGTTGGATTCTTGTCAAACATTTACCTTGAAAATAAGTACCGTTATTAATTATATCTGAAGGTCATATTACCTTGAAAATAAGTAACGTTACTAATTATATCTGAAGGTCATATTATGTAAGAATGCATGCGAGTCTTGCTCATTTTGGGTTTCCATCTGTTTTCATTGACTTTTTTTGGCAAGAGACCAAGCTGGTTAGGAATTGTATGGGAAATCCCTACATGTTTCTAAAAATAGAACCTACAAAATTTATCTAGGGATTCTACTTTTGGTTTCTGTCAGTTGCTGTGTACAATGCAATGATATTGATAAGAAACAATTGCCCTCAGGAATAAATGTAAGGTGAAGTCACTGGAGATGGGTTTGTCAAATAGGGATAATATGTGTAAAAATGATGAAATGATGTCTGTTGTACTATTAGATTTTAAAATTTACAGCAACCATTTTACATGTTTAATTAAAGTGTGTTTTTTTGTTGTTGTTTTTTTGGGGGGGATGTTTTTTTGTGTGTTTTTTGTTGTTTTTTTAACACCATAAAGGCAGTTATAATTAAAAATTAACTCTAGACTTGAGACCTTGTCCACTGCCTACATGTCAGTAATAAGAACCCTTCAAAACAGCAGATATGACAAACAATGGTGGTGTCCTCTGTAATCAATACCTGAGTTGTCTTACAATCATGCCCACATTAAACCCTGGGGCCTTTAACCTGACACCCAGATACCTGGAGACCTTACCTGAGTACAGTAGTACTTGCCATTGAACACTGGCCATTTATTTTATTTATTTTCACTAAATTCACCAAAGTCCCCACAACTTTCTCTGGGCTTCACCTTCAAAGGGTGCTCAATGATGTGGAAAGATAGAGAAAGATTCAGGAGCCCTGCTGACACACAGTGAACACTACACAAAATGTACCACTTGTTGTGAGCCTAAAGCTAGGCTATTGTGGGATAATTGTTCAATACAGGAGCTTGCATTGTTGATCAGCCATTGTGGTTAATGGTTGGGGATTATAATTGATTTTAAAAAGTGTACGATTGAGCATTTTTCCAATTTGGTTTTTCCATTTGTGATCAATTGTGTTGGGTTAAATTACTTTCATAAGCCATACTAGAAAAAAATGATGGCAAAATAATAAGTGTTATCTATGTTTTGTAAAATAAAAATGTTAGCTTTCTTTTCTGGTTTGTTAGTGACTCTGTTCTGAGACATGTCAGATGGTAAATGGATGGACTTAGAAGGAATAGAATGTTTAAGTTGTGTGGAAGAGGACTAATTCTGTGATGGAATTATTTTAGCAGTAATCAGTACCTAGAATAGTATCAATATTAAGAACATTTACATGTGCATTTACATTTCTTGGCAGCAGGGGAGGGGGGATTGAGTTTGAGTTAAGAAGTTAGTGTAAACAATGATCTTTTTTGTGTTTGGATTAATGCCTTGTTTGCTTATACTTAGGTGGAAAAAATATGTATTGAATTTTCTGAAGCAAGGACAATAAATCAATGGGACATTTCTGCAATCAATGTTTGTTTTCACTTCTTTTTATCTACAACACTTTATAGAATAAAAATGTTAATATTAGTTCAATATGCTTCTCAGATTGTTTTGTATTCCTGCATACAGAACTGTGCAGTACAACATTTTAAATCAAGCTTTTTTACACCTGTGTTTGGGTTAATCAGGTTTAGGCAAATTGTGTAGAGCCAGAGCAATTTCCTGCTGGGAGCTGTGAGATCAGGAACTCCACTGTTAACTGCTGAGTCTAGAGCAATATGAACATGTCTTGTTATCTATGCCTGATATTGTAAACATATAACTAAGAATTGAGTAATGGGTATGGGTTAACCGTTCTGGTTTGCTGCACACAGCTTGATCATGCTTAGGCAGATAGTGTACATCCAGATAGACCAAACTCCCTCTAAGAGTTATATAATCAAAAGTGGCAGTATTTGCTGCTTAGTCTGTAGGAATACATTAACTTATGTATATAGTTGTTAGCACAAGTAAATATGATCACATAATGATGTTAGCGGCAGGTGAAGTGTTATATATAAATTCTCTGGCCCCTTTTTGCTGCTAATGATTCTAAATTTTCCAGTGCCAATTCTTTGTTACCGAACACTTATCTGAGCCAGACAGTGGACTATTGGTCCTATTTGGACGTTGTCCAATACGTTGATTCATCCATTGTTGTTTTTTACTTGCTACCTGTCTGATCTATTTTAAGTGGTTTGTCATATTCATATGAAATAAATGTGTAAGGTTTGTCCTTGTGTGTGTATTACAACACTAAACTGATCATATATTGTTGTTGTTTTACCTTGAAGATTTTACCTTGACAATTTGGAAGTGTATTTTATAAATAATTGGCTTGTATTTTATATATTTAATTGATTTCAAGTGTGTAATAGTTACATGAGCAAAATACATGCTAGGTTTTAGAAACATAACACTGGAAGTGCTTTGGGAACATAACACAGGAGGAGTCCTTGAAACATGACACATGAGAGGTTTTGGAGCATACCACCACAAGAGGGATTTTTAATATAACACAGGAGGGATATTAAAAACATACACAGGATAGTATTTGACACTTACGATTCTCTGAAACATACTACAGGATGGAAGGGTCTTGGAACATAACATAGAAGAAATATTTGAAACTCACTGGAATTAGAGCACCCATTGATGGATGAAACTTAATGCTAAACTATTTTTTTACCCAGATATTAGAATTGTCACATTTAGATGATTTGAATGAGTACTGTCAACATATAGTGAAAAGTGTAGAATACAGTAAAACCTCTCCACTGCAACATCTGGCGGAGGCACGAAAAAGTGAGAGGTGTTGCTGCTCAGAGGTTTCAATAAGACAAGAATTTTTTTTTTTTTAATAGTTTTGTACTGATATTAGATTTTACTAAGTATATGTTTTAGTTAATTTTGCTTTGGTAATGAAAATGCAATATATTGTTATAAGAGAAGAAAGAAGATGATTCTTTAACTAATTTATTGATGATGAAAAAGCAAGTTGTATAACACAAAAAACTTAAAAATGTATGTACATGAGGAAAACGCAAGCTGTTAACCATAGAAAAAGCTTGTAAACGTATGTACATGTACACTCATACTGTATATGTAAGTTCAGCATTATTTAGTTGTTTTGCACCATTTAGTTGTCGAATTTATAGTCAGACATCATAAAACAATGACAGTTTGCATTAAGCACTTAATGTAAACATCTTTTTAATCAATACAGTGATATCTTTTAATCTTCTGATCAATTAACGAAAACAAACCTACCGTTAACATCATCAATAGTTGACACTTCTTTCACACGTTCCCGCAATACCCTAGATCTACAACGGCGTGTTTATAGCATGCAGCTGGTTTCCCGTCCAACTGTAACTTGATTCCAATTAACACCTTCTCAACAGGGTACAAGCAGTAATTAGCCGACCGCGTGACATTTCTGGTGTATGCGACAGACTGTTCTAAAAATAGCTGCACTGGTGTTGCTACGCAGAGGTTAAACTAGCCTCAGGGAAGAGAATTACACGGCCGCTTACCACTTCGCGGAGGAGTTGCTGCTTAGAGGTTAAAATGTGCTGAAAACTACTGGGGAGAAATTTAACTGCAACTGCTTAGAGGTAGCCGCTGCTTAGAGGTGCCGCTTCGAGAGGTTTTACTGTATGTTGATAACTTGTCTAATGGCTACTTGGGTACAAGTATAAATAAACTTTGTGGCCAGGTGGTAACATTGTGGAAGTCAGCCAAGTGAGCATTTAATTAATTTCAAATAATAAACAAAAAAGTAAATGAAATAATTAAACCACTTACTTAAATCTTAATTGCATATCACTTATCCTGAGCAACCTTACGACTGCATATCACATTGTGACATCAAGATCAGAATGGTTGACCTGTTGTGGAAAATTTGACTTATTAATCACATTATGTAGTGAAGACCTAGGGATTATTGCATATCAATACAGCTTGATGACCTTGTTTTTATACCTTGATCAGTGGATAATGGAGAGTGGGATTGTAGAAGTACTTTCTGTAGATTAGCTCTCAGCCTGCTTACCATGACTAGATAATAGTTGTATAAGACTTGGGCAGATTGTGCAGATTCAGATCAGCCAGCTTCTGTTTGAAACTGTTGTATCATTATCTGTTCTATGTGCTGCAGAGTGTCTAGCCATGTGTCATGTGTCTTGGTAGCTGTAAGCAAATAACTAAGATTGTGGATAGGTTCATCAAGATCTTGCTTACAGAGTGGAGTACTGGCCTGTATGTTGGTAGTCCACCTGCACATCTTGAAGGAGTGGCTTGTTGCTGAAATGATCAAAGATTATCCTAGCATGTGGGATAATTGGGAAGAAATGATTACATTGAATTACAATGAAATAACATAATGGAAAAGGGTTTTTCAGCCTAAGAGGGTTTGTTTGGTGTCTATATGTTTATTTAGATGTGTGGATATTTTAGGCAAAATGTCACAAAATTAAATATTTTGTAATTGGTGTAAGTGTTCAGTTCAAAATGTATTGGCCAGTGCGAGGATAGCTGTTCTAAATTTATTTAATAATTATTTTTTATTTTTAATAGTAAAAGGAAATTTTCTCATGAGGGAAGAAAAGTTGACAATTGTTGCTGAAAATGAAAATGACATTGAAAATTGCTGTGAAGTTGTTTTGACGAAATTCCATTGTTCCTACTGTGCTTTGTTAATCTGCAGGATTAATATCTTGTGACATAGTTTTAGAAAAAGTGAACTGAAACAATAAAACTCTGTACCATTTGCACATTTTAAACAGTGAAGTTACCAATGTGCATTCAGTACGGGAATACTTTGGTTATGAACTACAGTGATAACAATATGTTTTGTGGATGAGTAACTACGGTAATAGATAATAAATCAATATGTTTTGTGTATGATTTACAAAGCTAATAGAGAATAAATCAATGTGTTATGTTATATGTATCTACAATAATCGCGTATCAATGAGTGTTGTGTATTATTAACGGCAGTAATGGATGCCAGAGAGATAGAAGAACTGTTGGGATTAGTTTGCAACACTGTGGCCACACAGAATGCCCAGTAGGTAACTTTTAATGTACAAAACATAGTACAGGATATTGTGTATATATCAACAAGAATCTGACCTCAACAATAGTTACTCTTTATGCCTATTATAAGATGTGTAGTTTCATTTTCAACTTACTAAAATTTTACAAAAAATGTTCAACAGAAAAACAGTAATCATATGAATGTTTATTGTTATTAGCAGTTATTAACTTTTGTGGATTAAGTCAAAATTTGTTTTGAAAATAAATCACTGATGACGTCTTCCATTGTGTATTTGCAGGTTAGAGGGCAACAGAATGAACATCCCTCACCGGATACTGTCGCCAGATGAGACCAACAAACCTTTCAACAAGTGCCTCACAGAGTCGGACAGCAGTGGTGACTATGTGACCCCACAGTCCTCTATGGCTGATGTAAGTTGTCTCCCTTTTTTTCTTTTCTATACCCCTACAGTCTTTTCAGCCTCTACCTACCCCCCATCGACTAATGTATTTTAATGAAAAGCTATCCTTCCAAAATACATGAACAAATAAAATGAACCACACTGTTTTCTAATGTTTCACAAACTCTTCTTTTTTATACCATTGTTCCTATAGTTATGACCACTTTTACGAACAATTACCAATGGCTTATCGAAATGTTTGTCCTCCAAGATTATTTGAAACTCTTTTAACACTTTAAAGTCTTCCTTGACAATTCTCAGTCTAGAAGATGGTACTCTACTAACACTAGTCTGGTCATGCCATATTCATAAGGGTCATTCCCTGCGTAGTTCTATTTTCTATGGTCTTTTTTGATGCAGCCTTTTCTTTAAAGGGAACTAGGTCAAAATGTCACAAAAGCTGTTGAGCTTGTCTTTTGTGTTGGTCTCTGCCAATGTCCATAAAGAAGTCATATGAAATCTCTGATTAATCAACCAGAAAATAGGACTAGACAATTTGGGTTTAAGTGATGAACAATTTTCCTTTCACTCAGATCTGCAATTCATTTTATTCACTGATTGGTCACTACAGTACCTAGGTCTGGACAGTTTTTAAGCCATTTTTTGAAAAGAAAATGTGGGCAATCTAAATGTCTAGAATAAACCGCTTCTATCAATTAGGAAATAATTATTTCAATTACTTGGATAAAAAAAAAAGAATTTTTAGAGAGAGAGAAAAAAATGTTATTTAGGCTTATTATTGAAAAGATTTCAACCATTTAATGCACTTGCTCTTAGCTATTGATCTGGATCGACACTATTTGCTGAGCAATCTGTCGACTTACATATGAAGTATATTTGGGTGCATGTTGGATAATTACTAAGCAAAAGTATAGGCTATTGATAAAGCCTGCAGGCTTAAAGTACAAACATTGTCTAACAGGCATTCTATGCTGTAACATGATTGATATGCTGCTTACAAGAAGTGACATTATTGTGATGGGGGAAAATTGCTTTAACTTTCCTAATGGCACTTTATAGGGAAATCTATTTTTGTAATTTAAATCTTTAAAATTCAATGTCTAGACATAGAGGCCATGACAACCAGTAAAAAATCAATTAAGGTGACCTATTTAATTGTGTTTGGTCTATTCCCAGACTAATTGAATGTCAGACAAAGGTTTGCTAGTACTGTAACATTGGTCTTTTAATAGGCACAATCTTAATTAGTTGTACAGTGTAGGTCAGAACATAATTGGTTTTGATGGTGTGTTGTTTTTTGTTGAGGTGTGGTGTGATGAGTTTTCCATTTAAAAATTAATTGTTATGGTCATTTCATGTTCCTGTGTACATGTACTCATATGCTTAATTTATAAATGGCTATAAATTTAAGCGGCTGATGTTCAAATAAAAAATGCATTTTGACAGAGTGTCTGATTGCATGTGATTTAACTACATATTTCAAGCCTCTGTCTACATGTTAATGGTGTAGAATTGACATATGATAATTAAACTATATACTTGTGATGTTCAAATAAAAAAATGCATTTTGACAGAGTGTCTGATTGCATGTGATTTAACTACATATACCAAGCTTCTGTCTACATGTTAATGGTGTAGAATTGACATATGATAATTAAACTTTATACTTGCGTTGACATTTAATGCTGTATTGCATCTAGGGGAAAATGGAAATAGTTTTCTGTCAACATAATTATAATTAAGTATGTTTGCTTTAAGTTGAGTTTGAACTTATCAAACTTGCCCATGTGTCAGTACCAGTCAGGCGGTCATTTTTGGCTAATTGGGAAGAGTTGTGGACCTTTATCTTCTTTGACTTATCTACTGCTCAGTCTCTGCATTAGTCGAGTCCCATTTGGGGAAAACTGTCATGTAGGAACTTGATTTTCTTGCAGATCTGCCGGTTGTTGCTGCCCTTTCATGTGGGAACCTGATTTTCTTGCAGATCTGTGGGGTCTTGCTGCCCTTTCATGTGGGAACCTGATTTTCTTGCAGATCTGTGGGTCTTGCTGCCCTTTCATGTGGGAACCTGATTTTCTTGCAGATCTGTGGGGTCTTGCTGCCCTTTCATGTGGGAACCTGATTTTCTTGCAGATCTGCCGGGTGTTGCTGCCCTTTCATGTAGGAACCTGATTTTCTTGCAGATCTGTGGGGTCTTGCTGCCCTTTCATGTGGGAACCTGATTTTCTTGCAGATCTGTGGGGTCTTGCTGCCCTTTCATGTGGGAACCTGATTTTCTTGCAGATCTGCGGGGTGTTGCTGCTACCTAGACATATGTTTATAAATTTCACCCACTAAAATGACTAGATATCGCAAAAACAAAACTTGTGTTTCTACGACTTTTTTTTTTCCAAATCAACAACCCATTTTGGATAGATAGAAAGTTGAAAAATAAAAATAGATAAATAAAAAGCCAAAAAGATATTTTAATGGATTGATGAATCAGTAAATTTTGGCATAATTATATTATGGATGGATAATAGATAAATGGATGTATGACTAGGTTGATGTATTAATTTGGATCCATGTATTTAAATGATGGATGGGTTAATTTTCTTATATTGTTTATGAAGGAACGGACATCACTCTTGCAAGTCTCATTTCTGTTATCTTCCTTGTGGGTATACTTTAAGTATATAATTACTAGATTTACAGAAAATTTCCTTGTGTTTTAACATGTTAAAGGATAATTGTATTTAGTGCATGGGCACTTGAATGGTAATAATAATTACGGGATTTTGATTAGTCACTTTCCCACCAGACAGATTGACAGAGATTTTTGTTCAAAGCGTGTTTGTTTTGGCTGGTCAAGGATAAATTAATTACAAGATTTATTGAGACATTTATAAGTTCTATTCACTTGTACATGATTCAGTGAATTTGTTTGGTTGATTAGTTATGTGGCTGAGGGCCACTGACACTTGAAAAGAATAGCCCTAGAAGAAGTATTTATGTTGTTGTATCATTTGTATTACCATAGTATCATTTATATAACACTCAGCAAGAAGTCGGTCATTCGTACACATAGTTGTTCCACTTTCAACTGTTTATGGATGTTAACACAATTTGGTGGAAAAATACAACATAACTCTTCACCTGCCTGCTATGCACTTTTGATGAAGCTATTTATGTTGTGTAGATTCAGATCCGCTATCGTTCGTCAGGGGCCTGATCTGATGAGGCACTGCACTTTTTGTTAGAGTTTCTAGAAATATTGGGTCACTTTATCATGTACATATAGTTCTAAAATTAGCAAACTACAAACTGCATACTCAAATTCCCCCTTGGCCATAAAACTTGCCCCACTCAAATGATATTTCCAGCAGGTAAAGGATTAATAAATTCAGCTCAGCGGGTTTACCTAGTGTATTGTATTTTACATCAATTGTAGAATATTGCATATTTTTTCCTTCTTCCTTTATATATATATAAAGATCATTAGCTAAAAATATTAAAATAGGCTATACATAGAGCTTAGAGAGGATTTTTCATCAAGGAAGATAGATTTTAAAAAAAATATTAAAGTTGCTTGGGTGATATTAAAATATAGCTACTTGGATGATATTCTTATAGCTACTTGGGGGATATTCTTATTGCTACTTGGGGGATATTCTTATAGCTACTTGGGGGATATTTCTATAGCGACTTTTTTATAGCTACTTGGATGATATTCTTATAGCTACTTGGGGGATATTCTTATATCTACTTGGATGATATTCTTATAGCTACTTGGATGATATTCTTATAGCTACTTGGGGGATATTCTTATAGCTACTTGGGGGATATTCCTATAGCTACCTGGGGGATATAGCTACTTGAGTGATATTCTTATAGCTACTTGTGGGATATTCTTAAAAGACAATCTACAAATTAATTCAATTTCAAGAACAATTGTTTTAACAAATCTTTTACTTTCTGATATAAAATGTTATAAAACCTTATCATGACACATGGAAAATTAATAATAGAAAGAACAACAACAAACTATACATGCATATTTTCGAATAGCATCCAAAAATTACATACTTTCTTCATAGTATATGTATACAAACATTATTTAAGATGCTTCTGCAACAACTAACCCAGAACACAAATTAGCTATCAAAACAAAAACATGTGGCTCCGAAAATGTTGTTTACTGGTTGCGCATGATTAAGTTATCATTACATAGAGTAAGCCAGTCTACAAGCATCACAACAGTAATGCTCTTGCTAAAACAAAATCAGCATGAGAACAGTTTATGATTGTTTATCAGTACTGGGACCAGTTCACAATTGTTTATCAGTACATGGGACAATAATAGATTGTTTATCAGAACATGGAACAGTTCTATATTGTTTATCAGCACCAGGAACAATCCTAGATTGTTTGCCAGTACATAGAACAGTTCTATATTGTTTATCAGTACATGGAACAGTTCTAGATTGTTTATCAGTACATGTAACTGTTCTAGATTGTTAACTAGTACATGGGACAGTTCTAGATTGTTTATCAGTACATGGAACTGTTCTAGAGTTTATCAGTACATGGAACTGTTCTAGATTGTTTATCAGTACATGGAACTGTTCTAGATGGTTTGCTAGTACATGAAACAGTTTTAGATTGTTTATCAGTATATGGAACTGTTCTAGATTGTTTATCAGTACATGGAACTGTTCTAGATTGTTTATCAGTACATGGAACTGTTCTAGATGGTTTGCTAGTACATGAAACAGTTTTAGATTGTTTATCAGTATATGGAACTGTTCTAGATTGTTTATCCGCCCCAAGAACAGTTCTAGATTGTTTATCAGTACACAGAACAGTTCCAGATTATTTATCAGTACAAGTATTTAATAATAAGAGTGACCTGGCATATAAAATTATGATGGCAGATTTATGACATGCAGGACCTCACCTCTATAACCAGCTGATAAGCATGTCTGGCAGGGTCTTTCATTGTCTGGTTCATAGTGCTATGAAAGGAACAAACTCTATATTTTGTAGCCATTTGATTGTAAAAGAGAATTATTATATTATTGTTCTTTCTTAGCAATAATGTCTGGCTTTTAGGATTTGTTAACTAGAACAAGCCCAGGATAATTTTGCTTTGGGATTGGTAAACAGAGAATGTTTATACAAACTTATTTTATTATCTTTTTTTTTTTTGCCTTACTTTCACAAGAATGGTAATTTTATTTGTTTTTTGTAGATGAGATATTTATAAGGATTTATTTTATTAACTGTTTAGTTGTTTGGCTGTGTCAGCTTAATTTTCCTCCAGTAGAGATAATATTTTCTAGAAGCATGGAAAATGCTGACTTTACTGTGATAAGTACACATTCAACAACCTTTTATGATATAACCTGATATTGTCTGTGCTTAATATCCATATATAAATGTCCAAAAAGTGGTGCTGTTGAAATAAGTGGCCACAAGGCCACTGAAGGTGTAGCAGATGAGTACCTGTACAGAATATTATAAGCAGTTTCTTCTAATCTGTTATCAGGCAATGTTATTGTAACCACAGTTATCTGTGTTTATCTGTTTATATGCCAGTTATAACTGCAGAAGGTTTTCATTGATATCATGAGGTTCTTGATGCCAAAAAACCCAGCCAGGGGTGCTTATCAGTTGGTACATGTGTTTCGTGTGTAGGGGGTGGTGGGAGGGTGTGTGTGTGTGGGGGGGGGGGGGGTATAGGCAGCCTACTTGAAGCAGCCAGAGATGGTGGAGAAGCTGATCTGTGTATCATGTTACGTTTGCTTATACATATGTGACAACTACTAAGTTTTTAGTTATTTACCACCACTCTCATGCTAAGAAAATAGATTCAATCAAGACTGAGCTGGAAAATGGTATCCTGATCAGACGGATCCCGCTGGAAACTGGCAGATCTGGAAGTACAGTTTAAGCCTAAGCTTGGTGACTGTATGGGCTAAATGGAGATGCAGCTATCTGGTCAGCTGGTTACTCAGTCTCTGGTGCTGATGAGTTCCTGGTCTATTACTTGTTCTTTGGTAGAATAACCTGGGTCAAATTATTCGCTTTAATATTATTGTGGAAATCAAGACCTTTGCTGGGATATAATTGACATTGTGTCCTGGCCAAGTTGGAATAACCGGTGTTGAATTAGAGTCCTTCCCTATAATATGATTGAGAAAATAAAAACCCTCACTATAATATGATTGACCTTGTGTCCTGACCAAGTTGGAATAACCTGGGTCAAATTAAAGACTCTCAGTATGGTATGGATGACCAAATGGCTTTAAATCTTTGTCTTTGTCTGAGTCTGTGTCAGGATTCAGTCATTTTTTTAGTTGGTTTTATCTCTCCTCTATGTCTGATTGTGTTGCTAAGGAAGATTTACTTGTCCTGTAAATGTCTAAGTTAAGGATTTAGGCAACAAATAAGGAAAATTTGTTGCTTTCCTAATTGCTTTAAGTAACAGTTTGGTCAATCGGTGATTCCTGGTTGTTTATATGAGTTGACTAATCTAGCTTACTACAGTGTATGTTACATATGTTTCATATGATGTATAAATCTTTCATGTCTTTTCTTTACCAGCATGGTTCAACCAGCAAATGTTGCCAGAACTATTTGTATGACACATCATGTCTGTAGGAGCCTTCTGACTCAATAAGAGAGGCCTAAATGGCCACAGCTGGTCACAGATGGTGAGGATGACTCATAACATTAAAGTACTGTGCCATTGAACTAGCATTTCTATGTGTTGGTGTCTTTTTTTATTCCAGTAACTGTACGACACACTGATGGCTTCAGGGAGAATATGCCACCTTGCACTTTTCTCCACCTTGCACTTTTCTAGATGTGGTTATTTAGACAGGCAGTTTCTATAGGCAGTTTCTATAACTCCAGATAATTGCCCTTCTGCTCACTGAATCACAATGAACATCGCTTAAAACTGATGTTAAAGTTGTTAGATTCAAACAATTTTCAAAATCTCAAGAATAATTAGAAATATATTCAATGTCAAGCTGGTATAACCTTGGGTACAGGCCATGGTGTTCCAACCAGGCAAGATGTAGGAGGTGACATGGATAATAGGACCTGCCACTATCAGGGGCCATCATTCTGAGTTTAACTTATTGTCCATCCCAACTCTAACTGACCGTCTGATCCATAACCTGCTAGGCCAAAGATTGATCAGACTAAGGCAAATAGTGTAGATCCAAATCAACTTGTTTCACAGCAAGTTGTCTGATCAGGATGTACACTATTTACTGCTAGGTGTGTGGCTATGCATCAATTTACATATGTATGTGGTTGCTGAAGCTAATTATGGGTTATAAACTTACTCTATAAATATGGGTTATTAACAAACCTAGTAGGTAATGGCTTAATAGCGTCCAGCGGTTGAACTGACGCTTGACCAGGTCATGAACGGACCACTGGATTGTTGACAAACACAAGAAATATGTCAAATATGGCCACTCCAATGTTACAAACTATGTGCATGTGTACCACCACTACATGTATCTATCATACACCTACGCAAGTTGTTCAAGTTATCTTGCTACATTTCGTTAATAACCCTTACAGAAGTCTACATAAACTCCTAGCCTGCAGTATTTGCCAATAATTCAGACACAGTTTTTTATTATTTGCTTATAACTAATGTAGAGTTTTAAGACACATTGATAGACTAAGTAGAAAATAGTATAGCCAGATATTCCTAAGTCAGGTCAGTTTACACTTAGCAGGCTGAAAGTATATTACTAGCAACCTCCTGCAAAAAATGGCAATACCATTAAAAATATTTAGCAGTAAATAGTGTAGATAAGTCAGGTCCCAACAATGGCTCTGTTATCTAAAGAGATTTAAATCATCAAAACCTGTAATTGAAATAAGAAAACAAATACATTTTCCCTTCAGATACAATTTAATATCCTAATGCCCAGCGTGAGAATTCATAATTATAAAAGTGACATATTATGCGGAAAACAGTGGGCTAATATGCTCTCATATATAATGCATGATAGTTATGATGTATGAATGCAGTTAGCAAGAGGTTATGGCCTTTGATAGGGAGAATGGAATTTCAAAATAAGTTTCAGCTTTCTTTAAAGGATAACAGATTTTTTTCTTTTCACATCATCTTTGTTGTAGTCAACCTTCATCTGTCACTGGAGTGTAAAGAAACTATTGATGATGACTGGACCTGGTAGCACAATCAGTAGAGTGTTGTCTCTAGGTACGGGAGGCCCCAGGTTTAATCCAGGGCTGCAGCATGCCATAGCGTTAAAAATTATAGAGGAGCTCCTTGCTTTAACACTAATGTAAATAATTATGAGGGTAGTTACACAACTGGTTGGCTGTCAGGATAATGTGACTGGGTGTGGTATCATGCTAGGTGTTTATGGCATGCTGTACACAGTAAAGGCAGCATTATTTCTGCTTTAAGTGGACACTATCTCCAGATAACTGAAATACTGTTGGTGGGATGATAAACCCAATAAACAAACTATTGGTAAGGAATAGGTGACGATGTTCATAAAACAGGATAGAATTTTGCTTCATTGGCTTCATTATCAAATAAATCCAGAGTGTAATTACAAGAAATATCTTGCTTGGGGCTTCTTAACTGCAGTGTACATGACTTTTTCTTGATTAGCTTTTAGACCTTCAGTAGTTTACAAACAGAGGCTATTTAGTTCTTAGACTTCTTTACCTATAAATGCACAGTCTTCCTTGATTGAGTATTATCCTTACTTAAGTTTTGTTTACAAACAAATGCCACTTACTTGTGGGGTTACTTTACTATATACATGTATTCTATGCTTGACTGGCTGTCTTGTTTACTATATACTGTATTCAACCTGTGCATAGTATTCCATCCATTCAGCTGTATATTTTGTGGCATGGTTGGTTATAGAGCTCTGTATAGCAGTTCTGTGGGCTAGGGGCTTCATAGTGGGGCTAATAGTCATGGTGTAAACAACATCTGTTGTGAATATTAGATTGTTGTGTCTACACCAGTTGTTTTGTGGCTGAAAACTGTGAAATATTGCTTTGTCTATGCAACAGGAGTATCTGTTAGACTATTTGATTTCATCTGGATTTTATGTCGTATTTTTTACTGACAAGTAGATGTCAGTAATATAAAGTATTGGGGTTTTTAATTACCACCTAATTAGGAAGTAAATTTATAAACTGCCAAAGTCTGATGGTGTTTTGTTGTAGTATGATGAGGTGAAACTTGTCTGGGAAGTTTATTAATGTCGGACAAGGAAAATATGTTGAGGATATTTAAAGTGTATATGAAGTGGTATGTACTTGGAGTGAGTGGGGCGTGTTATATAGACTGAAGATTGTCATAAGGAATATTCTCTTGAGATGGATAATAGATATATTGTGTTTGGTGGTAGTAATTATTATGTAAAATCTTAAAATAGCCTTTGATGAGAGAAATGTATATTTTCATGGAAGCCGAGGGTCAATTTTCTGTGAAAAACAAAAATACAGTTGTGACACCTGATTAAGATATTGTGTTGTTTTTTTAGCTTAACTGATAATTGTTGGTGTGTGGTGTGTATTTGGGATTGTTTTATGCAATAGGTTTTATTATAAGAAATTAAGCAGGGATGATAATCGGTAATCATACAGTGGATTTACCTATAGAAGACAAAATGGTCTCATCTGTGTTACAATGTGTACATTGAATGGAATAGTAACTTGGGGTTTAACAAATATGCATTGGTCTGACAGTAAGGTGAGTACTGCTGTTGTCAACAGTTTTTTTTTTTTCAATATGTTTAATTTTATTGTTTTTTCAAGTAAATATGAAATGAATTGAGCTGAATAACAGAAAAATGTTATGTTAGGGGAATTTTAAACTCTATTTCAGTTCAGGGAGAAAAAATATCACAATCTGCTTATCACAGCTACATTTAAACATAAACCTTCTCAGCAAATATCTTTTTTTTCTCTTTCTCATAACATTTTTTTTTTATTTTAATGTCTATTTCATTTTAATTTTCTACTATTACTCTAAATTGTATTACTTAATCTGTTTAAAGCATGGTATGGCTGTTTGTGCAGTACTGTTGTACTTAATATGTACCATTGTAAATTGGCACTTTGTCACTGAGGCTGGGTTATAATTTATGCAAATGACCTTAAGCCATATGTGACAATATTGTCACCAACATTGTATTGCAGAGGAGGCAGAACTGTCAAGTTAATTTTCATTTTATTTAGTCTGTGTAATAATTTAATGCTTATGACCTTTAACCATCATTGACAATATTGTCACTATGATTATATTACAGTGGAGGCAGCACTCTTAAGTTAATTGTATGTTATTTTCATTGTATGTAGTCTGGTTTATAATTGATATTGTTATACTTAACATGATTATCCCATGTTAAATTGCCATATACATGTCATGTGCTAAACGGTAATGTTACCCTTTGTCAGTGCATGTTTTACCTTTACTTCTAAAAAGAAAATATATTTAGGAATAACACTAATTTGTGTTATTAAGTGCTTATTGAAGTGTGTTGAAATCCCTGACTCCCGATGCTAACTGAATTTGTGTAGTATTTTTTACTACAAAAATGATATAGAAAAAAATAAAATTTTGTTTCAATAACGAACAACGATTTGGACAAGTTGTGTGATGGAAAAGAGGCCATAGATATATGCTTTAAGTGCTGTTTCTATTTTTTTTTGTTCATTGTAATAAATAAGACCCATTATCCACCTACAGTAGGTGTGGTTAGAATTCTTTAGCAAATTGCCCCTAGCTGTAGTTGCATGGAAAAAGGGGGTGTTGTTATGGATTGTGGGCTGCACCACCCACACATATTAAAATCTTTTTGCCTAACTGAACAATAGTTGACAACCAATGCATCTCTGTACATATCTTACCAGTCTATGTATTTGTGACACAGACCCAATGGGGTATGCAACTAGGAGTGTGGGGATTCAGGGGAGGTATGGGGTGGACTTAGAATTTATTAACTAACATAAAGCATGGTAAGGATTAACCATCAGGCAGACCTACTAGGGTTCATGTGACATTTTGTAAATAGATCAGGAGGAGGAGGAGTGCTAGTATCACAGTGAATTTACATAAAAAACTTATTCTTATAAGTCATCTGAAACATACCAATTGAAAGTTGCTTTTGTTGGAAACAGACCCAGTTTATTGAAGGAAAACCACAGAAACTTTGCCAGACAGTCAGCTCATAAAACATTTCTCATAAAAAAATTGACCTGACTTAGACTCAAACTTGTGTGATGAAGGGATGAGTGGCTGTTGGTCATCTCTAACCACTATGCCAAAGTAGCTTCTGAAATATGAATAGGTAAATAAGAAAAGGTCCTATCAAAATTTCTACAGATATTTAAATTTTATCTATCAGTAGACAAAGGTAAATGTGATACGAAACTTATACCGGCCTGTACAAGGGACAAGTCACATCTCCGATGGCTTCAATTACAACCATGGTGAAATTTTCGTACAAAAGTAGGTCATCTATAAAACAGTTTTGTAATTTGAGTTGACACACCAATTTGAGTTACTTTCTTTTAAAGATGGTGACTTATCTTACACCAAAAAACACATGAACACAGCTTGCATGCACACAAGCATAAAACTACACATCTAGTTAAATATTTTCTTTCATGGACAGCTTCATAACACAAAGTAATTAATATATAAATATGAAATGTTTTATCTTTGACATAAAGCAATGTCTTTTTATCTTGCCTCCAATATCTGTATTTAGTCCTTTGACCTATTATTGTTTGCGATGTTAAATCCAGCCACGTCCAGCAGGTATTAGTATGGCAGGGTCCAGAAAGTGAGCCAGTTTAGTCACTTGAACAAGAGAGTCCTAGGGTTTTAGTGTTAATCCATGATTTTGGCCTGATTTCAGTAAAATAGGACTATGGTCTAGATAGACATCTCAGGCAATGATTGGTTCGTTGGATTAATTGTCCCAACAGTACTTTCACATATCTAGAGAGCATCTTCACACCAAGCTTATATTTGCTGTGCCTTCTGGTGTACATGTTTTTTAACACCAGGCATGTTACCACACCCAGTCGCATAATCATGACACTGGGATGACTTGTTCCACCCCTTATATTTGCTTAGCACCATTATTTGTTAAATGTTAGTATGTTGCTGTCATGGAATAGACCCTGGTATAATTGGATTGGGATGGCCATGGAGCAGGTTAGTGTCACCGACTAGAAACCACAGCCTCTCACCATGTCAGGGTAAAAAACTTAAATCCGGGGAGGTCTGTCTTCACCTGGTGGTTCTATTCCGACATATATATGCCTGGGGTCTTCTGCAACCAATAATTAGTTGGATGTTGCCAATATGACCAAAAGTATGTTGGTGTGATGTAGCAAATATAATAAACAAACAAAATCACTTAGTACCCAAAATCTCCCATTCTGCAAGCAATAAGTTACACATCATTTAGGAGAGGGTGTCTGTAGGTAGTGTTAGATTCTCCAACCTGTAACTCACCTGAACTTAATGTGGGAAGGTCTTCCAACTAACATGTGGTGCAATGGTGGTTTTACCCAGGCATTTGTCTTGGGTCTTCCTCCACTAAAAAAGCTGGCTCTGGCTATAATGATCATAGTTGGTTGCTGCAATGTATTTTAAAAACAAAAAAGAATTAAGTGGTTCTCAAACAAAACGAAATTGTTGTTACCCATAAAAATTGTCATATAAAGCATAGTTCTAACAAAAAAGGCTTTAAAAAATAAAATATAAAGTATTGCACAGTTAAATTGTTCCCTTTTTCTTGGGAGTTCTGAAGCTGGAGAAAGATGTGGCTTTCAAAGAGACTAGATCGTTAGATTATCAGTACACAGTGATCATTGGACCAATCAACATTCATGCATTGTAGAGCTCTATTTCACGCCTTTAGGTTGGTGAAAACTTGGGGGACAATAAATATAATTGGTTTATTTTTCACAGTTATTACCATTTTTAAGTGTCTACACTTGATACATTGGAGTGTATGATACAAATATATAGCTCATAGAACAGATGGACAAGGCTGTTCACTTTCAAGGGCTGTTTTCCTGAAAGAAACTGGTCTAAATGGTACTTGTTTGGTTGTCATGGAAACAGCAGCATTTGTATAGGTCTAAAATATTTTCTTGTCATACCCATAATAATAATATTTAGACTTAAAAATCATCACACACCTAGGAAGGAAAATCTGTCTTTTGTGTCTTTTTGTGCAAATAGATATATTACTGTGAATATTTTTCTTTTCATTATATCATATTACAGAGATCAAAGAAAATCCCACCCCTTGCCAATTAGCCAGTGGGGTGGGGTATTTGGCCAGATAGCAGCCACCCTTCTGTCTCTGTTACCCTACCACTGTGAATCTCTGAACCTATCTTCTCTCTATCTCACCAGTCCAAATACCTCCCAGAGTGGTCCTCCCTCACCTCATACTGCTATCCCTGTTATGTTGTATAACTCATTATATTCTGCCCACTATCTATCTGTCTGCCCACTGCAGTGGTGCACCACCTGATGTGCATCTCTGTTCAATAACAGTCACCAACATCTAATTCTGTAACAGTAATTAACAACCCCTTTGTGAAGCTCAATTTTGGTTTAGAGGGTTATGAAAAGATGGGTTTTTTTTTTTTTATTTACTGTTTCTAAAAGGATAAAAGGAAGGTGGGTGACTCTGTGACACTTGCCAATGTAAGAACAGTCACCAACATCTCATTTAACAGGAATGGTTTGATACATGTATTGGCATTTGTTTTTGTTTTTTTTGTTGTTTTCTTTTTGTTTTATTTATGAAATTTTATTCTTTATACTATTTACATATTATTAATCAGAAGTGTGAGTTAGGGGTATCAATACACCCAGTGCAAAGCTTTGGCTGAAACTGCCACAACCAACAAACATCAGCCCCATTTTGAAGCTCAATTTTGGAATAGAGTATTTAGGGATTTTTTTGTGTGATGCCCTTTGGAAAATTTACTTTAGCTCAAGTGGTATTTATGTGAACATTTTCTGAGGCCAAAGTGGGAGATTGTCATTTGCAAACTGGGAGATTTGTTATTTTCATATACAAAGAAAGAAGTTATCTGTTTCTAGGTAGTTAGATTTCTGAAATTGTGTAAATGATCCCTCATTTTCAAAAAAAAATTAACCTTAAAAGAGGGAGAGTTCACATGTATGGGTATTCATGGTCAAAGATCTTAACTACTTGGTCAGGTAGAACCCCTAAATTAGGTGCAAGTTTCCAAACTATAAAAGCCCACTTCATTCCTGTCAATATGAAATTCATCCTTATGATAACTGAAGGGTTGTATTTAATGAGCAACTATACTTCCAAAAGTCCATAGTAACTATATGATCATGTCTCTATTTTTAACAGCTTTATGTTGCAGTAAACCATCTCAAGTTGATAAAAATAAAGAATTAACTAAAAATAGTGTAAACAATAAACTTAAAATAGTGTAATATTTTCCATATGGATGTTTTTATGCAAGTTTTTTTAATGAACTTGAGAATTTGAAGGAAAAAAAATCATCAAGCTTACTCTTTAATCAGTTTCATTTGCAGTTCAGTTATAAATCATCTCACAAATGTTGGTCTCCAAACCTGGTGGAACACACTATATTGTGGAACACTATATTAAAATTATTCAGAAATTCCTCTCCAGACTATGACCACAAATTAATACAACCACAAGTAGCCTCCCCTGGGAGGACACCCCTACAACTCACACCATTGACATCACTCTGCCATTCTTCCAGCACCTCCCAGCCTCCCCAAACAATATTTCATGCTCCATCAGAGTCTTGGCACGTTGTAGACCCATGAAATCCATACTGATTATGATGGTATGAAATGTTCCCATTATAGCTAACACCCTGTTACTTCGCTTGAAACTTGTGTGAATGTGTCTAGAAGAAAAAACTTGGTTTGATAATTTTCTGAACTGGTGACACTGTAAATGTAATTGTGACATGTATGTCTCTTATCAATGCAAATGCAAATAATTTTGCCTAGTTCAGCTTTACATCAGGCTATGTACCTTTGGCGTATGTTAGAGAAAAAATGCATTTATCTTGTTTAATAATTTAAAAAATGGTGTATTGTAAAATTTGAGATATTGTCTATTTTTAATTGTACATTTACTGTCTCATTGTTATGAATACACAATCCCATAACACTCTTTAGTCATGCCATGTTCCATTGATCAGATATTAAATAAGATGGAAATGTATACATTGTATACCATTAAAAGAGGTGTTAAATATAATATTTTCTAATCTTGTTTGTGTTAAACTTCTTTTAATAAGTTAAAAGTTGCTATACAAATCTCAATGCTTTTTTTCGAGTTTATCATTACAATGTTTCTTTATACAAAATGTGATAGTGCATAAGGGAGATAATGAATACATTTTTTATATGATAATTATAAAGGTAGTTATTGTTATCCTTGAGGTTGAGTAAGTGTCACTGTACCTTCTCCTTAGATATGATCCTAGGTCTCTCTAAATTATGAACTTTGTCCTATTACATCCTGTGATAGATATAATTTCATACCCGTGACAGAATGTGGTACAGTAGGATATGGCTACTTTAACTCTGAGATTGCTGTAAACAGCCTGTTCAGGATCTACACTATTTGCTGCTGAGACTTGCAGAATATCCTATTACCTAGATGCATGTGTGACGGTCTTCAAGCTGCCTTGCAGTGTGCCGGTGGTTCTACCTGAACATTTGTCTAGGGTCTTCCTCCTCCAAATAGTGGATGCAGCTAAAATGATCATAATTGATTGCTGCGATGTATTTCAAAAACAAAACAAACAAAACATGTGTTGTAAGAAACAAAGTAAGGCTGTATTGCATAATGAATGAAGCATGATAAGTGATCAAACTGGTTTAGATTATTGTTAATATAACAGGCTCTGTCTTTTTCTCACTGTTCTTGTTTTTCTATGATCTGTGGAGATGTAATTATTCTGATGACTAGAGTAGGATAACCAGGACTCTGGGAGGGTACCATACATAATAATGGTTGATGGATTATGAAACAGGACTGTAATGAAATGTCAGTCCTTTGAATAATGACCCCACAGAGTTAATCATGTTAATATGGCACCATGCTAGGGTTGTATATAACACTGTCTGCCTGTATAATGTCATAAGTAGCAGAATAATAATAAATTATTCATGTATTAATATGTGAATGAATAAAAAAAACAACTTGAAGTAGTGCTTTTGATATGGTAGTGCAATAGGTGGAGTGTCGGCTCCATGTACTTAAAACCAAAATAAAAAATAATTGTTGTGGCATGTCTCGATGTTGCTTAATAAAATATAAAGGTAGTTTACAGATTTGTCAGCCGTGTGTCAGGATTATTAGACAGGGTGTGGTATTATGTGAGATGTTCACAGTATGCTATCACAGTTAATGCAGCCCTATATCCTCTCCCAGTGAATAAGGCCTGCGGAAAACTAAAAGATTATTGGAGAGACCCTAACATGAACCCATGAAACAGTAATTATTAACCAATTAACCATGTATCTTTTCAGAAACAAATAATTTTAACCAATTAACTTTTGTCTATTTCAGGGCTGTAGTCATGGCAGTCAGGAGTCATTGGAAAAACATTCGAGTCTGCCACGCATGAAAAGTTATGATGCGGCAGTTTTCGACGTCTTACTGGTACCACCGGAGGAATTTGCTGTAAGTCACCCTTGATCAGATGCAGAAAATATTCCTTAATAAGGCATGGGAGGCCCTGGATTCGACTCCGAGCAGCACCATACCATAGTTGTATAAAAATGATAGTATTTTAGCTCCCTTGCTAATTTTTAAGCAAATATAAGGATAGTTAAATGACTGGTTGGCCAAGTGTCAGGATAATATGACTGGATGTGGTATCATGCCAGGTGTTGATGGCATGCTATACACAGTGAAGGCAACACTATGTTGGCTTCAAGTGGACACAGTCTCCATAAAATTAAATTCTGTTGATGGAACAATAAACCCAAAACTGTTCCTCAATTATTTGATCATAGTAATCATTGGCACAACAATTGGATAAAATTGGTTTAGAAAAAAAATGAAACATACTTCTGCATAGTTGTTGAAATTGTTTGTCATAGAAATTATGTTTCAATTATGCTAAATGAATTGCTTTTTGGCCTCTCTATCTTTTCTGTATCTCTGGATCTTTTTTTTTTTATTCTTAATGTAATGTATCATTGTGTCCCATTGCAGAGCCAAATTACCCTGATGGATTTGCCAGTCTTCAAAGGCATAGAGCCTGATGTAAGTAATTCAATGAAAAGAAGGTGATCATGAGAATAATATAGTCATGATTGTGTGATTTCTTTTTAAGTACACTAAGGTATCAGCAAAAGACCACCTTCCATGAAAGATGCATTACTAATAATGCCTCTCTTCAGTTGTATGGAACACATAAACTAAATTTTTAAATTATATAATCTTTCAAAAAGCATACATATACTGTGAAGAACATTTTGTCTTTGTTCTTAATAAACAACCAATTTTTTAAATTTGCCTTGGCAATTCCCATACAGCAAATTATTCATTTAAAGATGGTATGCAACATTTTGCCTATATCTGATACATGTTACAACATCTTACCCTTGTTCTGGGGTATTTGTGCACAATTTCTGCTTACACTTATACATTAGTTTAAGTAAAGTCTGTTCACAACATTACCTCAGTTATGATCAGACAGTACAAGTCTTGAAATATATCACTTTAAATGTCTTTTACTTCCAAATCTGTAAGAAAGATGGGGATTTCAGCTAAAAATATATATCAACATCAGAGCTAAATACTCAGCTGCTTGTTTAACATGATCTCAAAAGTTGGGTGGTCACATGTTTTTCTGAGTTGAAAAGTCAACTGTGTAGAGTGGCTCAGATAGGAAATACACGTTTGTGATGACAACTGGAGTGTTCTGTTTTGCTTTTCTCATGGATGTAGGACACCTATAAACAGCATTTCGTGGGACATTTCCAGATAACAATGATTTTTTTGGTTACATGAGAGCAGAAAAATGATCAAACTGTTGGATACCACCTTTAACAAGATAGGCCAGCTATAATAACTTTTTGCAAGTATGAAAATTTTGGTAAAACATAATTCCCTGCAGTTTAACCCTCGCCTTTCTTGCATGCTTTCCTCCACCTTCTGTTAAATTATTTGGCACTGCAGGAAGTTTATGAAAAGCTTTTTTCATGCCTCATGGTTTGCCATGAGACAGAAACAGACTGCATTATGGGTAGATACACTGACTGGTGTAGATCTATGTTGGTGCTGTTCTTGATTGTGCTAGACATTGCCATTATGTCTTGATTATTATGCATCTGCTAAAGCAATCTACAAACCCTACTTTGGTTTATGATGCCAACGCCTCATTGGTTGTGTTATAAACATGAAATGGAAGGATTTACTTGGAAGATGTATGACTATTTAACTTGAATCACACTGTTTGTCTATGTCTGATCAATTTGTGCTAAACTTAACTTATTCTAAACTGGCTGGTTATGTATTGATAAGGCTTAGGCAGAAAGTGTAGATCCAGATCATCATTTCCCTGCTAGGAGTGTCTGATCAGGATCTACACTATTTGCCTCAGATTTCAAACAAAATCTTGGTACCTTTGTATATTGTTAACAAGATAGATTGTGTATTGCTTATGAATCATTAAAGTTTGATATGGCTTAAAGTGCAATGACTTATCATCAACAATTAGACATAAACCATACAACTTCAGAAACAGGGGTGTGTCATTGTGTGTGCAAGGAACCCACACCTAGGTTTATTTATAAAATAACAAGATAACAACTGCACCAGAAATAAGATTTATTATTCAAGTGCAGGGAACTGGTAACATTGTTAATGCTGGCCTATCTGGTGTTTATATCCATTCACATGTCCTTGAAATACATATGTGCTCACATTTGTTTTGAATGTCTTGTTTGTTCAAAAATAAGGTTGACTCTACTTTTACCTCAAAGAGAAACAAATTGGTAATGAGGTGAAGTGTATTTTTGGATATTTTTTTATACTTAAAATAATTTAAAGGAGTTTTCATTCAATTTATGCAAGTTTCTCTATAAATACATTTTTCTGTAAATCTTCACAGCAACCAAAGTTAGACACAGTGGAAAAAATATATACAATATTCCAAAAGAAAACAAAATGAATGTTAAATACGGTAACATACAATTCAAAATAAAATAGTACAAAAATTATGTCAGCTGTGATGATCACTTGTTATGAGGATAGATTCTATTTTCTTTTTTTTTCAGGAGCTGACGTCCTGTGCCTGGACAAACAAGGAAAAGCTTATCAAGGCTCCAAACGTGGTGGCTTTCACTCGCAGATTTAACCATGTATGTACTGCATTAGTGGATGTTAACAGCTGTGTTCTGTTGCAAAGTGATGCAAGGATTATGTCATTAGGAAAAGGCCATATATAAATGAAATGGTGACACAATCAAAGTGTCAAATGAGACTAACCTTTCTGGATTCTTTAGGTGCTACCATTTATCTTAGTTGCTGAACCATTTTACAAAATCGGCCCTGTATAACCTGTCATGTGTCGGTGTGCCGTAAAACCCAAATACAAAAATACACTATGCAAAAATGGGCACTTTTTTGTATATATAAAAAAAAAAAATTTGATAGACTTGTTTTACATTCATTGTATTTAAAATCTAATACATTTATTGTAACTGCCTCCAAAAAACAAATGCTGTTTATAAACCCCAAAAGTAAACATTCATTCTATTTTAATCTAAGCTCAGCTTTCACATATATTTTTATCCTGTTAAACCTTATATTGCATTAAATATTCACTCTTTGTAACTTTAAGATATTAATTTTTGTACTTTAATAGCTCAAAAAGCTACCTTAGTAGAATGGTTACAATTTTAATTTGATTACCATAGTCTGTATTTTGCAAGCTCAGGGTAGCTTGAAAATTCCCCACTTCAAACATTTGATCTGGACCTCAAACTGTCAGTCTTTCTTTATATATTGATGAGTTAAGCAACAACTTAGTAAAAATTGTGCTTTTTTTGCCCTTTACTGTTTTAACCATTTACTTGCTGAAAATACCATTCACCCTGTTAACATAAATACAACACGACTGACCCTTAAGGTGTTAACATTTATATTTTATTCTTGCAGGTAAACTTTTGGGTACAGCGAGAAATCTTAAATACACATACAGACAAAACTCGTGCAGAAGTCTTGGCTCATTTTATCAAAATAGGAAAGGTATGTTTGAGTGTAGTATGCCTTAATTACATCCTTTGTTCACAAAGTCAAGATATTAAGTCCAAATACATCTATATAAAAGGACAATAGGTTATGAATATCCTATGACATGATTTCGTACACAGGTAAACATTTACTAGAAATACTGTTAAATTCTCACAACCATTTCAAACTGAATTATGAAAAGGGAAAATACTTTTTTTATAACTAACTTTTTGTAAACTGCATTAGCTGCTTTGTGGCAACAACCTTGCTAAATACTAAACACTAAAGTGCAAGTATAAATTAACATCCCTGCAGCATAATAACACCAGTCACCAATCTTGTCATTTAATGTCTGATCTCTCAAAATCTGGATTTGATATTTTCATAGCTTCATGCTACATGCCACTGTTCAAATTATCGACTTTGATAAGGAAAGTTTGCTCACAGCATGACAAAATCAATTAATAAATGTGCAGAGGTGACTTTTGTATAAACGGTCCATTTTTTAATTTCATTCAGAAACTCCTTGAGCTCAACAACCTTCATGCTGTGATGGCCGTGGTTTCGGCACTGCAGAGTGCAGCTTGCTTCAGATTGTCCAAAACTTGGACTGTAAGTATTTTGGGAATTTAAGTTTGAAAACCTATCTCAGTTAAAACTACAAGTACTGTCCTTCAAAACAACTGATTGCTATTTTGTACAATATTAGGTTCAAATTTGGTTGCACTTACTCCAAGCCTGTTATCACAAAATGATCAAGCCTAAACCAGTATTGTAGATGAAGTAGAAGCTGGCTGAAATGAATCTACACGATTTCCCTAAGGCTGATCAGTTTGTGCTAGGAGTTTGAAAAAAGGGAAAACAAGTACTTTAATAAATCATTGACAAACTACATTTTAAATGGAATTAAAAGACACTTCTTTGTTTCTCTATGACTGAAGTATTGCCAGCCATGGTGTGTTTCTGAATAGACTGCTTGATGCACTGGGAATGTGGTGTTTAACAGCACATTTAAAACAAGAATGAACATGTTTTTTTTGAAATTTGAAGTCTCTGTTCTCATGGCATTAGACATCCTTAATTACTCCCAATTTATTGCAGATAATGTAATGCCTGTTTGCTCAACAAGTCTGTGTTGATGTGTTGAGTGGGACACATTTAACTTGTAGCTTTTATCACTGTTCTGTACTTCATTTAAGTGAATGCAATTTAGATCTTTCAGTTTTGCTTTAATCTGCTTTTGAAACAAATTGCTTTATATAAAGATTTAATTTAATTAATTTACATTCACAAGACACTTAAGTCTATTGTCTACAATTGTAGGTCAATGCTGAAAATTATTGAACAATTTCAACAATCAGTTATTCTGAATTTCAGAATCTGTCCAAGAAAGACAAGTCTACATATGAAAAGATGGCTGACCTTTTTTCGGAAAACAATAATAGACAAAAGCTACGTGATTATATGGATAATGTGAAACTGCCATGTATTCCTTATTTAGGTAAGTAGAGTGCTTTCTTTAATGCATACAGATATAGATTTAGAATTGTCTCTCAGTTTTATCACTTAACATGCTAAGAAGTTTCTTGTTGAAAGCTTTATGTAAATTATGCAAGACCCAATCAGCCAACAACCACTGGAAATCCTCTCATCAGGATCTGCACCATTAGCTGTCTCAATCAATATGTCCAACATTTGCATGTTAACCTAATAAATGGAACATAAGGAGAGTAACCATTGACCAACAGCTTTCATTTGAAATGTATGAGATGCTCTGCAGTATTTAAATTATGAGTGGACGAATACCTTTATATACTTATCTGGTTAGAACGCACTGCAGTATTGAAATTACAAGTGGATGAAGACCTTTCCATACTTGTCTGGTTAGAACGCTCTGCAGTATTGAAATTATGAGTGGACGAATACCTTTATATACTTACCTGGTTAGAACGCACTGCAGTATTGAAATTACAAGTGGATGAAGACCTTTCCATACTTGTCTGGTTAGAACGCACTGCAGTATTGAAATTATGTTTGGACGATTACCTTTATATACTTGTTTGGTTAGATCACTCTGCAGTATTGAAATTACAAGTGGATGAAGACCTTTCCCTACTTGTCTGGTTAGATCGCTCTGCAGTATTGAAATTATGAATGGTAAAATAGTTAAAAAAAAAATTAAAAATACTACAGACACTAAACAACACTAGCCTTAGTTTAACAAATGTGTAGTTAAAGGGGATGCAAAGTTAACCCTTACAGTTATTTATAAACAAAACGTGTTATTTGATAACAACTGTATGTTAAGGTAACTAGGTATATTATTAGCTGCAAATAGTGTGGATCTTGATCAGACAGTTCCCAGCAGGAAATTATGAGTATTTGCTTAGCATGGTTAGGGTTAAACAATGTATCCAACCAAGGGTAACAGATCTTATACACAATTATCAACCAAGGATAACAGATCTTATACACACTTATCGACCAAGGATAACAGATCTTATACACAATTATCAACCAAGGATTACAGATCTTATACACAATTATCAACCAAGGATTACAGAGCTTATACACAATTATCAACCAAGGATTACAGATCTTATACACAATTATCAACCAAGGATAACAGATCTTATGCACAATTATCAAACAATCTTCTCTTGCTTATGCCCAACAATTCCTCTTTTATGTATTTAGAGATAATGCTGTTACCAACAATGTTTATTTTGTTTGTAGAAACATCTTTGATATATCTATATATAGTTTGAGTTCACAGGTACATGACAGCCTGTATACAGTGAAAAAATATTAGCATTTTTTTTTTTTTTTTTTTACTAGTCTTAATTTAATGATGAAAGGTACACCTTATGCATTATTAATATATAATTTAGGAGAAAGAAGTATATCAACAAATATATATAATGTAAGTAATGAAAAATGAAGTCTAGGCTGAAAGATAGATGTATTTGATTGTTTCACTGAGTTTTTGGAAGTTATCCATGAAGATTGATCCTTTTTTTCTAGATAATAGCTCACAAAAAATGGATTTTCTTTCATTTAATTGCAGTGTATTAAATATTCTGACAAATGCATTTTTGTTGATTACATGCTAAATCTGCTATTTTTTTAATAATCATATTAAATGTATAATGCTTGATTTTTATATTTTCTCTGGCAAATTCATTTATGTAGCCTGCCAGAGTTAAATCCAGACCTGGCCAAACATCTGTGTTGGTGTTATGTTACTCCTGATTGGCAGGCCAGCAGTGTATATTTCATGATGATTGACAGGTCTCTATTGATATAATGTACAGATAATTAACTTCAGCATCATCTTACTGCAGCACCCTGTAAATGGGACCATATGTCTCAATAAGCAATCAGTTTGGGCTGAACCTTATTATACATACTTAGTCAACACCACCAACAACAGACATTATGAAACAACAACAACAGACATTATGAAACAACAACAACAGACATTATGAAACAACAACAACAGACATTATGAAACAACAACAACAGACATGATTGACTTTGGGCTTTACACATCACACAAAGCATTCTTATATGAAATACATTCCAAGAACAAAATACAGCAATGAACATCAACAGCCTGTTTGAATTGGTTTGTTATAATTTTAAAAACAAAAATAGTTAAATGGCTAATTCTTACAACATGTAGATTCATAAAGTATTACAGCTTTATACTTGTGTTTTAAAAAATAATGATTTACACGTAGAAAATATTTTCTATGTATTCTTTTCTTGTTTTTGCAGACCTTTTTAAATGCTTGTCAGAAAAAGAGAAAAAAAGGTTGCAGACTTCTATAAAGGACTTCAGTGTTACACTGTCACTAGGTTACACAGATGCTAGATAACACACTTGCTAGGTAACAATTGCTAGATAATATGCTTGCTAGGTAACAGATATGATTGGATGCACATTTGCTAGGTAACAATTGCTAGATACACTTGCTGGGTAATACATTTGCTTGGTAAGACATTTGCTAGGCAACACAATTGCTAGGTAACAGATTTGTTGCACAACACATAAACCTTTTGCACATTACAATGTTACAGGTATCTATTTGACGGATCTGATCTACATTGATGTGGCCCATCCCCACCATGGTGGTCTGGAGAGTCACCATCGACGGCTCCAGATGAACAACATCCTTCGTGTCATAGCAGACTTCCAGCAATCTCAGTATGGTAAGTGTAGCAACAACATACTGGCACAATTGAAGCAATTTCAGTTTTTATGGTCCCATTGAAATAGAATGTTGAGCATGCCTGCCCATCATTTTGATATAATTGTTATTCGTAAGTATAATCATTTATTTCTTAATACCCAACTCTGAGTTTTGTTAAATCAAATGCCCTTAGACATCCTGCCTTCATCCAGCGAAATGAAAAAGAAAGTATCATATGGTAAGCTTTTAGGAAAACTTCCTCTATAAAAATTCTTAGGAAATGACGCGTGCCAGTTATGTTATCATTATGTTTGTATTCAATATAGAATAAATAGTTGGGACATTAAGCCCATCAACAACAAGGAGCATATGTGGGTTCCTATTGTTCCTATGCTCTGTTTGTAATGGATTAAAAAAAAAAATGATTTTTTTGTTTGTTTCTAAATCAAATCTTGATATATGTTCTTCAGACCTTGAGGTCAAGGAACATGTTCAAAACTACCTGAAGTCAGTACGATATATTGAGGAGTTACAGAAGTTTGTGGAGGATGACAATTACAAGTGAGTGTTTTTGTTTTACCAATTTCAATATATCCCAGTTTTAAACTCTCAGGAAATCAATTTACTCATTGCCATCTACTGCTATCCTCCAAGAATGCCCAATGAAGTGATATAAGGCAGTCATGACAATCTTATTTTGAAAAGATTAAAAATTGTACTTGTACAGTGTATGCACAGTTTGAGTATACGTATATACTGGCATGAAAAGTGCTGAATCGCTGAATGTTGCTGTAAAAACTTTTCCAACTAGTGCCTTCAGAACTGAGCTTTTTACCCTTCAACATTTTGTAATTTATTTTTAAATTGAATTCATAGAAATAAATAAATAAAAATCCTCTAGAATCCAGTCATTTGATTAGAAATCATTTCTAACCTTGTACTGCAGACAATCCAATGGCTTTATTGTTTAGCATGTAACTATTGATCTGTCATATGGCTATGGTTACACACCACATACATACAAACATACTGCAAGTCCTGTGATTTGTTATCTAGATTGTCACTGAAGCTGGAGCCGCCTATCACCCAAGCCCTGTCAACATCAAGAGAGGATGTGTCAAAATGTCCCCCATCTCCCACACAGGAACAGAAGACCTCCAACTCTCTTACACCCGGCCCCTCTACATCGGGAAAGGGGAGCATAGGCCACAGGAAATCCAAGAGCCTTAGTGCTAAGTAAGTACTTAAACGTGCTTAATGTAAACTTTTGCCTTATGCCACATACTCCAAAGTTTATCAAGACCTAAAAGACTATACATTTGCTGGTTGTTTTTCATTGCAATATTGAACAAAATTGACATAGTTCATGGATAAATTATTAATTTTGTTATAACTACATAATAAATATATACACACGAAATGTCAACTTTTGGTTACATAGGATAGTAAAGAAAATTATTTTTGTATTTTCTGAAGAACAGAATTATGTTCATTTGGTGCTCTTTTATTTTATATATATTATCTCATCGGTGGGCATTATACTGCAGCATATATCTAAGTGCATGCCTGAAGTGGCTTATCATTAGGTCACAGATTTGTAATTCCTCAGTCCCTATTTCCATGGGTCTGAGTCCAATTGGGGATGAGAACTTAAATGAGGGTAGATCTTCCTGCTGACCTGTAGTGTGCTGGTGGTTCTGCAGTCCTCCTCTACCAACATTAGCTGAAACTTGTCAATATGACTATAATTGAGTCCTGGAAATTCTGAAATCCAGAACAAATAAATCGTTAGGTGCATAGAGGGTTTTTTACACCATATATTGGTTTCACTAATATACTCAACTGCTGTTTTCTTGTAAATTATGAATTTAATTAGAAACATTTTTCCCCACTGCTGTTGTATGCTATTTGGACTCTGATTTAATCATTTTCAATTAAAAAAAACTTGAACATTTATGGATACACATGCATAAAAATGGGCATATTTATTTTATTCATTGATTTATTATTTTGATATATTATTGTGCTTTAGAATGGTTCTGTTTTTGGAATGTGCATGCCCCTATTGTTAAAGACAATGGTTCTGAAACTTGTCTTTGTTGACATAGGATGCTTTTTCTTCATGTTTTGTTGCTACTACTATTTTTGTTGTTGCTGTTGTTTGTAGTTGCTCAGTATACAGGTATATGTAAGTACAGCTTTCTGTCTAATTTGTGATTGTCAGCCATAAAGACAACCTTCTTCACTGCGAGTGTAAACAAACAATCAGTAACCATGGCAACAGTTATGTACATATCAATAAACATTCAGATGTGGGCAAAAAACCTCTGAAGCAATGATGAATAGTTTTGGCAGGTGCTCAGTAATTAAAGTAACAGAAATACTCAGTGAATCAGAGAGATGTAGTATTATGTGGTATGGTGAAAATAGGTAATGAACATCTTATTAAGATATAATATATATTTACTTCACACCTTGAATGAGTCTTTAGTTTTATATTTTATATCTCAGAAAGTATAAACACTAGACTGGTATTTAGGCAAAGAAATCTTCTGATGTCATGCAGTAAAATAAAAATTTGAAAGAATTTGCTTGTACTTTTTAATTTTCTCTTAAAGTTAAGTTGTTTCAAATCCATTTAAAAAGTGTGGTAAGAATATGATAAAAAGCAAAACAAACCTTGTTTTATTTTATCAATAAGATACCAACACTTGCACTGAGGATGGGTTGTATTGAAAGGACTGGTTTATCACAGTACACGTAGTTCTGCAGTGAATGTGTGTGGGAGTAGAAAGCCTGGTAGTCTCCAATCTTAAATCTAATTAATTATGGCTGCATGCACAACACTACATTCACTTGTACCTTAAGTACATTATGTCTACTGGCTTCTGATGCCTTCATCATAGCTGCTTTCTTTCATCTTTTTATAACTCTTGTAAAATACATTGATCCTACTTTAACTTGCTTATTTATTGCTTAATTGGTGTAAATGAGAGTTTCTGTTTTAAGATTAACAGTTCTAAAAATAAATGTTAACAGAGATTAAGTATTTACAGAGGTAAAGTCCTAACATCAGAGGCACTAACATCAGAGGCATTCTTACCATGACTTTGTTTGTCTTCTAAGTTTGTGTTGGAGTTGTGTTAAAAGATCTGTCCTTTTTTATACACCAGGAATAATTCAAACTGAAAGATTTCTTGTACTAATAGGCTTATATTAAGTAGTGTTTAATATGCTTGTGTTGCTCTGTAGAGCTGATTAATTTGTTTGTATTGGAACTGTTACTCAGAGTTAATAAAGTTGATTAATTAATTAAATTTTAATAAGCTTATGTTGTTTAACTTAAATTAATATACCCCTATCTATATGTATCTTTATAATGTCAGCCCATGAACAGATAGCTATGGGGCACCTGCAGCTAAGAAGTTAGAGTCGCCGACTTTTAACTCCTCAGCCCCGGTCATGCAAGAACTTTCATATGGGGAGGTCTCCAAGCTGACATATGTCTGAGGCTTTGCTTCGCAAATAATTAGCTGGACATCACCAGAATGATAATGATGTTGCTGCAATGTTACAAAAACAATAAAAAAAAACAGCTTCTGTTCTAAGTACATCTACATGTACTTGTAAGATATTCATAGGTATATCCTGGTAATATCTTAAATGTTAGATTTTGAGCAGTAGTTCCACATCTTCCCAAAATTACACAATATTGATATTTTCTTTACACACTTTGTTAGATTTTAATCAGTTTGAACTTTATTAACATCTGCTTTGTAATGAGTGATGATTAAATTAAGATTAATGTATGTTTGTTTTATGTTTAATTAAGTAAAATAAATTGGGCTTTTAACTGCAAAAAATAAATCTATTGCAAACCTAAATACAGTACATGTACAATTGTATGCTTAAAAATAAGATAAACAGTTAACAGAAATTAACTTGGACTATTAACTTTGATATTAAGTTATGACATAACACTAATGTAGATGTAGTCAGTTAATGTTGATACTACTACATTTTTATATTGTTGTACTTTAAATTCACAGTATATGATATCTTTTTTTATCATCTATCCTTATATCAGTTTATTCTGCACTTTAAGGAAGCACATTTGTTTGTTGTTGTTGTTTTTAAATTTTATTTTGTTCTCATCAGCTTTGTAAGCATTTTTCATTGTTTTTACATCTTTTTTAAGAAAAAACAGTTTGACTTTTCATCGATAAGACAGTAAGAAAAATGAAATATCGAGATTTTATAATCTTTTATAACTCTATTTGTTGTGAGTTGTGTGAGTTGAAGTTACTTTCTTGGTGTTTTTGAAACATTGGTTATGTGATTTCTTTCTTCCTTGTTCTAGTGATATTCCCATGAAAGTGTTTCCTGACTGAGTGGTCCAATTCTCACCCAGCTAAGCACATATTGTTCACATGCATACAAATAGCAGATTCAGATCACCAGGCTAGGAGCTGCCTCTAAGCTCTCTGCTGCTGAGCCTTGATCAGACATGTTTATCTAGGAATATAAGGGTTAGCACAAATAAGTAAGACTTTAGGATTGGTTATTACAAATTTTAACATTATGGGTTTGATCTCTAGACTTTCGACCCTTAACCATGCTGCACTGCATAGGTTCAAGACCTGTTTGTCGTAAAGAAATTTCATTTTGTCATCAATGTGCTTTTTTACGTTTCCTTTAAGAATAACTACTGGAAAACATGTTTTTTGGGGAGAATTACTATAGTAAAGAAGCACTGCTACATTACATGGAGAGACAGGCTAAAATCTTGCTAGAACAGTGTAGGTTGATTTCTTGCTCTGAATTCTCCCCTTTGTTAGGAAATAACCTTAAGGACAGAATATAAAGTAAGAACATATGTTCTTCATTAACATATATTTCTTTATAAAATCATGCTGATAAATCACACACACACATAATATAAATGTATGGGAAGAATTCTGGATCTGTTAGTGTTGCTTATGAGGTTATTCAACTCAATTTCTCTTCTTCTCTGTTCCCTTTGGTAGACAGTCTTGCATGTGACAGAGCTTAATAACCATTTTTGGTTAACTCCAGTTCTATTTTTATAAAGTAAGGGAAGTGCTTAACAGTATAATATTATACATATGATTATACATATGACCAGATAATTTATCATCATATGAAACATTTATTAGCTGCTTCCCCTTTTCTTTGCCTTGCTTGGAGAATATGTATTGGGTTGCATGTGGAGGCCATGATAGTTTTGTTAGAATTCCTAGTCCTTGCAGTATGTCACATCCTTCATTTCTTCCAGGACCATTATATTGCTGGATCATCTAAGGAAAACAATTTCACTAAACAACAACATTATAATGGTTGAGAATTTTGGGATATGTTGCTACTCCCTTCCCCTAATGTAGAACTCAGTTTCATAGTTTATAGTTTAACATGAGTAGGTGTAGTGATACCGTGATTTTGTCCTAGTCAGCATTTTGAATCATCCCCAGTTTGTCCAGTATAGTGTTATATATTTTTGTGTATTTAATGTCTGCATGCCTTCTAATTTGTGTTTGTCTCTTTTTAATCTTTTGTAGTTTTTCTTGCCCCAGTTTCCTAAGTTGTACGCATCCGTCGGTGGATCGAGCCTACAGCCTCCCAACCAAGACAACTGCACCTTATCTGAATGGCGTACGCCACCTTTTAGATGACAGTGTACTAGAAGAGTCACCATGTGCCTCCAGTGATGGTTCTATAGGTGGCAAAGGTAGCCTAGTGGTGTTCTTCTTTTTTTAGCAAAGGCATTTCTAGATCTTTTTCTTTTTGAGATGCCTTAACGCTTAAAAATTTATAAATAACTAAAAAGTTATTTCTTACACTGTGAACTTAATTTTATTCACTTTTATGTTACATGTATTGTTAATAAAATTTATCAGTAAACTATTGGGGGGTTTGCCAACATTTCCTACCCCTTTGTTGTTTAACTATAAGCATTAGATACAGTTTTTGTCAAATTAAAAAATCAATTTATGCACACACACAAATGACAAAAAATTGCTGATTGTGTACACTTAGCATCATGCTTTTTTGTTTTGTGATTATATTTCCATCAAATAGTAATAGTTTGCTCATAATAAGATCTGAACAGTGTGTGTAACAAGTGTCCATTTTCCCTGTAAAATTCAGCATTGGACACAGAGGAGAGTGCCGAATCCTCCAGTACTGAACCAGAGAGCTTCTGGCCACTATCTGACACGTGAGTATGTTTATCATCTGTCTCTCTCTGTCTCTGTCTGTCTGTCTGTCTGTCTCTCTTTCTCTGTCTATCTGTCTGTCTATCTGTCTGTCTCTCTGTCTGTCTCTCTTTCTGTCTCATAGAAAACTTGTTTGAACTTTTACATAATGTGCATACTTGATAATTATTATGTACTCTATAGTAAATTTAATATTAAGCATAATCCTTTTTGAATGAGCAGGAATCGGCCATCCCTGGAGTCGAGCAATGCATTCCAGCAAAGTTTCACATGCGAGGGGTGTCTTCGTCGAAAGACCATCCTGAAGGAAGGTCGTAAGCCAACTGTTGCTGCCTGGTCCCGCTACTGGGTGGCCCTCTGGGGAACAAACCTGCTCTACTTCCCAGCAAAGAACCTACGGGGAACTGATCGGCAATCAGTAAGTTAATGTAGCGCTTGTATATTGCAATTCCACAATTTTAATTTTATGATTTTGATCTTTAACAATTGAAGAAAACTCTGCCAGTTCTACATTAAGTATAAAACATAACAAATGGAATCCATACTAGTGTATGCCAGATCCACACCACTGAAATTTTATATTTATTAACACAGTGTACATTAAAACTCATAAATTGTATGCCTAACTACGGCCTTGTCACTTCAATGTAACTTGTTTTTTAGACAATGCAATATTCACTCCATTGTAATCCGCAGTGCTATAGTTATAATTGTATGCGTTATTACAACCAGTTGTTCCCACAATTCTTTTTGTGTTGGTGTTTCAGTTCAAGTCTAGTCCCAGCAAGATGACTTCAGTGGTTGGTTGGATGGTGGTCCTGGGTGATAACCCCCTACAGCCGGATGCATTCCAGCTCACAGACCCAGCAAAAGGTTCCTACCCATACATCCTCTCTCATCAAAAAGCTAAAATGATTTGTATTATTGTCTAAGTCACATCATTACAATGATAGGGTTATATGACTAAATGACTATAACTGGAAGACCCCAAACAAATGACTGAAAAGACAACCAAAGCTCCCTAAGTCATCTGAAAACATCAGCTCATGAAAGTGTTAATCCCCAAACACAGACACAGGACCTCAATAAATAGTTTTGCTAACTTGTAGATCATTATTGAAGGTGCCTATGGCGTAATGATAGAGTCGTCGACTTGTTACTCCTCTGACCACTTAGCCTCCCACCACATAGGTTCGAGTCCTGTTCGGGGTGAAGAACTTAATATGAAATGGTTTTGCAGCAGACCTGCGGAGCACCAGTGGTTCAACCGAGACATTTTCTGGGATCTTTCTCCACCAAAACAGCTGTATGGCACTTTAATGATCATAATTGGTCTCTGTAGTGTATTCCGAAAACAAAAACAAAAGACAGATCATTATATGTGTAGTGTTATGTATTAGTTACAGATTACAGACTGGTTGAGTAGTTGTACATTTGATTACAGCTTGGTAGAGTAGCTGTACATTTGATTACAGATTGGTTGAGTAGTTGAACATTTGATTACAGTTTGGTTGAGTAAGTGTACATTTGATTTCAGATTGGTTGAGTGGTGTACATTTGTTTACAGATTGGTTGAGTAGCTGTACATTTGTTTACAGATTGGTTGAGTGGTGTACATTTGATTACAGATTGGTTAAGTAGCTGTACATTTGTTTACAGATTGGTTGAGTAGCTGTACATTTGTTTACAGATTGGTTGAGTGGTGTACATTCGATTACAGATTGGTTGAGTAGCTGTACATTTGTTTACAGATTGGTTGAGTGGTGTACATTTGATTACAGATTGGTTGAGTAGCTGTTCATTTGATTACAGATTGGTTGAATAGCTGTATATTTGTTTACAGATTGGTTGAGTGGTGTACATTTGATTACAGATTGGTTGAGTGGTGTACATTTGTTTACAGATTGGTTGAGTAAGAGTGTACATTTGATAACAGATTGGTTGAGTGGTGTACATTCGATTACAGATTGGTTGAGTAAATGTACATTTGACTACAGACTGGTTGAGTAGCTGTACATTATGTTATATATCTCCTTGTATCTGTTTCAGGCAATGTGTACAAGTTCAGAGCTGGCAGTCAGGCTCAAGCTCTGGTCTGGTGTCAGAATCTCAGTGAGGCCTCCAAAAAATACCAGTCACGGGTATGACTCTCTAGCACATCTTTCTCTCTATGTGTAGGAAGACAAACCACAGGACACTTATCATATTTATATTGTTTTATAGAACTATTCATTAAGACTTAAATTTGAGTAAGATGTTATTATTCATTTTATTTTGTTTACTCTATTTGTTTTTTTTCCTGATTGTAAGTCTCAGTAAGGGAAGTACTGTTGTTATTTTAGTCAAGAAAGTTAAGGAATTGTAATGTATTATTTTCTTCAGAAAGCTTTCATTTTATTATTGGCATGACTAAAGTAGTGATTTTAAAGGCCTGTTTACTGACTTATTTTGTGTTTTATTTATTTGAAAGCTTTAATTATTGATTTAAATTGCAAACCAAAAATATTAACTCCATGTAATTATGGACTATCTTCCTTTATTTGTCATAGTTATCAATAATGTTTCACCTTATTAGATAATGAATTAGAATTCAATATTAACTTTATCTCACACAAACTTGTTTCAATACTTACATAATTCTTATGCTGTGTTTCAACTCTTTCAGACCCAGCCTAACTTGATGTCATTTGACTGACAGGAAAATGTTGTTCAAGATTCCTGATAATTCTCAAGTTCTGTGATACTGACATGCCTTCCAAGATTCTGATTGGCTGATCACAACCATGTGACTAGTCATATGAACTCAGACTGGTTCTATTCATCAGCTGTTGCTAGAATGGTTGCATTGCAACCGAAGCTGTTACTGAAGCAAACTCTAGTGCCAATCTAAGATAAGTCAGGAGGTCATTTGATTCCATAAGGTTAAACAACTACAGTATTTCTGTGGGAAAATAAGTCAGTAATGAAGAACATAAATACATCCGTGCCAAATGTTTCTTTCAAATGGGGAAAGAAATGGACTTGTTTTATCTACAAGCAAAGATGTGACAAAAGTGTGCATGTGTATGAAAGGAAATTCAGTCTGTCACATGACATTTTCTGCTCATCTGAGAGGCTTTTAGAACTATGGTTTAGATACCATGTGCACTCACACAGTGGCAGTTATTGACCTAAGCAATATATTTTTAGGTGTTAACAGTGTGCTTGTATTCATAGACTTTACAATGGGAACACATCAACATACTACTTGAGAAAAAAAAATCCTAAGCAGTTGTGACTTGTTGTGAATTGTTGTCCTTACAAGGCCTATATGGAGATAAACTGTATAGCCTTATTAGCATTTTATTTCTAGAATAACAGTTGCAATTGGTGTTGTTTTATGATGCTTTCTGTTGTGTTGTAGTGGCACTTCAGAAGAGATTAAAGTTACTTTAAAAAGATAGTATTATTTTGAACGAGTAATATTACTTAAAAATGTTGTGGCTAACATTGTATGAAAATGGGGCTGTCAAAGTGAATAAGTACTTAAAACATTTTATGAACCACTTGCTTAAGCTTATTTTTTACAGAGATATTGGCTCTGAGGCAAAAGAAAACCCAAGGCCAGTAGTAAAAAGATGTCTTGTAAACTAAAATTTTGTTTCGATAAATGTGAGCATTTGAAAACTTACATGAAAACAGAACATGTTTGTTTTGCTTTAAAAAACAACAACACCTAAGGCCAAACAGCAGACAGTTATTCCAATAATGTTTAAATTATATTATTTATTTTTGTGTGTATTATTTAGACCTCCTGAGATAGCTATACATGCTTTCTGATCCTATGTGCAATATGAACAAACCTGTATTTTCGTCTCACATTCATTGTCATTTTGATTTTCTTTGTTAAAAATAATATTCCACTTTATTAAAGGCCAGAAATACTTCCATGGAATAACCATATGTATAAAAATTTAAAAGTTGTTTTTTAAACAAACAACTTTATACCAAAAAAGATAGGTATTGGGGTATCAGTAAAAATCTAATACTTTATACTTTTGGGAAAGTACCTAAATATATTAATTGTAGTATAAATATCATATATGAATTAACTTTAAAGTGACAGTTTTCTCAATTCATTACATATATAATGATAGCTTTCACTTGATTGTGTTTACGTTAATTTGTATCGTTTCATGGCAACAGAATATCAAAATGGATCAACTTCTTACAATAAAGTATGGTCTGATCATAATAGTGTGCTTATTGTAATCAAAGAAAATATTAATCTTTGTTTATTTTCGCTTTTCATTTCATTTAAAAAGAAACAAAGGTTTCATTGATGTTTGTCGCGAAATATTTTTTCAACCAACCAGAGATTGTGAGATGCAATCAGTATGTTTTGATGTACAATTCTTACGTTTGTCCGCAGTATGAGGTAAATATCTTCTTTTTCTTGTGACAGTTTACTATTTTTATGTAAACACATAAAGATGATTTATTTTGTTACGACTTTATTTTATGCAATATTGTGTAAATTTTTGCACGAATAAGAATCATTTCCTTATTTTTTAATCATTTAGGTGTATAAGTATCAGTCCATTTTAAATTGATTTTATCATTTAATTATATTCCATATACCGTTGTATAATTAAGAATTATCGGGCTGATATAATTGTATGCATTATCATAGTAACATCTAATATTGATTACAATTCTGTTGTTGTTTGAACAAAATTCACAGTAAAATTTAGGGTTCAATCAGGTAGGGAAATATGTTTCTGAAGTCTTGTTGACATTGAGCCTGCCGAGAATTGCTTGAACCTTTGCTAAGTAATCCAGATCAGCTACAGTATCTCCCAGCATCTTATCTATTCCATCATGGTCTGTGCTAATTGTTATTATTCTCTAACAATATGATGTAAGCATAAATTGATTTTCATTAACTTAACAACAGGTCTCTATATTGTCTATGTATTATTTTTATTTTAAAATTTGACCATAAATTTAAAAACAAACATGAAAATAAAATGGAAGAAAGAATATATGATTTCCTAACATATGCCATATATCGTAATTGTAAGACAAGACTTAACAATTTTTTATACATTACTTAAATCGTAGACTTCAAAATATACAAGACAATAAAATTTGCAGAGAGATATGTTTACTCAGCTTGAACTAACACACAATGTGTGTTTATTTATTGTGTGTAGTGTGTGTAAATATATGTTCACAAAAGCATAATATTTTAACTATTCCCCCTATACCTTACTTCTATTATGCTATTTATGTTTTCCTGATGAAATATATTTTAAGTAATTTAACTTGTGTATATCAAATAATTTTTACTTCATATAATTGAGGATTTACATATTTCTTAAAAATATGGGTTGTAAAAATATATTCTGGTAATGTTTCCAAATGGTCATAAAATGATTTCATCACAAAAGCCAAGTGGTTTGTAATTAGTAAATCTCTTTATACTCCTTAGTTATGTTGGGTAGGGGTTACTTTTCTTTGAGTACATACCTGCTTCTGTAGTATTTAGATCCTAGGTTTTGTTAATGTACATTGGTGCTAGTGTGTGTACAGTTTAAATTATTTCGAGCTGTTGTAGCTCAAATCATCTCATTACTATTATTGAATTTTATTGCCATTTATATAATTGTACAAATCCATACAAAAGAATAAAAATACCTGTAGTGGTTCAAATGGGTAATAATTTCAAATACAATAATAAATGTTCAGTACTAATTTTTTTTTTTTTTTTGTCAACTTGAATTTTACACAAAATAGATTTCTCAAGCCAATTCAGGATAAAGTATCGATGCTTAAGAAATTGAAGACTTTTGTCTTAAGTAAATGGTCCATTGCATTGCAGATATAAATTAAATGTAACAACAAATTTTTTATTTGAATTAAATGAAAAATGTTACTGTGACCCATGTCACTGTAGAAGTGCCATATCAAGGCACGTTTTGGAGGTCCCTGTAATTACAAAACATTTAATTTTTTCATTATCATTCAAGTATTGGTGAAATCATTTAAAAAGTCCTTTTAACTGTGGATATCTCACCTCTATGCCTGGTAAACATGAATTGCTCATGCTATTGGGGAAAATAAATGTAGATCCAGACCAGCAAGCTCCAGCTGGGGGGGATGCCTATTCAGGATAGGCACTTTTTTGCTGCCAAGTCTATAGCAATATGTCTGTTATATTTGACTGAAGTTGTTATTAACAAGGATATTTATATCTAGCCTGATCAGTTTGACTTAAAAACAGTTTGATGACATCAATGTCAATGATTACCTGATTGATTACTGACCCAATTACATCTGGATGTATCTCTACCATATACCTGTACGTAAGGGCTCCTTATTGTCTTGTATGTTTTTATCCATGTTTATACTCATCTGACCCTAACAGTCAGCTTCCTGTGGGAGGAAGAAGGCTGGACAATAACAAAAAATGCAATAAAAACTTTACCAAAATCTTGACTTTTTTATTATGTTGCCATCCATTGGCTTCATTAACATCAAGAATTTTGAAGACTTGACAAACTTCAGGTCCTTGGTAGCCATACTCAATAATTGTCAAAGCTATGACAGCTTTTCATCATGACATATTTACCCAGTGCGAAAATGAAATTAAAATTTACAGGCAATGCTTGCCTCCCTTTCTGAAGGTCTTGCTCCACCCATTTTCAAGTAAATGCAAATACACTTTTCAGTACAAGTAGATTAAACACTTAATGACACTATTGAAAAAATTTACTTGTTTAGGGCACAGCTCTGTATATTGTTATTAACGGTCTGCTACTCAGAACAAGGCCACAGAAATATTTAAAACTGTTTTGAGCATTTGAAGAACCCTTACTTATAAAACTGGGTCAACTTATAAAGAACACATTTTTTACTTGATGTTTCTTGAGGTTCGAGAAATAACCACACCAACAAACATATGCTTTGACAATAATACTTTATTGGATACAGTAACTAAAATTGGCTTCACATCCTTTGGTAATATTAAGTTACATACGAGTATATACATAGGTTAAAACATTGTAAGTACCATTGTTCACAATGACTTCTTAGCCTGCAAAACACTCACTGATCAGCCTTAGGCAAAAAGTTTTGATCCAAATCAGCCAGCTCCAACTGGGAACTGTCTAGTGAAAATCTGCAATATTTGCTGCTCAGGTATTGGCAATGTGTCAAACAAAGTTTGAATTAAAGGTAAGCAAATAACCATGTGTATTAATTAAAAAACTTCCATTTTTTCAAACAGCATGTACCACTTGAACTTTAAATAATGTCAATATATGTGAACTCATGCGTGTGAATACCAGTACACAAACCTGTGCATTTATACTTGATGTTGCTTAAGTGTTAAAACCACTTTTAAGTACAAGAAAAAACATTGTTCCAGATGACTTTGTTGGTCCTGCCAGTTATTAATCATTTAGGTTGCACTACATTTCAAAGAAACAAGAATGTTCATGGACAAACTTGTCAGTTTGACCCAAGATAAGTTAGACAAGTGGAGGTGTCATACAAAATATGGCTGAGAATTTGCCTGCAGGTCCACATTTATTTTGAACTATTGAAGCATTTGCCTTGAAACTATGTGCATAAATACTGTCTGAACATAAACTGATTTGAATGTGTGTGACCTGCATTCTCAAAGATCATTATCAATCCTTGAGTATAAAAGAAAAGGTTTAAATCTAATATGACCTGGGGTCAAGTTAAAAAAGAATCTTACTCTTTTTTTTTCTGACCATAACTAAGAAATTTTCCTTAATCTTTAATTATTTCCACAGGTATAAGAAAATTGCATTCTTATATGCATTTAATCTAGGAAATTGCTCAGTATTTTCAAGAAATTGTGGGAATTACTTAATTGAAAGTAAGACAAAATAACTTCGTTCCTTAATGAATATGATATTCTTTAATTCTCAAGAATTAAAATGTTTGAATGTTAATAGTTTTTAGACAAGCATCAATAATAAAAAGGGATGTGAAAGAAATGACGACCCTGATTACATTTCACTTAATGCTCACATGTCTTGGGACCTGGCTAAGAATATAAACAGCTGTTATTTCTCAAAAGTGAATGTTTGTATAAACTGGAAAAATAATATACTTTCATTGGAAATAGGATTCACTAACACTTTATATTTGAATCCCCCCAAAATAGAGAGCTCTCATTGGAGATGGTAAATAAGCAGCAAAAATATTCTGTTATAGTTTACAGTGTTTCAATAATAACATAAAACTAACTTTACAAGGAAAAACAAATTAAAATAAAAGCAAAATATAAATTTGAAAAAACAACAACACATAAACATGGACAAAGATAATGAATTAAAATGGACACACTCATATCAATTTCAGAATTTGCCAAACATTAAAACAGCATTACACACACCTATATAAAAATTACCAAAGTAATGTATGGCTTCAGTTATAAATACGAAGCAAATCAGTAATTTATGTGTAGATTGGAAGATGATATCAACATTTGTGTTCAAAGTCATAAGCACTACTTTGATAAATCTGATTTTTAAAGTTTAAGTTTTAACAGCAAAGATAATCTTCACATAAACTATTTTAATTGATTTTTCAAATGACAGATTTATTTTATACTTTAAAATTAATTCTGTTTTAGTTCAATTAGATAAATGTTCTAGCAAAACTTGTTCTCCACTGATTTTCATTTAAACATACAGCTTATAAAAACTCATTAGACATTTTTAATTTGAAGACCGCAAAATTTATTAAAAACAAAACAGTACAGTGGTTTTATATACGATACAAACCTGTCAATCATTCTGTTTTACAAAATATGTATAAAAAAACCTCATTTTGCAAAAAGTTAGCTTTATATAGCACATTTATCTTACAAGACTAAAGAAAAACTTTCCTGTTTGTGATATCCAGCGTTTTAAAAAGGAGGAAACAAAATCTATTAAATTATCAAAATTTATTTACTGAGGATACAGTTTAAAATATATTATTAAGAATATTAAAGTTAGCAGCTGCAGTGTTGGATTTTAGGACAAGGTAAAGATGAAGCAATTGAGATATTATAGCATTCTAGAACCCTGACATTGGTTAATAGTAAATTAAGTCATGTATCAAGTGGTCTCAATGATGCTTCTCAGTTTGTTTTCTAGTGTCTCATTACCGCCACTAGACCCCAACTCTGCATACACAGCATCCAGCTTGCTCCTCACATAATCATCGTCAAGCACCTGTTTCCGACGCTTCTTTGGATCCCAGCCATTCTTCATCGCTTTCTGCATTCTTCGCCTCAACCGCAACTGTGTTGGATTCTCCTCCACTAGTCTCAGTACACGTTTCTTTCCAAAAACTGCATCATTTTGAGGACTTTCGTAAATCGTTGTCCATGGTTTCTTTTCTGGACGAACAAAGTTCTTATTGCGATACAGTTTTTCCAGCTCCTCCATGGACATTGTAGGGGCAGACTTACGTCGCTTGGCCTGTTTGCTCGTCGATGGACCATCCACTTCTGGGCTTTGAGTCTCAGAAAGCATCATCTGAATTTTCAAGGTTGTTGAATCTGCTGAGCGACGACGTCTCCTGCGATCTTTCTGGGCGTCATTGTTATCAAATGATAAATCACCATCTGACACAAGTGTTGAGTCACTGCACTGTAGGTGTGCTATCTCTTCTGTGATCTGACTTAAATGGGCACCGTTTTCTGAACTTTGATCAACCAACTTAACACTGTCATCAAGTTTACGCTTAGGTGTTTTGGCAGATTTTTCACCTGTTGTTGCTTCCGGAGAGTCAAACATTAAATATTCCAAGGTACTTTCAGTCCGACAGTTTGGCAGATTCTTAAGTCTTGTTACTGAAGGCTTTTTTGCTGACCCTTCCCCACTTTGCACTTCACTAAGTTCCTCTTCACCTGTCAAATTAACCTGTGATATATTATCAGTCAATTCATTTACACAACAGTTGTTGTCCTCTAAAGGTAAACTGGAGTTTGCCTGCCCAAGAATTGTCAGTCTGTTCAGGCCAGTGGATTTTCTCTTGTACCTGGTCTTGCTAGAACCTTCTGGTAGAAGATTCAGCTTTAACTCAGGACTAGAGCTGTTATTGGAAGCATTATTTTGGACAGATTTTGGCGGCCTTCCTCTCTTTCTTTTCACAAAGTCAACAGACATTTGTTGACCTGGTTCCTTCACTACCTCAGTCCCAACTACAGAAAGTTCTTCATCAGACTTTACTTGATGTCTTTTTCTAGACTGGACACTGTTACCTGTATTCACACAATCTACATCAAGTTCAATGCCATCAGACAAACTTGGAGCTTCATTTAAGTTGAATGAGCGACGTTTTCTTTGGACTTTTTTAACAGGTTCCATTTCAATGGCATTTTTACTATTTACAAGATCAATGTTTTCCAATTTCATTCCACCTGTATCAGCAATAAAAGGTGCAGTTTGAAGACTGAATGATCGCCTCTTTCTGGCCTTTGTTTTTCTCTCATCTGCTTTTCTGTTCTCTTCAGCAATGAAAATTTCATCTTTAGTACAAACACTGCTACTTAACTTTTTACTGCCTGTAAGTATTTTGCTTTTACATTGTGCGAGCTTTTCAGTAAAATCGTTTTTCACATCACAACTGTCCTCTATAGTTTGCTCTTCACCTTCTTCATTGCATTCCTCACCAATTCCAAAAGCTCTTCTTTTACTTTTTTTCAACTTCGACACTTTACATAAAGAATTGGCTGTTCCACTAAACTCAAAAGCATCATCATTACGAATATCTTCAAGATTTTCCACGGACAATACATAACTTGTCACTGAAGTGGCACTTATCATAGACTTTTCACTGACATTTGCACTATATGACCGATTCAATTCAGTTACATTAACGTCCAACTTCTCTGCACCAACTTGAATTTCTCTATCACTGGTAGAAGCACTATTACCAGCTTTATCTTTACTGTCATCATTGTTAAAAATATCATCAATGGCAGCATTGTTATCTGAATTACTTGCTCTAGCAATGCTACAATCAGTTCTCTTCTTTTTGGTTGAACTTTGTTGAAGTACACTCATCATCGCATCAAACGTTCTGTGAAATGAAGACCAGTTTTGTTTCTGTGGTGACAAACATGTCTCAGTATTTGTAGACATTTGTTCACTCGAATCAGCAATACAAGCAGATTTTTCTTCAGGTGCTACTGTTTTACCTAAACTACCTTCATAAAACGTTTCCTTTGAATTAGTCATATCAGGATTATTATTTACAACTGATTCAGATTCACACTGTTCCTGATTATTTTTACTGGTATTATTAGAATTTTGAATCGAAACTGTCAATGTACCACTAAGGTAAGGACTAGAAAGTTCATCTAGTGTTGTGTCATTTTTACCATTAAGGGGAGATCCTTGACCATTTGCTGAGGAATTAAGCTCTGCCAAAGGCATAGCAGTGATAAAGCTTGGACTAGTTTTCACAAATTCTACGACTTTTCCAGCAAATGATTTACACATGGAGAAAAATCCTGGAGAGGACTTGTGACTATTTAATTCATCTGATGATTCAACAACCTTGTCATTTTCTGTAATGCTCAACCTACTGTTGTTAAGACTATTTTCTTTATCATAACTGGGATTTGAAACGTTTGCAATGTCAGAATGCCTGCCAAATGAGCCAATGAAACTATCACTTCTTCTAGACACAGCACTGTCAGAGATTAGAACAGGGCTGTCAAAAGGGAGTGGTAGACTTTCCAGATAGCCAGGGGACATTGGGTAGTCAGGTGACATAGAGCTTGGTGAAACTCTAGACAAGCTGACATCTGAATTATTTCCAGGTGTGGCAACGTAGTTCCCTGAGGAAAACACCTGCTCGTCTTCCATGCTAGTATGTTTCGGTGACTTGGCAAAACAGGATACAGGATTATTAATGTTCAAGTCTATCTTATTTTCATTGTCTCGCTTATTTCTGTCTGGATCTGAAAATCCTGATTCTGCAGTTTTGCTGTACCTGTGAGTTACGTCTAAATTTGCAGCATCAGTTGTACTAAGTGTTGAGTCAAACCCAACCTCTTGTTTCTGTTTCAAGTGACTCACTTCGCTAACCCTTGTGTTATTATCATCATGCTGCTGAGTACCAGTTAAACAATCATTATTTCTAGCAACACTGGTTGGTTCCTCTAGACAACCATCGTCTCTCAGAGGAGATAGCTGACGTGAAGCTAAGCCGCTGAATAATTGAGACTGTCTCTTTTTCCGCTTCTTGGTGTTAACAGGTTCCAGGCTGTCAAACCAGAGGCTGCCGTAGACATCTGGGGCACTGCTAGCCTGATCAGGGACAATGGCTATAAAACAAGATGAAAAAAACAGATTTAGATCTTCTTTTTTTTAAAGTAACTAGTCGCAGTCAGGCAAGAACTTTTATAAGAAGAGGTCTTCCAGTTGGCCTGCAGTGAGCAGGTAGATATGCTTAGTAATAAATTTAGAAAGATTCAAGCTTATCCAACATGTGACATACTGCTATTTTTGTTTATAGATAGGAGTCTCTATCTTAACAAGACTGGTACTCTCCCATTCATCTTTAAACAGTGATGGGTCAAATGGAGAAGATAATTTAGCTCTTGGATGGAATTCCTCTTAATTCAGTGAAAAAGGACAAAATATCTCTCAAACACATTCCAAACAAAATTTCCTCTGTCCATTGTCTAGAACAATTTTACAGTACAGAAACATGTTATCTTTTTTCCTGCTCAGAAATTGAAAAAATAAACGTTTTTTTACTTGAACCAAACTTAACTATGAAATGGTAAAGAAAAAGTTTAAAAAATTGTTATATTGATAATTTAGAAATTAAAAAGTACAAAAATGACTTGCACATCCTTTTCTTCAATTACAAAATTAAAATCTGTAAACATTCAATGAACTAGAACTATTGCTGAATGCGATTCATACCCCCACCAGCGTCCTTGACAAAGCTGGTACAAGAGTAAGATGGGTTCTGCACATTGCCCAGTTGGGGTGAACATTTGAGTCAAGTTTGAAGAAAATCCTTCCATTAGTATAGAATTTATAGAGCGGACCTGACATATTGTCTAGTATTGATTGTAAGTAAATTAAAAGACTTAAAAAGGGGCATAACTTTGTCAAAATGCAATACAGAGTTATGAAACTTGATCTGCATATCTTACTTGTGATACGTCATATATCTTTTAAGTTTCAAGCAAATACCTAATTTCAGAAATATTTAAGTACATGTTAAAATTTAAGAACATTTTCTAAGTCAATTTTGACCTTCAAGTGTGACGTTGACCTTAAACCGGCACAAAGGTAACATGGGTTCTGCACATAACCTTGTTGAGTTGAACATTTGAGTAAAGTTTGAAGAAAATTCTTCCATTAGTATAGGATTTATAGAGCGGACACAACATATTGTCTAATACTTGATTGTATGTAAATTTGAAAACTTAAAACAGGAACAACTTTGTCAAAATGCAATACAGAGTTATGAAACTCGACTTGCATATCCTAATTGAGACACTTCATACATATTTTAAGTTTCAAGCAAATACTTTTTCTAGTTTCAGAAATATTCAAATACATGTTAAAATTTAAGAATATTTTCTAAGTCAATTTTTGACCTTCAAGTGTAACCTTGACTTTAAGCCGGCAAAAGAGTAACATGGGTTCTGCACATCCCCTTGTTGAGGTGAACATTTGAGCCAAGATTAAAGAAATGACATAATGTCTAATATTTGATTGTTTGATATTTGACCTTCAATTGTGACCTTGACCTTGAGCTGACATTGGCAACATGGGTTCTGCACATATCCTTGTTGAGGTGAACATTTCAGCCAAGTTTGAAGAAAATCCTTCAATTGGTATAGGATTTATAGAGTGGACACGATAATGGAGACGGAAGGATGGACGGACGGACAGACGCGACAAAGCGAATCCATTATAGCCCCTCCCACATTTTGTGGTGGGGGTATAAAAAGTGAGGGAAAAAACAGACAGGAGGAATGGGAGATAAAAAGAAAAAGGAAAAAAAGGAAGCACTTTAATATTACGTATTACCAATACTATGTACTGTATTTACTTGCCCATAAGGCACTAAAAATAATGTCCCAAAATTGTCTTTAAAAGTCAGATTAAATTAGGAGCTGGTTAACAAAAACCTAAAATGTCAAAATCCGAAGTTTACTTGAAATGTAATTGCCAGCTGCTTATAAAAACACAACATTCATGCCCTGTCAAACTGCTGCAATCGATATTTCCTTGACAACAACTTATATCAGAGGTTTGAAGATCAGTCAAGTTAACCCATAATGAGGCAAGTCTATATAGAAAGTAAATAACAGCTAGGTGCTTCGGTGCGTCTGACAGACTGATGTTGAAAGTTTCTTTTGACATTTACCAATGGATAATTAGCCTATGTTAGGCAGAACTAAGAGATACGTTTGCAAGCAATGTAATCACTTTTTGATTATTCTCAGCTTCCTGATCACCAGGTGATCACTAGTGAGGGTAGACACTGTCTCGGTGACTGCTTACTAGTAATCAGTTAGTGCAATAGTAAACCAATCATGCAAACCGATAGCCACCAATGTCATGTGACCGCTGTGACATGGCAAGTAAAGAGCAACTTATCAGGTACGTCACCTGGCAAAATGAAAAAGTGATAGTGAGTGGCAAGCACAATTTTGTACTTAAAGTACCTTCTCGTCTCGACTTTTGACTGGACTGAGGCAGAATCGACCAATTAAACCCATAAAAACCATGTCAACTTAAGAGGTTGATTTATGTTTGGAGAAATATGTTACGCTGAATAGATGTCAGAAAATAAGAGATAAAAAAATATGTTGAACCACTCTGCATGTTTCGTTACGGAGGGGTACTTTGTCCACAAGAGCAAATTTACAGAAGGGATTTTGTCACAACGCTAAAATACACTGTCAAGTCGAAGCCTTCACCCCCTAAAACTGGCCTGAAGGTCGCACATAATCTGCTGTGAAGACTAGGAGAAAAATGTTACCAAAATGTTACCAATCTAGAGATAATTGGTTTGCATCAAAACTTACTCTTGAATTGGAATTTGAAACAATTTACAATTTCCTAGTTTAGTATTATGAACTTTGGACAGTCACCTTTTTGATTTTAGTTTAAAATATATTCAAAGGTTGATCAAAATTTGATGAAACTATCACGTCATAAACCAGAACATTCTTCAAGAAAACATGGCTTTTTGTTATGGCTAGAGTGTATATGTATACAATTTTTCTGGATTAAACTAAATGACCCCCCATGTTAATATTGTCAGGGAATTTAATGTCCTGACTCCTGTCTGTCTGTCAAGTTTTCAACTCTTTGAGTTTTTTTCTTTCAAAAATCAAACCAATACTCCTGTAATTAAAAAAAGGGTAAAACCTTCACTTGTGCCAGCATTTTCCTCTTCTGTATCAAGATTGAATGGTGGCAGGATGCCTGATGTGCGTCTCAAGTTTCGCACGGATCTTCTCCTCCTACTTCTATTCTCCCTCTCAGCCTCATCAATGTCCATTCTGGTATTCAAACACTGTAATGGAAGAAACAAAAATGTATGTGTTTAACTATGATAATGATCATAAAGTTCTCTTCATTATGGCAGCATCCAGCTGACTAGCAAACACATGGGCTGACAAATATCTGGGTAAAGCCAAATTCGAAATGAAGGTCAGCTTGTGGAGCTTCCAACTTGCAGGTCAGCTTGAAGATCTTCCAACTTGCAGGTCCGCTGGAAGATCTTCCAACTTGCAGGTCAGCTTGAAGATCTTCCAACTTGCAGGTCAGCTTGAGGAGCTTCCAACTTGCAGGTCAGCTTGAGGAGCTTCCAACTTGCAGGTCCGCTGGAAGATCTTCCAACTTGCAGGTCAGCTTGAGGAGCTTCCAACTTGCAGGTCAACTTAAGGAGTTTCCAACTTGCAGGTCAGCTTATGGAGCTTCCAACATGCAGGTCAGCTTAAGGAGTTTCCAACTTGCAGGTCAACTTAAGGAGTTTCCAACATGCAGGTCAGCTTGAGGAGCTTCCAACTTGCAGGTCAACTTAAGGAGTTTCCAACTTGCAGGTCCGCTGGAAGATCTTCCAACTTGCAGGTCAGCTTGAGGAGCTTCCAACTTGCAGGTCAACTTAAGGAGTTTCTAACTTGCAGGTCAGCTTAAGGAGCTTCCAACATGCAGGTCAGCTTGAGGAGCTTCCAACTTGCAGGTCAGCTTAAGGAGCTTCCAACTTGCAGGTCAGCTTGAGGAGCTTCCAACTTGCAGGTCAGCTTGGGGAGCTTCTAACTTGCAGGTCAGCTTAAGGAGCTTCCAACTTGCAGGTCAGCTTAAGGAGCTTCCAATTTGCAGGTCAGCTTGTGGAGCTTCCAACTTGCCGGTCAGCTTGAGAAGCTTCCAACATGCCGGTCAGCTTGAGAAGCTTCCAACTTGTATTAAGTTTTCATCCCCAAATAATCTTATAAAAAAATGTTCAATTTCAGGGGCAGATGAAATTTGGTGTAAGTACAACACATTCATTGAAAATCTGTGTCTTTATTTCTGTCAGCATATTCTTTATGTTTGTTTATTAAGTTTATCATCCCACCGAAAATATTTTAGACTTATCTGGAGATGGTGTCCACTTGAAAGTCATGAAGCATTTATAGTGCTACCTTAACTGTGTATAACAAGTCAAATCCTGACACTGGGTTAACCAATCGTGAAACTACCCTTATATCTACTTGAGCATTAGCAAGGGAGCTATAACACTGCCATTTTTATTGACTTTAGAATGTTGACGCCGGGATCAAACCCAGGGCCTCCCATACCTTGAGTCGGCACTCTACTGATTGCGCTATACTTGGTGTGAAAAACAACAACCTCCATTTGTGGTATACAATGCAAAGTGTATTCTGTATCTATAATTTGTAAGAAAGGTCACTTAAGTTCTGGTGTTAAATGATGTAAAATGGGAATACAAACTCACTTTTTATCATGAGCCAAGCTCCATTAAGTCATTAGGGGTATAGAAAATCCACTAAATAGTAGACTCATGTACGAATAAGTTAAATACAAACTAATTTTACTCTTGATATTATTTCTCTTTATTGGGTACAAGAATTAGAGAGCAATCCATTCAGGATTACGTCAATGTGATTCTGTCAAAATGACATCAAAACTAGTGTATTATAAACATCTTAAACAGACAACAGTGAGGATTTTATTATTGACACACACTATTATAATAAAAACAAAAATGCAGATAACTTATTTCAAACAGTACTAACACTGTTGTAAACCTAGCCCTTTTGGGTGCAGAAATAGTCGTATCCCTACAATCTAGTACCGGGAATAGTCATACCATTTTTGGAAAAGTTATACCATGTATGAATTGCATATTTCCATATAAGTGGTGTCATTTACAATGTGTTATTCGTGAGAAGATTGCATGACAAACATTAATTATAACACAAATAAAATCTTGACGTTGATTCTGAATTTTATTCTGTCATCAATATACAGTGTACAAAACCTAAGTGCTCATGTAACTGATTAATCACAGCCATTGTTTATGCTTGAATAATAAATGCATTGATTATTCTTTTATCATCGAAATTTTCATAGTTATACATTTAACTGACTTTATATTGCTGGAATTCAGAGGAAGCTTTTGATAAAGTAAGTCACCTGAAACTATTACACAAACTGCAGAAACATGGAGTAGACCAAGGCACAACACAATGGATCAAAGCCTTCCTAATAGGTAGATCACAGACTGTACTCCTTGATGGTGTAGTTTCCAGGGAAATACCAGTTACATCATGTGTGCTCCAGGGCTCAGTACTTGGCCCCTTCCTTTTTCTACTTTACATAATTGACCTACCCAATCACATAAAATCCCAAGTTTGCCTATTTGCTGACGACACTGCAGTGTACCAGGTCATCACTAATAATCAAGACTGCCTTAGGTTACAGAAAGATTTAAAGACTCTAGAAACTTGGGAGAAGTTATGGCAAATGGAGTTTAACCCTGGAAAATGGCAAGTATTAAATATAATTAAAAACAAAAAGAAAACCAAGTTTGATTATAAGTTACACCGACACATTTGTGAAGAAGTACCCAGTGCAAAATATCTAGGCGTTGACATTTCAAGTGACCTTTCATGGAATCAGCACATTGACAGAATCTCACAAAATGCAAATAAGACTCTAGGATTCATACACAGAAATCTACCTTAATATCCCCAGAAAATTCGCTAAGTCTCAAACAAAGCAACTAGAATATGCTTTGACCGTTTGGTCACCCCATACACAGTGTCACATCAACAAAATTGTAATAATTCAACGGAGAGCAAACTGTTGGGTCAAAGGTCAATATTCCCCTCATGATAATGTGACGACTATGCTGGGCGACCTAAAATAGCAGATATTAGAAACTAGAAGTACCTCACCTAGATTATGTATGTTTTTCAAAAGTGTCTATGGTTTTGTAACAATACCAGTCCCATCCTACCTAGAACAGCCATTGAGAAGAAACAAGCATATGCATCTCTTACGTACAGGTTTAAACCAATACAAATACTTTTAAATATTTTTTTTTCCCCCAGACCGTCATATTATGGAACCAACTACCATCCACCGTCGTTTTTCAGCCTGATCCTGATCATTTCAGACAAACCTTGAACAATGTAAACATTGCCTAGATCAGGGGTGTGATTGATCAGATATGTAAAAGGGAGGAAAATATTCGGGGATTTGGGGGCCGCATTAGGCATAAGGGCCCCCCAACCCGAATTAGGGACATCCCGGACCAGCAGACAACCCGGACCAGACAACCCGGACCATATTTAGGGACATCCCGGACCATGTATAAGGACATCCCGGACCATGTTTGAGGATATCCCGGACCACTCTAGGAATTTAAAAATAATAATAAAAATACTAAAAATTTTGTATATTGAACAAATCATATTGTTGTTGTTGTTTTATTTTCATCTTAAGCGAGTGTTTATTAATGCTTAATGCTGAAGAGAACTCCGAGTTTGACGTCACCAGGCCGATACGAATTGTCTATTTGTCTAAATAATTATCAGTGAATTTGGTGCATTTCATTTATCACATTCAGTGACTTATTATCGTGTAAATTTACAAAGTCATATATTTTAGTAACCATTTAAATCTGTTTTTTTTTATTTCAAACTGCCTATGCTGAACGGGATGAAGTATATCGATTACTTAGATTTCGCTCTACCGCTCCTCCCGGAAGAAGACATCACTCCTGCGTTCATCAAGTTGGCAGAAAAAAACAACGCCCATGATGAGAGACTTGACTCTTTCCTTGAATATGTAAGGAAAACATGGATAGAGAGTGTGTTGTGGCCGGTGTCAACATGGTCAGTCTACGGCCTATCAGTCCGCACCAATAACGATGTGGAAGGGTGGCACGCCCGTCTGAACAGGCGTGCTAGAAAGGGGAATCTGTCGTTTTATTTGTTGATAGATTTATTGTACAGGGAAGCCAAAGACATACCTTTACAATGTAAGCTTGTAAAAGAGAAAAAACTAAAGCGCCACCAGTCTAAACAATCAAAGCAGACACAAGGCAGACTAATGAAACTCTGGGCTGAGTACGCGCAAAACGAGCGGTCAACCAGCCAGCTGCTTGATGCATGTTCTGCGCTGTATGGACCCGTTTAAATAGTGTGTAAACATATGTCATATGTATATGATGACTGCCTATTATCATTTGTGTTCTCTAGAACTATAGATATAATGATGAATATAAACATTAAACTGGTATGCAAGTTCTAAATTTATTATTGCATTCTTGTATTTCGTTTCGACAAGAACGGTAATTTAATATAGACTTGCGATCTTTAAATCTTAATATTACCATTTCTGTATTCTTGTTTATTTCGTTTCGATAAGGATGCAGTTTGTGTGAACAATTTTGAAATTTTATTTGCAAAATAAGTTGCTCATTTGAAGCAACTGATCATTTCAATTAATAATTAGGTTTGTACACTTGAGGAATTTGACAGTTTTTCAGCGCTCACAGGAATTTCACAGGTATTTTTCACAGGAATTTGACTGGAATTTATGAAGTTTTCATCACTAGTTTATTTGGATTATAAAACAGAAGTATGAATTTTTAAAAAGAATATTAATAAGAATTTTAAATTAAATATTTAAGTTTTACGTCTTCTTTTTGACAATGAATTATGTTGGATATACTAAACAATTAAGGTTTATAAGTTTCGTAAGTTTATTTCATAAACATCGATTCGTTTCCTAGTTAATACTCTTGAGGATTTACAGAACTGCATTATTCCAAAAAGGACTGGAAAATAATAACATTGGCTTATTTCAAAAGTCTGTACATTATTAAATTTATAAATCATCAATGTAAAAATTGCCTTACAAATTTTTGTTTAAGTTCTTTTTACAACTCCTGTTCATCTAAAATATGCCCATGTTAAGATTATAAAATTTCTATACAAGTTAGTTATACTCTTAAATTATCTTCAAACCACTGCAATTTGTGAAAATAACATTATCCCATTTGTTATAAAGATGGTCCGGGTTGTCTCATAATGTGGTCCGGGATGTCCTGAAATATGGTCCGGGTTGTCTGGTCCGGGATGTCCGCTGGTCCGGGTTGTCCGTATACCCCCAACCCCACCCCCAATGATTTTCAGCTTTAAAAAAGTGGTTTTAAATTCTTCCTGAGAACGCCTCTTCAAAATCGTTAAACCATATTTTATCTTTCTCTTTATTAAAAGATGGGCAGCTCATTATAAAAAGATCATAGCTTTTTATTCTTTATGTACTTATAACTAATAAATTGTATGCTATAAGAAAAATAAAATTATCAACATATAATATATAGATATATCTGAAAAGGAATATATTTATTTCAAAATTTCGCTTAAATTAGCAATTAAATGTTTTTGCCACATACATTTTAGGGTAAATATTTAGCTTAATACTATCACATATAATATGAATTCAAACAGAGTAAAATCTATCTTTTGTTTTCTAAAACTCATAAAGTACTTTAAAGCTGATCACTGTAAGTAGAGTTTGGAACATTGGAGACGACAAGAATTAAAACACAGACTACATAAAAATGTGGCTATCTATTAAACAATGCCATATGAACAACAAAAAAAGACTAGTCCATAAATAAAATAAATAAATATTAGCATTTCTCTAAACAATCCAGCATATTTACATTAATATGTATTATGTGAAGCCAAGCACACCCACAAAGATGCATGTATTTTTTAGATTTCGGAAATTCTTAAGTTCACAGAGCTTAATTTCACTTAAGTATTTTAATATCGAACCTAAGTAGGGAAACATGAATTTGTTTTTACATTCTGCATCTACATCTCCTGCCAAGTGAGAATTGTCTGTACATTCACTAATCCGTGACATTTTCAGGGGTTTTTTACCACTATTATTTTCTAGTTGTAAACTGAAAAATAAAAACACAGTGTTGGGTTTAAAACAGCAGATATTTCCAGATTTCGGCCTGTATTAGCTTCTGCCTTCAAAGATGTCCTTAAACTGTTTCATCAGTGCCTGAATCAAATTGAATACCCTTACAAACACGAGACTATGGCAAATATACAATGGAATATTTAGTACATATTGGCATTACAAATAAAGTTATTGAATTTGTTTACAAACAATCTCTATGCTAAAATAACAATACGTTATATGTGGTACGACTATTCCCAATTCGGTAAGAGATTGTAATGGTAAGATAATTCCTGGATCCGAATGAAGCAAATCCGAGGATAACATAAACAAGAGACTAACTATTTGACGAGAGGGTCAGATGGCAACCTATAATAAAAATATACAATGGGATAAAGAAATAAGATTACATCATTAACTCATCTTTTCTCGGTCCTCATCGCAAAGGTTGGATTTGGGGGCCGAAATTGGTAAAATATATAAACAAATATGTTCCGCCAAACTAAACCGGATGTTGAATTCGAAATTGGAGGGTAATGTATCACGTGACTGTTTGATGAAGTGCGCATGCGTATTTTATCTATCGGGCTTCGTTATATCGTACTAAAATAATGCAAAAACACTTTAATGTAAATTACTATCATCATTCTTATCCTCATACTCTTCTTATTCCTTTTCTTCCATCCTCATCTTCTTCATAATTACATTCACCATCATCATCACCGACAACATCAATAACCAGCTTCATCATCATCACAAATTAACTAGACTCAACACGTTTAGATGCTAGCAGCATCAACATAATTCACAATTATTATTTATTATCAATAGCTATCATGATAATTTGCTGTAACTAATATAATTACCCTCAGTTCCACAATCACATTCGTCATCAAAATCATCATATCCAACCTCATCATAATCACAAGCACCAGCATCATGATCAACACAAGTATCATGAGCATCATCATCATAATTAACATCACCATGCACAACATCATCACTATCAAATGAACAAGAAGGCATTGCACACATTAAGACTTTTATACTATATTACATCTGTTTCAAAGGTCCAATTCACCACAAAAGTGAAATGAATAATGAGAATTCATGTACATTAAACTTCGAGGAATAGAAATTTTAACAGCCAAAAAAAATGACATAAACTGCAAGTTTTATGCCATGTATGGATTATTATTTTTTAAATCAAATGTTTTCTGAATAAGGCACATGGCTTCTTGGTTCTGAACATCTGTAAGATACTGCTACATATTTCGCCATGTGAGTTTTAAATAATATAGGCCTAGCTCTTCAGCATATTGCCATCAACAACATTCTATGCTTCTTGTTTGGGGGACAAAATACAAAAGACAAAGCACGAAAATTTCAAGCTTTATCATAAAAAATGTCAAAAAGCACAGGTAGAAATAGATAACCATATGAAAAAATTTGTTTATAAAAATCTAACAATACATGATGCATTAAAAATACATTGCATATATCTGATATAGATCTAATACTAAATATCATCTTTACTGAACTACCATCTACAATAAATCAAACCTGATATGTATAATGTGTCGTAAGACACAAAAAAGCTACATGTAAGTTTATATTGCATATATATTGCATTACAATTTTTTTTTTCTTACAAGAAAAATAAATCTTCCTGATGGCAAAAGCTTGAATCCTGGAATTTATTATACATGTTATTAAATATAATCTCTATTTTCGAAAGAAAGGTATCATTTTCTCCAAGGAGAATAGTTCCATACAACTGCTTTATCTAAGAAAGCCTCAGTGTTATTGTGCTAATTTTAAAAATTGTATGTAATATTAAGTATTATTTATTTATTTCTGCAAACTATGACTGCATGTGCATGATTCAGATTAAAACATTCTTAATTTTTTTTTTTAAAAAGGAAATTTTACAGTAATATATCAAATTACCTACCAAAGAAAAGAGGTTACAAAAAGTGACTTCAATAGCTAGTGTCATATTCCTTCACAAACTCACAGAGGAAATTGAACTTCAAAAAAAAATCTGCCATCTATGGTGAAGATCTTTTAATGTCATGATTATATTATCATGACACACCAACTGCCAAAAGCAGCCTTTCCTGTACACAGTGAGCAGATATGTATGGAAGACAATTGGTTCAATTAAATAAACTTATGCAATAAGACATTATAACAACAATAGACAAGAGATACTATGGTTCAGTAATTTTCAGGGAAAGATATTTAGGTATTATGCCAAGAAGATATACAAATAAACAAGAAAACCAAACTCTACCTGCTGTGACACTCATTAAAGAAAAGCAATGTCAGAGGAGGTCTATATTGTCAATAAAACATGTGTACAACATTGTAAAATTTATAAATCAACATTGAGCAAATACAAACACATTTTGTAAATAAAACTAAAACTGGGAAGATATGTTAATAATTAAGAAAGACTCAATTTAATGAGAAAATCTAATGGAATATAATGGTTTTAATTTTTTAAATAAGGCACTTTAAGGAAAAGTATGATAAAAAAGCAAGAAATTGATTTGAAAGAACTTTCTCACAAGTTACTTTAAAAACCCAATACATTGCCAAAGTTAAGTCCTTTCATTGACAGAAAATTGTTTACTTATGTACAACAATATATTTTCAATAATTTCCATAAATGTATATTGTATGAAACTACCAAGGAGCCTCAAATTTACAAAACTTAAATGACAAGAATGGCAATAATTATCTTTTTATACAAGATTGACCAAAAAAAATTGACCTTAATGTCAGTTTTCTTTTGAGAACAGCTGTTATAATAAAGGAGTTATACTTGTGTTTCGCAGGCTATGCCCTAAAAAGAATATTTCCCCAGGACCCATTCAGTTGGAGAAAGTGATTAATTGGCCCATGGTCAAATGTTTATAGTTGACAGTGCCAACAAATAACCAAATTGTGATTGCATGTTTTGATAAGTTGTTTTACATAATTTGAAGGTAATTGTGCTAAGGAATTGTGATTATAACAGTCAATACATCTATTGAGGAATATTGCAGTGTGTAGATCCTGAATTTGGTTGTTATGTGGATCAAAACGATGGTTCAATGAAAGGCCAATCAAGGAGAAGAAACAAGCATTTCAGCTTGTTTCATGGTAATATTTATTAAAGCCTACTATATGTCGCCTTTGTATTACTTTATGCTTATAACTGAACAGTTGGATCATCAACAGAAAACTACATCAATTAATAAATCAATTCTTATGCATGTGACAATCTGATGTTTTTTGGAGTTCACCTTTGACCTGTTGGGGCGTGGCTAAACTGGCTCTATCCATTGGTCAGTTGTAACTACCGTTATACAAAATAAAAGTTTTAACAAGAGATAAAAATATAAAAAAGTAGCTAGATTATGTAAATATATTAATGTATCTTGTATACAGTAACATGATATTGCTTGTTACTTGTAGAAAGTTTACACAATTATATGAATTATAAATACGAGTCAGATAAGTTTAAAATGCAAACATAATTTTATTGATAACATGCATAACTGGCAGTGATTATTTAGAATATGTAGTCACCAGTTAAAGTTGAACTCACAACCTCAGCTTATTTAATAAAAAGATAAAATAAGTACTCAAAATATTAAGTAACAAATAATAGTAGTCAAAATATTAACTTGTAAATGGTCATTTAGAAACAAATAAAATACAAATAAAACAAAACATTAAATAGAATAACTGACTAAGAAGCAAACAAAATTAACTTGGATATACATGAATTGTATCTAAAATAAGTAGTTTTTACATTAAAAAGAAGAATGGTACTTGATGCATAACATATACAAGAAATAACTATAAAGAATAGCTATTTCAATAGCATTATCATTAAAGTTATAACAAATTCAAATGTACGCTTCACTAATCATAGAATAAAATAGAAAATTATCTAAATGCATTAAGTCTAAATGCATTAATAAAGTTAGTCTTGCTAACCAAAAGTATTTAAGTTTAAAGTAAATTTTTGATAGTGAAAATAAGTGTTACATTCTTTGTGAACAGTTTTGAGGTCAAATGCTAGAAATAGATGGTGACCTCATCTTCTGACAATCTCTGTTGACAATGTGAGTGCATACTGAAAATGGTGAGAAAACACAGGAGTTTTGAAAATATATAATAGAGTAATATCATGATGACATATTGAGTGTGCAGTGTGAAGTGTTTTCAATCCATTACAAAATTTATCAACATTCTTTTTAATGGACTTGTTTATTACTTTTAAAACAGGCCTATCTCACAAAAATATGTAATCTTGCCCTATGAATATGATTGGTGGTGTGTGCAACATATATTAACAACTTTCACAACCTTAAATAAGTTTTACCCAACACTTTTCTTTCTCGAACAATTTTAGTCTCTACAGACAATTCACATCCTGTTGAGTACAATTTGTATCACAATTAATATTTGTTAGTTTATTTGTTTTTTGTTATATTGCACTGACTCTTATGGTCATATTGGCCAAGTCCAGCACTGGTGGAGGAAGACCCCTGACACATGTCTAGGAAGTATCTCAGGTTAAATGAAAGTCACCTGGATGACCTTTCCACATGAAAGTTGTTGACCTGACCAGAACTTGAGTTGTTGAGAAGTAACAAGTCTGTAGCACTTGGCCACAGTCATCCCTAAATAACATTTAAAAACTGAAAATATATATTGTATTATTTAAAAGACAAAAATCAAGGTACCGGGTAGGTAGCTCTCGTTGCTTTTACTGTTTCTTAGCATAACTGAATTCCCCACAACAACCTGCAACATTTCATCATTTCTGAGGAAATTGCTTTCAACTACATGTAAAATTAGACATATTTCTTGAGACAAAGCAGCAGAGAGTGCAGATCTTAATTTTTTTTTACTTTTGAATTACTTTACTGACAGCAATGCATGTCTACATGGGCAAAAAATATCCCCCCCAAGTTTTGACACTAGTAGAGAAGAATTGTCATAAATATTGTAAACATATCTAAGGACAGCAAGAAGTCCAATCTGTTTCTGGATAGCCCTGATAAATTCCATTGAAGAAGACGGCTATTGCTACAAAGACGAGGAACAATGCCAAGGTCACCCAGCCAACAGTTCGCTCCCACGGCTTTTCTCTGATGTTCTTCATTACAGCAATGCCAAGAAAAAGACCTGCAATGAAAATGGGTTTTTGAAGTCACCGAGCCAGATTTCTGTAAGAAATTCTTTTTTCCGCCACAATAATATTAACAGCATAACAGTAACAACTAGTAAAGGAGTTTAACTGATAAGCCAATGAACTAAATAAGACATTTCTTCCATTTTTTTCAGGTCAAAACTACACATAATTAAAAATTAGTAATTCAAATATGAAAAATATACCATGAATGTGTATCATCCCAATTTTTTTACTTTTACACAAGCAACAAAAACTAAGCCCTTATATGCAAATGATATGCTAATTAATAGGTGTGATTTATGAAGACTCCTCCCACTTTCCTCACCTGCCACCAATCCACCCATGTGGGCAGAGATTCCAATCTTCCCACCTCCTTCAACGAAGAATCTTCTGTACACAGCATTGGCAGTATCCAAACCAGCTGTAAGGTAAATGTCAAAGAAAGATGTATAATTTGATGGGTAATGTCAAACGCATGAAGCATATCCAAATTTCACACACCTGGAAAGCTTCTACAAAATATTCTTAGTAAAATTAAACAAATGTTAATACACTCTGGGAATTTATGCAGTCCATAAAAATTAAATGTTTATAGGGTACATGTACATGCAGTATTCCTGAGAAAGATCCAATGCAAGTTAGGTGACAAAAAAAAAAGGAATTTAGATTTTCAAGTAATACACATTTGCTTAAAGAGAAATGACAGTTCCTTATTTTAATTTAAAGCTGATGGTAAATTAAAACATACTCATGTTTAATTATATAAAATTTAAAGTTTGATAAAAGCATTCTTAAAATACCTTCTTAAGTTAGTTGAGCTTCCTTGTCTGTGCATATTACTTGAAAATACTTATCAGAAGAGAAAAAAGAAGCAGATAAGAAGCATATGATTTGCTTTATCAAAATTATCTATGTTTGGATAAAACTTAAGGTAATTTTCTCGTTCATCTAACACATTGGAATATTGTTTTTTATACAATGATTCAAGTTAAAGATTTTACGTAAGCTACAAATCACTGTTCAAGGCTAGATGCTGATTCGAGTGATGATTACAATCTAAAGACAGCTATAAATACCCACCAAACAATACCAGAACAGTCAGGCGAACTGGTGCACTGAGTAGGAATCTAATAGGGTTTCCCTCACAACACTCATGGTTCATCTCATTCCAGTTCTGTGAAGAAAAATAGTCCCAGGTCCAACTTTATAAAAGGATACACACTCAAGTGTAAGACCACTTTCACACAACTTATTTGTCATGTTGATTTGAACTTAGGTAAGCTAACTGAGCATGAATTTTAATATTCTGAATATGTTCAATGAGTTACTGACTCGATTTATATAATTATGTAATAAAAAAAAACAAATAAAAATTACAGGTTCGAGAATGTTTGCATATTCTTTTTATTATCTTCTAGAACTGCATCCAAACTAGTGGTGTGCACCTTACCATAGTGTATTTGAAGAATTGAATATGTTTTCTGCAATACCCAGTAAATAGAAAAAAAATGAATACTGTACCTGTCATATTGTATATTATTTGTGCTTGTAAAAATATTTGAAAAAATAACTGGAAATATTATTTTCAACTTTTAAGATTATTTCTAAATTGACACATTATATAAGAATGTATTAGTCTCCACTTACCACAACAACGGAGGCAAGATGGGCACCAATCAGGGCATAACATCCACCACTGGCACCTGCCAGGGCCACATGATGGTCTGTCATGGAGTGTGCTAGAGAACCTGCAAGGGCAAGTAAAACAGATTTGTTTGGAGATAATTACAATTACAATTATTGAACTTTTCAAGATGTTGTGGTTGAAAATTTTGTAAGTATTTGACAAAGGCCATGCTGACAATATCAACAATGAGTTAAAATTATCTAGAAGTGCCCCCCCCCCCCCCACTCCATGTCATAAGAGACACCCACTGTAAAGTCATTAGTCCCTCTATGTATGAGTTTGAGTCTCAGTCAGCAAAGCTTTCATGGGAAGAGACGTCCGTTAATTTCTGTCAGAGCATCACTCTCTACAAACATCAAGTCACTGGGACTAATATATCACAACAGAAAGTCACACAGGTTCAAATCCCTATTGACTTGATAGCAATGAATGAGGTATCTCTCCTGTTGTAGGTACTTTCATGTACTATATACAAGAAATAGTCACATTTTATTTTTTATTTGATCATTTTCATCATAATGCTCAAGCACTTTTACCCTTTTTTCCGCAAGATGTTATTTTGTGCACATGTTACAATATGAGTTCTTAATTGTTAAACTAGATACGTTTTTTCTTGAAACATTCATCACCTGCATTCCAGTAGTTATCAAAAGGGGGATATTTGTTTTTCAAAGTAAGCAAAAGTAAAGAATAAATAAAGAATTCAATGGGCTAGAGTTATGGTTTCGATGAAAGGCACTCCTAAACCTTATCAGGTATCCAAACTCCAAGTTATGAGCAAATCCATGCAACTGCATTGAAGTAATGCCCTGAGCAATTTTTTTTATATCTTGTTGTTATATTGTTATATTTTATTATTTTATATTTGTTATATTACCTACGGGGCATAATTCAAGACTAATTGAACTAGACCTTATTTCTCTGGCACCGCAATTCTATACTTCATTAGAAATGTGTGTCCTTAGTTTGGAATGAATCCATGGAAAAGTGTTTAAATTATGCTGATGCCACTGATGGCAACAAAGTGATTCCTATGTGTAATCCATGACAAAAAGGTGGACAAATTCACAATATTTCTACAGAAACTATTCCCAATTTTTTACATAAAAGAATGTATCAGTTAACTCCCTTACAGACATGTCTTTTGATATACTTGTATAATTACATGAAATAATATTTTTACCACAATATTTAATTCTCATTCAACATCAAACATTTTCAGGTGCATGCTGCTGTCTAAGGTGTCCTCATTAGTGAGAAACTGTAAAAAATCATATTTCTTCTACAGTAAATGTATTCTGTTTTTTGCATTGTATTTTGCAATTACCCATGAAGCATTGCTGCATAGTAACAGTGATAACAAAGATTCTGTCACCTTTTCTAGGCTCACTTCAGTGTGGTTTAAAGCAACATAACTTAATAATAAAACAAACAGTGTCATGCCACTTTCATCAAACTGAATAAATTTCAATCCTCGCATTAAAGTTCAAGAAAAAGTGTAGATATAATTCATAATTTTTATGATTTTATAGTTTAAATACCAAATGCAAGTCCAAATCATATTTAACATATATTAAGGTCCTCTTGAAGCTATTTTGTCTTTAATATTTGCATAACTGTTTAAACAAAATACAAAAATATGCATAAAAATTTATAGATCAATATATCCAGGTCAATCTAGATCTATAATGAAAAATTATTACAAATACAAAATTAGGAGTTCCTTACCTCTTTTTTGCAATCCTATCGAAAAATCATTTTATTCCGAAATAATGATGAATTGATAATGTCAACTAAATCCAAATAGAGGATCTGACAAAAGAGTTGTCATTTAATACAAACATTTATTTAACGAGGCCAGGAAAAGTAATAGTAAGCGAGCCTATGGCAAGTTGTTTTCACCATCTCTGTCATCTATTGCCTCATGATGTCACATCAAAAAACAGAAATACCTATCCACAGGGGAGATAACACAATGCAACTTAAATAGTAAGAGTATCATCCCCTTGTAAATGAAAAGAGGGAATTGTGGTCATACTTTAACAATAATAGGTAAAAGCAATAGTCTTTGGTAGAACCATTTCTTACACACTTCAGGTAAGCTGTAAAGAATTATTGTTTATATTAGTTATTTTGTTGTTTTTTATTGGCAAGCAAACAAGTAGATCTTGATTAAGATTCTTGAGATTGCTAATAATTAAAAGACACATTTGTTTTAATAAGAAACTAAGTAGAAATTGCAATGTATATTAGGCTGTACAAATTGCTTAATAAAAAAAACTGCATCTTCATTTGGACATTAACCAAATGCAAACTGCAGTAATCAATTTAAACTCACCCGCAATAACACCAGTAAGATAGACAATAAGCACCCTCCACCATTTGTGCACCAGCTCCAAGGGAAGACCTAACAACAGCTGAAAGATTAAGTTGCCAACAAGATGCATGTACCTGAAATGAAACAGTTATTCCATATTGGTTCTATCTTCTTGTATTTTGTCAAAAATCCTCACTTCATACATGGGCAATATAACACATAAAAAGAAAATATTAACATAACTCTAGTCTGAAACAACAATGTATGTCTGGGTCAAACTCTAGCTTTCAACAAAGTCGGCTGGATGACTGCAAAAAGGCAATATGCCAGCCAGGACCATAAAAGCAGTATGATTTATGGCTGAGTATATTTTTATTTGAGTGTATTTAACATCCCTCTCAGTATTTAGAGGTTCTGTGCATATATGATCGACCCTTTACTATGATTGCATGTTGTAAACATTTAATAAAATCACTTTATACAGAAAGTAGGAAACAAAGTCTAGACATGTATCATTATGTTAAGCAAGCAGTAGCAAGAAAGCTATACCAACACCGGTACCTTTTATAAAAACTTTAATGATGTTATCATAGTATGGTGTAACATTAGGACCACTTATTACTCATGAAGAACTGTCTCAGTTTCTGAAAATTTAAACTCATAAAAAAAATGCATAAAAAATAATACCTGCTATCTTTTTGTATAAACAGCCCATGGAAAGGTCTTTTGTTGGAAACAAAAAGGAAAACATTTGCCAAATTGTCTACCTCAAGTTCTATTCTTACTGGACTAATGGTACTGACTGATTTGGATGAATAATATTTTTTAAGCCTGGTTATGTGTTATAGCTTTATCAAACCATGCTTAACAAATAATGGGTCAATGGCATCCTCAGGGAATACCCATGTACAACATGGTCTCAGAACACAACTTGCCTTGCCAACTAGTTACTCCACAGCCCTTCACTGCATAGGTTCAAGTACTGGTCGGAATGAAAGCTTTCATGTGGGGAGGTTTTTCAGCTAACCCGAGGTGCATTCATAAGTCTCTGGCCTTCATTCACCAATAATAAGCGGCACATCACCTATGTCCCGATAACTGCATTGGTGGAATGTAACAAAAAAAACAATGAAAAAGCCCATGGCTAAAAAACTTACTCTAAAAGATAAACTCATGACATCAGCAAGTGGTGTGTATCTATGGTCATTCAACAATAGAGATGGGGCTTTATTGTATTAAAGGTTTGTGCAAGGTGTTCTGATAGTTATTTCAAAGACATTTTTCATCACTAATTGGAGTTTACTACCTTGCCATTTTATCTTAGAAAACCTGATAAAATATAATAATTCTTACCCCTGGTGGATGAGAAGATATGAGAGGTAGCGCCATGCCTCATATCTACGTGTCGGCTTGTAAATGAAGGGGCTGGAAAAGGGGACCCCAGAAGTGGCTGTGACAGGGTTATTTGTGTCTTTCAGCTGGATGGCATACACAACAAAGACAATAATCTGAAAAGACAATATCCCTCATATAGTGGAAGCAACTATTCTAGTGTTTACAACATTTTTACCCTTTCTCTATATGCGCAGAAAAGAAAATAGAAAGCAGTAGTATGAATACACTGGGATTCTCAGTATGTGCTTTGGTCTTCCCACATATTTGCAGATAAGTTGTAAATTTGAAATAACAAAGTACTGGTACAGTAGTAAAATGTCTCCTCTGGAAAATGATTTGATTATGCACAGTAAAATCAATAGTTAAATGCAAGTTTTTAGCTCAAATCAAGATTTTACAGGTATAGTAGGCAAAATGACTCTTTAAAATATGCAGTTTTTAAAAATAACCTTGACATACATTTTATCATAAAATTCCTTTGTCATGTCAGTTTGCATGTTATGTAACAATAGTAAGGAAAGAAAATAGAAATCTCTCTCTTCTCCTTCTTCTCTCTCTCTCCCCCTCTCTTTCTCTCTCTCTCAATTGTAAAAAGAGAAAATCACCCATGGCCATTGGCCAAATAGGTAGAGTCACTGTCTTTTTACTTTTTCAATTCAATTCCTGGTCAAGGGGAATAACTTTAGGGGGATATTTAAGCTGACCTGTAGTGTGCTAGTGGTTTTATCTAGACATATGCTTGGGGTTTTCCTATACCAAAATTACTGAGCATCATGATAATAACCATGTGTCTGTGGTCTACAGTCTGCACTTGTTATCTCAATGCTGCACATTGTCCAGACAATTACTACCTGAGTAATGTTTCTCTAAGGTAACAGAATGTCATGAGGAATTAACTTGTCTTCACATCAATAATAAACATATTGAGGAGGTCTGATACTTACCTCAACAATACTAATAGTGATCATAAAAAGGGGAGGTGGACAGCAGGTGTAATGTTCAAGAAAGTCTTCCTTCATGTATTCTGGGACTATGTTAGCAATCACACTTCCCATAAACTTCTTCATTGCCGTACGCTCTCCATGCGATAATACTCCTGGGCGGGTCATCTGAGAATAATATGATACACATTTAATGCACAGATTTTTTCATCATCCAACCTTTAAAACGGTTAAGTATAAAAAACGTATTACATATTTCAAACAATAAACAGAAACCCACATTTTCTTTTTGCTTCATTATGATTTAAATTACCTTAAAAAGCATTAAGTTACTCTGATTCATAGGGTATTGTTACCATGGTTAACCCTTTCACTCATGCATATGCCATTTTACACCTTTTGCAAAGGATACACAATTATCAATTATCTTTGGCAGAATCTAAATGCTTATTTTTCGACTGGTTTGGCCTAGCATCTATACAGAAAATTCATGAGTTCAAAATATACTTAAAACACTTTTAAAGAAAGAAAATCAATGAAAATTGGTTGAATTTTCAAAATTAAATACATGTCTAATGAATGAAAAGGGTTAAATATAGATGGAGAAGTTTGCCTACCATGTTCAGGAACTCATTGTATGTGATAAAGGAGTCCCCATCCCTGTCTGCCTTCTCCAGGAGTAGGTCCAGTCTATCTTCAGGTATGGCTTTAATGATTCCAGTCTCATCCAATTCATCTTGGAGTTCTGACACCAGCACACCCTGGTTACCATGCTGACATAAATATATATATTTAATACTTATACATTGCTTCCTCACTTAATGTCAGCCTGTCATAGCAATTCACACATCATTATGCCTAACATAGAGGATGAGAGGAACTGGGAACCAACTATTGACATGTAGGGAAGGATCAACCCTGCATGCTCACCACCAAAGTTGGAAACCAACTACAGTCAAACTTGTATTAAGCAGCCACCCAAGGGATTGACGAAAATTGGCTGCTTAAGACAAGTTGGCTGCTTAATACAAAACATCCCTTTGGAGACTACAAGAAATGCAATCTCTTAATTGTGGACTCACCACCAAGGTTGGAAACCAACTATTGACAAGTAGGGAATGATCAACCCTGCTGGACCACCACCAAGGTTGGAAACCAACTATTGACATGCAGGGAATGATCAACCCTGTGGGACCACCACCAAGGTTGGAAACCAACTATTGACACGCAGGGAATGATCAACCCTGTGGGACCACCACCAAGGTTGGAAACCAACTATTGACACGCAGGGAATGATCAACCCTGTGGGACCACCACCAAGGTTGGAAACCAACTATTGACATGCAGGGAATGATCAACCCTGTGGGACCACCACCAAGGTTGGAAACCAACTATTGACATGCAGGGAATGATCAACCCTGTGGGACCACCACCAGGGCTGGAAACCAACTATTGACACGCAGGGAATGATCAACCCTGTGGGACCACCACCAGGGCTGGAAACCAACTATTGACACGCAGGGAATGATCAACCCTGTGGGACCACCACCAAGGTTGGAAACCAACTATTGACACGCAGGGAATGATCAACCCTGTGGGACCACCACCAGGGCTGGAAACCAACTATTGACACGCAGGGAATGATCAACCCTGTGGGACAACCACCAAGGTTGGAAACCAACTATTGACACGCAGGGAATGATCAACCCTGTGGGACAACCACCAAGGTTGGAAACCAACAATTGACATGTAGGGAATGATCAACCCTGCTGGACCACCACCAAGGCTGGAAACCAACTATTGACAGGTAAGGAATGATCAGCCCTGTGGGCTCACCACCAAGGTTGGAAACCAACTAATGACACGTCGGGAATAACCAACCCTGTGGGACCACCACCAAGGCTGGAAACCAACTATTGACACGCAGGGAATGATCAACCCTGTGGGACCACCACCAAGGCTGGAAACCAACTATTGACACGCAGGGAATGATCAACTCTGTGGGACAACCACCAAGTGAAGTGTTTTCAGATTAAAGGGCCGAAACACTTCTATGACAGGTGGCTCTCAACTGAGAATGTCAGTGGCTCCAGTAGATGTTTAACTGTTTCACTTTCAAAGACATAAATATATAAAATACATATAATAATTATACTATGCCTTCTCACTTAATGTCAGTTTGTCATAGCAATTCACACATCACAATGCCTGACAGAGTGTTGTTAGCCATTAAGGTATGGTGTCAGCAAAGCTGACTGTTATGGATTGCAAACATCTGAGGGAAAATTTGACTGTCTTGCAGCATGGAAACTGTTTATATACATCCATGTATACATATACATGTATATAATTTTATATTTATAAAGAACACTAGTCATGAGTTGAACAAAATTCATGATTAATAAAGAGTACCATAACTGTGACAAAAATGTTTTTGCAAAAAACACATGTTTAAAATAGAACAAAATAAACCTACAAAACAACCTTTAGAAGTCAAAATTGTCTATATCTGCCCATAAAGCTGCAGGGATCAAAGTTATTTGATGTAATTTTATCTTTTAAACTTAATTCAACCTATAAAAAACATGTAGATGTCTTTGGTTTTTTATTATTAGGTTTAACCTTCTACCAACATTTTCAATTATCTGGCTACAATGTTCACTTGAAGAAGATATACAGCTGCCTTAACTGGGATATTATTTTCGAACACAAGACAGGATACTGTAACATAGGTAGAAAAATGTGCAGCCAGTACAGGACTCGAACCCGGGACCCTTTGCTAACAGGGCGAATGCTCTACTGACCGAGCTAACGAGACTGCTTGCACATTGTCTCTCTATCACCTGGCTACATACACCCCAGGTAACTTGTAATTCGTCCTCGAATGTCCACAGACCATATGCTGTTCATGCAATCCTTGAGCTTTTACTGTAAGACTGCAGGTCATTTATGTTCGGTTCAATTGTAACATAGGGTGAAAAATGTGCAGCCAGTCCAGGACTCGCTAACAAGGCAAATGCTCTCTCGAGACAAATAATCCGGACAGTAGGCCAACTGAATGCATACCACTTCTATTTTTATTTCACCTTTGTTATGTCACAGCCTCGTTTCGAAACCAGGACCCTTTGAAACCTGGAGCAGATGATCTACCAAATGCAATATCAAGGCTAGTTCATGTTAGTCTGACAGTAATATGACACACATGTATATTGGTATGCAGAACATACATTGAAAAAACATGATTGGCATATGTTATTACAATTTCTTCCATGATGAAACACACTGAAAGTTTGTTTTGTCTCTTTAAAGATGTTTGAGATTTTTTCCAGATTTTTGCCTTATATTCATGTGTAAATAATTCACATGAGTGTATTGTTATGTGCTGAGTTTTTATCTTATTAAACATTTTCATTACCTTACTTTACATACTTTATTAAATATTTATTGTGTTATGTACAGTAGTACACCAGCGTTTAAGGTTACGCTAGTCAGGTTAAGGTTTGTTTACCGATGTGGTTTTGATGACGTAGCACTCGCGTAACTGCTAGAAGAAAAAAGATCATGCTAGAAAGTTCAATTGTTTATTTTTAACTGGTTTTCGAGAATGTTCTGGGTACGTGAATGTTCTGGAAATTCTTTGGGTATATATAAAGGCGTGTCTGCCGATATTAAATAAGTTTGGAAGTTTGGATAAAAAGTTTGCTTTAGAAATTGGTAGGGGTGTAAATCGAATCCCAAAACGATATTCGAATATTCGGAACGTGTATTCGAATCATATTCGAATATTCGGAACGAATTTATATCATATTGGCATATAACACGGTAAATTTCTATTACATTCAATGTATTTATTCATTGTAAAATGTTTATTTCTGACCTCAATTTACATTGCTAGCCTTACTTAATGCAGAAGCGGCGGTAGATTTACGATTTTATCATAGCATTTAATTTTAAAACGACGATTTCTTCTTTTTGAAATACAAACGGCAATATCATGAATCCGCCATTATCCTGTTTATAGTGAAGGACCAGACGGGGCGTTTCTTTACTTGGTCAGTGGTAGTTTTCAAGAAAATACTGTCAGTGAAGAATGCCAGTAAATGCGTAAATAATGTCATTGCTACTTAACAATTATTATTTTTATTATTATTATTATTATTATTATTATTATTATTATTATTATTATTATTATTATTAATAATATTATTATTATTATTGAAACTCTTATAAAAACTATAAAGTAACCAATCAATGTTAAGATGACCTGCAAAGTCCCATATAATATATCCATTATTAATTAGTCACCTTAAATTGGGTGTCTTTTTGTTACGTGTTGTACTTCGTGTAATAACCTTTACAATTTAAAGGCATTTTGTGAAATTAATTACTTATTTGTATTAACATATGACGTATTTAAGGGGCTACTTATCGATTTAATAAAACCATATCATAATTTTATTAGATGAAACTGTACAACACATGCAAAATAGCTTACAATTTTAATACTAACCGCGAACAATGTATAACAACAAACAGTCAATTATGTTTTGTGAACTAATCTTATAAAATACATTAATGATTAAAGGCGGCATTTTCTAAAGGACAAAATGCGGGTGATACTGGATCGACTGTAAGACAATTAGGCAAAACCACGAAGGTTTTATGAAAGAAAATCGCTCAAGTGTACAGCCAATTAATGGTCTTGATTGGTTGGTGGTCGGATTGATGTTTAATTGTGATTGGCTGATATCGCTAAGGGCGTTAATCCGAAGCCATAACATGTCAATTAGAGACATTTAGTTATCAATACACAAAAGTGACAATTACGAACCTGCTCGCCATATGCCTATGGGTGAAAGGCGAATGTAAACAAAACCATTTGATGACGATAATTACTGCGATTGGCTAGTGTCAAGATTACCTGACTGTTGATAAATTGATGAAGTACCAACCAGTATATACATAAAGAATGATTAAAATTGTTAGCTCGTGAGTTTTAAATGTGTTAAGTAAACCTATGACGAACAATTAAAAAAGTATGTAGATTTACATTTTTGTTATTCGGAGAGAACGAAGCAAAAACAAAGAACAGAAAATCGCGGTGACAAAAAATAATAGATGTCGCGGTATTTTATAGGAATAAAATAACAAGTATAAAAGAGAGTGACAAAAACAGAAAGTGTTTGCAATTAAAGTTTGTTAGACAGTGATCTAGTTGTGCTTTCCAAAAAATAAAAGACGTTCTCAGCTTCAGGTGGGCTGTTATCAATAAGTATAACCTTATATAATGTATTGATTACACACTATCCCGACCGAAGCTGGGTAGAGTCAGTGTTACGTAATTGCTGTAGCTAATTGCCGCAGCATTGAACTGACATGTGTGTTTATTGTACGTTGGCAACTGTTTCCACAGCTGTATGGTGATGTGGTTGATGTGACTGGGTCTAAGTGGGAGAGGGGGCAGAGAAGGAGCTGTGCGCGGTAAGGTGATTTCATGTTGTTAACCAGATGGCAATTCGTTATCAGGAGACATGACCCACCCCCTCTATTTTAGAGCGAACGCGATTACATATCGCTAGCGTCTGAAGACGATGGGGACACTACGATCAACTAAAGAAATGTCTTTTCAATGTTTCTCGAAATAAACAAAAGCGGAATAAAAATATAAAATATTCGAATCCCAAAATCTCTATTCGAATAGCGACTTGATATTCGAATATTCGAATATTCGAATATTCGTTAACATCCCTAGAAATTGGACATATAGTTTGGAAATACTTGCAGCTTCTATCTTAAATCTTTCTGTGTTGGAACTTACGTGGACTTACTATATTCTACAGTGATATAAATATTAAAGTGTTGAATTTGGATTATATAATTAACATTCGTGTATTGTTCTACCTTTGGATTATTTCAACTGTGCTTATCTACAAGGACATTCTACCAATAACTCTTCAGGATTATTCGATGTTGGATTATTTGTTGCATTATTAAAGGGACACCTCCTAAAGGGACAAACTGTAAGCTAATATTTATTTTGCCATCTGAAAGTTTGTTTCATTTATTAGTTATTGTTTTATTATGCCATAGTTTTAATTGTTTATTTAAATAAAACATTATTGTACTAGTTTGTTGCTAGCTTGTTCTTTCTGTTACACCATTTTGTCGTTTAGTAAACGTGCCACTTTATAAATAAACTTATATAGCGACATCAGTCGTAACAATTGCTGTTCATATATATAAATCGCAGCGACACACTTACTGAGAAGTTTAGCTTTTTTCGGTAAAGGAAGAGTCCTGTTAAATGTCTGAGTTAAACCTACAGTGTACCACAGGTCAGGTGGCAACATCCCCACATTATTTTTTTGTCCAGACTGGGTGTAACCAATATGATAAGAAACTGTCAGCAACTCTCCCCATTTGACCACTGTTAACATGTAAGTACATTGTATGTGGAGCTGTCGGCAACTCTCCCCATTTGACCACTGTTAACATGTAAGTACATTGTATGTGGAGCTGTCAGTAACTCTCCCCATTTGACCACTGTTAACATGTAAGTACATTGTATGTGGAGCTGTCAGTAGCTCTCCCCATTTGATCACTGTTAACATGTAAGTACATTGTATGTGGAGCTGTCAGCAACTCTCCCCATTTGACCACTGTTAACATGTAAGTACATTGTATGTGGAGCTGTCGGCAACTCTCCCCATTTGACCACTGTTAACATATAAGTATATTGTATGTGGAGCTGTCAGTAACTCTTCCCATTTGACCACTGTTAACATATAAGTATATTGTAAGTGGAGCTGTCAGCAACTCTCCCCATTTGACCACTGTTAACATGTAAGTATATTGTATGTGGAGCTGTCAGTAACTCTCCCCATTTGACCACTGTTAACATATAAGTATATTGTAAGTGGAGCTGTCAGCAACTCTCCCCATTTGACCACTGTTAACATGTAAGTATATTGTATGTGGAGCTGTCAGTAACTCTCCCCATTTGACCACTGTTAACATGTAAGTACATTGTATGTGGAGCTGTCGGCAACTCTCCCCATTTGACCACTGTTAACATATAAGTATATTGTATGTGGAGCTGTCTGTAACTCTCCCCATTTGACCACTGTTAACATATAAGTATATTGTAAGTGGAGCTGTCAGCAACTCTCCCCATTTGACCACTGTTAACATGTAAGTATATTGTATGTGGAGCTGTCAGTAACTCTCCCCATTTGACCACTGTTAACATGTAAGTACATTGTATGTGGAGCTGTCAGTAACTCTCCCCATTTGACCACTGTTAACATGTAAGTATATTGTATGTGGAGCTGTCAGTAACTCTCCCCATTTGACCACTGTTAACATGTAAGTATATTGTATGTGGAGCTGTCAGTAACTCTCCCCATTTGACCACTGTTAACATGTAAGTACATTGTATGTGGAGCTGTCAGTAACTCTCCCCATTTGACCACTGTTAACATGTAAGTATATTGTATGTGGAGCTGTCAGTAACTCTCCCCATTTGACCACTGTTAACATGTAAGTACATTGTATGTGGAGCTGTCGGTAACTCTCCCCATTTGACCACTGTTAACATATAAGTATATTGTATGTGGAGCTGTCAGTAACTCTCCCCATTTGACCACTGTTAACATGTAAGTACATTGTAAGTGGAGCTGTCAGTAACTCTCCCCATTTGACCACTGTTAACATATAAGTATATTGTAAGTGGAGCTGTCAGCAACTCTCCCCATTTGACCACTGTTAACATGTAAGTATATTGTATGTGGAGCTGTCAGTAACTCTCCCCATTTGACCACTGTTAACATGTAAGTACATTGTAAGTGGAGCTGTCAGTAACTCTCCCCATTTGACCACTGTTAACATATAAGTACATTGTATGTGGCACTGTCAGTAACTCTCCCCATTTGATCACTGTTAACATGTAAGTACATTGTATGTGGTGCTATCAGTAACTCTCCCCATTTGACCACTGTTAACATATAAGTACAGTAAAACCTCTCGAAGCGGCACCTCTAAGCAGCGGCTACCTCTAAGCAGCGGCAGTTAAATTTCCCCCCAGTAGTTTTCAGCGCATTTTAACCTCTAAGCAGCAACTCCTCCGCGAAGCGGTAAGCGGCGGCGTAAATCTCTTCCCTGGGGCTAGTTTAACCTCTGCGTAGCAACACCAGTGCAGCTATTTTTAGAACAGTCTGTCGCGTACACCAGAAATGTCACGCGGTCGGCTGATCACTGCTTGTACCCTGTTGAGAAGGTGTTAATTGGAATCAAGTTGCAGTTGGACGGGAAACCAGCTGCATGCTACAAACTTGCCGTTGTAGATCTAGGGTATTGCAGGAACGTGTGAAAGAAGTGTCAACTATTGATGATGTTAACGAGTTGGTTTGTTTTCTTTAATTGATCGAAAGTTTAAAAGATATCACTATATTGATTGTTTACTTAAAAAGATGTTTACGTTAAGTGCTAAATGCAAATTGTCATTGTTTTAGGATGTCTGACTTTAATTCGATTTTTTAAATGGTAAATCAGTCTTTGCATGACTCAATACTGGACTACTGGTCATTTTGTCTTGAAATGTCTTATAAAAATGATTACCTTACATTAGAGCAGAGTGTTACTGCAATTAAGTTGTTAGAACAAGGAAGGTCAGCACAGTCTATTGCTACTGAGTTGGGCTGCGGCAGAACTCAGATACAGGTCCGTTACTGGCGATATTGTTTTTGTAATAGACAACCAAATGCTGATTGCCTTAAGTACACATTCTTTCTCGTCTCATTGAAACCTCTGAGCAGCAAAACCTCTCAGCAGCAACACTTTTTCGTGCCTCCGCCAGATGTTGCTGTGGAGAGGTTTTACTGTATATTGTAAGTGGAGCTGTCAGCAACTCTCCCCATTTGACCACTGTTAACATGTAAGTACATTGTATGTGGAGCTGTCGGCATCTCCCCATTTGACCACTGTTAACATATAAGTACATTGTATGTGGAGCTGTCAGTAACTCTCCCCATTTGACCACTGTTAACATGTAAGTACATTGTAAGTGGAGCTGTCAGCAACTCTCCCCATTTGACCACTGTTAACATGTAAGTACATTGTATGTGGAGCTGTCAGCAACTCTCCCCATTTGACCACTGTTAACATATAAGTATATCGTAAGTGGAGCTGTCAGCAACTCTCCCCATTTGACCACTGTTAACATGTAAGTACATTGTATGTGGAGCTGTCGGCAACTCTCCCCATTTGACCACTGTTAACATATAAGTATATTGTATGTGGAGCTGTCAGTAACTCTCCCCATTTGACCACTGTTAACATATAAGTATATTGTAAGTGGAGCTGTCAGCAACTCTCCCCATTTGACCACTGTTAACATGTAAGTATATTGTATGTGGAGCTGTCAGTAACTCTCCCCATTTGACCACTGTTAAGATATAAGTATATTGTAAGTGGAGCTGTCAGCAACTCTCCCCATTTGACCACTGTTAACATGTAAGTATATTGTATGTGGAGCTGTCAGTAACTCTCCCCATTTGACCACTGTTAACATGTAAGTATATTGTAAGTGGAGCTGTCAGCAACTCTCCCCATTTGACCACTGTTAACATGTAAGTATATTGTATGTGGAGCTGTCAGTAACTCTCCCCATTTGACCACTGTTAACATGTAAGTACATTGTATGTGGAGCTGTCTGCAACTCTCCCCATTTGACCACTGTTAACATATAAGTATATTGTATGTGGAGCTGTCAGTAACTCTCCCCATTTGACCACTGTTAACATATAAGTATATTGTAAGTGGAGCTGTCAGCAACTCTCCCCATTTGACCACTGTTAACATGTAAGTATATTGTATGTGGAGCTGTCAGTAACTCTCCCCATTTGACCACTGTTAACATGTAAGTACATTGTATGTGGAGCTGTCAGTAACTCTCCCCATTTGACCACTGTTAACATGTAAGTATATTGTATGTGGAGCTGTCAGTAACTCTCCCCATTTGACCACTGTTAACATGTAAGTATATTGTATGTGGAGCTGTCAGTAACTCTCCCCATTTGACCACTGTTAACATGTAAGTACATTGTATGTGGAGCTGTCAGTAACTCTCCCCATTTGACCACTGTTAACATGTAAGTATATTGTATGTGGAGCTGTCAGTAACTCTCCCCATTTGACCACTGTTAACATGTAAGTACATTGTATGTGGAGCTGTCGGTAACTCTCCCCATTTGACCACTGTTAACATATAAGTATATTGTATGTGGAGCTGTCAGTAACTCTCCCCATTTGACCACTGTTAACATGTAAGTACATTGTAAGTGGAGCTGTCAGTAACTCTCCCCATTTGACCACTGTTAACATATAAGTATATTGTAAGTGGAGCTGTCAGCAACTCTCCCCATTTGACCACTGTTAACATGTAAGTATATTGTATGTGGAGCTGTCAGTAACTCTCCCCATTTGACCACTGTTAACATGTAAGTACATTGTAAGTGGAGCTGTCAGTAACTCTCCCCATTTGACCACTGTTAACATATAAGTACATTGTATGTGGCACTGTCAGTAACTCTCCCCATTTGATCACTGTTAACATGTAAGTACATTGTATGTGGTGCTATCAGTAACTCTCCCCATTTGACCACTGTTAACATATAAGTACAGTAAAACCTCTCGAAGCGGCACCTCTAAGCAGCGGCTACCTCTAAGCAGCGGCAGTTAAATTTCCCCCCAGTAGTTTTCAGCGCATTTTAACCTCTAAGCAGCAACTCCTCCGCGAAGCGGTAAGCGGCGGCGTAAATCTCTTCCCTGGGGCTAGTTTAACCTCTGCGTAGCAACACCAGTGCAGCTATTTTTAGAACAGTCTGTCGCGTACACCAGAAATGTCACGCGGTCGGCTGATCACTGCTTGTACCCTGTTGAGAAGGTGTTAATTGGAATCAAGTTGCAGTTGGACGGGAAACCAGCTGCATGCTACAAACTTGCCGTTGTAGATCTAGGGTATTGCAGGAACGTGTGAAAGAAGTGTCAACTATTGATGATGTTAACGAGTTGGTTTGTTTTCTTTAATTGATCGAAAGTTTAAAAGATATCACTATATTGATTGTTTACTTAAAAAGATGTTTACGTTAAGTGCTAAATGCAAATTGTCATTGTTTTAGGATGTCTGACTTTAATTCGATTTTTTAAATGGTAAATCAGTCTTTGCATGACTCAATACTGGACTACTGGTCATTTTGTCTTGAAATGGCTTATAAAAATGATTACCTTACATTAGAGCAGAGTGTTACTGCAATTAAGTTGTTAGAACAAGGAAGGTCAGCACAGTCTATTGCTACTGAGTTGGGCTGCGGCAGAACTCAGATACAGGTCCGTTACTGGCGATATTGTTTTTGTAATAGACAACCAAATGCTGATTGCCTTAAGTACACATTCTTTCTCGTCTCATTGAAACCTCTGAGCAGCAAAACCTCTCAGCAGCAACACTTTTTCGTGCCTCCGCCAGATGTTGCTGTGGAGAGGTTTTACTGTATATTGTAAGTGGAGCTGTCAGCAACTCTCCCCATTTGACCACTGTTAACATGTAAGTACATTGTATGTGGAGCTGTCGGCATCTCCCCATTTGACCACTGTTAACATATAAGTACATTGTATGTGGAGCTGTCAGTAACTCTCCCCATTTGACCACTGTTAACATGTAAGTACATTGTAAGTGGAGCTGTCAGCAACTCTCCCCATTTGACCACTGTTAACATGTAAGTACATTGTATGTGGAGCTGTCAGCAACTCTCCCCATTTGACCACTGTTAACATATAAGTATATCGTAAGTGGAGCTGTCAGCAACTCTCCCCATTTGACCACTGTTAACATGTAAGTACATTGTATGTGGAGCTGTCGGCAACTCTCCCCATTTGACCACTGTTAACATATAAGTATATTGTATGTGGAGCTGTCAGTAACTCTCCCCATTTGACCACTGTTAACATATAAGTATATTGTAAGTGGAGCTGTCAGCAACTCTCCCCATTTGACCACTGTTAACATGTAAGTATATTGTATGTGGAGCTGTCAGTAACTCTCCCCATTTGACCACTGTTAAGATATAAGTATATTGTAAGTGGAGCTGTCAGCAACTCTCCCCATTTGACCACTGTTAACATGTAAGTATATTGTATGTGGAGCTGTCAGTAACTCTCCCCATTTGACCACTGTTAACATGTAAGTATATTGTAAGTGGAGCTGTCAGCAACTCTCCCCATTTGACCACTGTTAACATGTAAGTATATTGTATGTGGAGCTGTCAGTAACTCTCCCCATTTGACCACTGTTAACATGTAAGTACATTGTATGTGGAGCTGTCGGCAACTCTCCCCATTTGACCACTGTTAACATATAAGTATATTGTATGTGGAGCTGTCAGTAACTCTCCCCATTTGACCACTGTTAACATATAAGTATATTGTAAGTGGAGCTGTCAGCAACTCTCCCCATTTGACCACTGTTAACATGTAAGTATATTGTATGTGGAGCTGTCAGTAACTCTCCCCATTTGACCACTGTTAACATGTAAGTACATTGTATGTGGAGCTGTCAGTAACTCTCCCCATTTGACCACTGTTAACATGTAAGTATATTGTATGTGGAGCTGTCAGTAACTCTCCCCATTTGACCACTGTTAACATGTAAGTATATTGTATGTGGAGCTGTCAGTAACTCTCCCCATTTGACCACTGTTAACATGTAAGTACATTGTATGTGGAGCTGTCAGTAACTCTCCCCATTTGACCACTGTTAACATGTAAGTATATTGTATGTGGAGCTGTCAGTAACTCTCCCCATTTGACCACTGTTAACATGTAAGTACATTGTATGTGGAGCTGTCGGTAACTCTCCCCATTTGACCACTGTTAACATATAAGTATATTGTATGTGGAGCTGTCAGTAACTCTCCCCATTTGACCACTGTTAACATGTAAGTACATTGTAAGTGGAGCTGTCAGTAACTCTCCCCATTTGACCACTGTTAACATATAAGTATATTGTAAGTGGAGCTGTCAGCAACTCTCCCCATTTGACCACTGTTAACATGTAAGTATATTGTATGTGGAGCTGTCAGTAACTCTCCCCATTTGACCACTGTTAACATGTAAGTACATTGTAAGTGGAGCTGTCAGTAACTCTCCCCATTTGACCACTGTTAACATATAAGTACATTGTATGTGGCACTGTCAGTAACTCTCCCCATTTGATCACTGTTAACATGTAAGTACATTGTATGTGGTGCTATCAGTAACTCTCCCCATTTGACCACTGTTAACATATAAGTACAGTAAAACCTCTCGAAGCGGCACCTCTAAGCAGCGGCTACCTCTAAGCAGCGGCAGTTAAATTTCCCCCCAGTTGTTTTCAGCGCATTTTAACCTCTAAGCAGCAACTCCTCCGCGAAGCGGTAAGCGGCGGCGTAAATCTCTTCCCTGGGGCTAGTTTAACCTCTGCGTAGCAACACCAGTGCAGCTATTTTTAGAACAGTCTGTCGCGTACACCAGAAATGTCACGCGGTCGGCTGATCACTGCTTGTACCCTGTTGAGAAGGTGTTAATTGGAATCAAGTTGCAGTTGGACGGGAAACCAGCTGCATGCTACAAACTTGCCGTTGTAGATCTAGGGTATTGCAGGAACGTGTGAAAGAAGTGTCAACTATTGATGATGTTAACGAGTTGGTTTGTTTTCTTTAATTGATCGAAAGTTTAAAAGATATCACTATATTGATTGTTTACTTAAAAAGATGTTTACGTTAAGTGCTAAATGCAAATTGTCATTGTTTTAGGATGTCTGACTTTAATTCGATTTTTTAAATGGTAAATCAGTCTTTGCATGACTCAATACTGGACTACTGGTCATTTTGTCTTGAAATGTCTTATAAAAATGATTACCTTACATTAGAGCAGAGTGTTACTGCAATTAAGTTGTTAGAACAAGGAAGGTCAGCACAGTCTATTGCTACTGAGTTGGGCTGCGGCAGAACTCAGATACAGGTCCGTTACTGGCGATATTGTTTTTGTAATAGACAACCAAATGCTGATTGCCTTAAGTACACATTCTTTCTCGTCTCATTGAAACCTCTGAGCAGCAAAACCTCTCAGCAGCAACACTTTTTCGTGCCTCCGCCAGATGTTGCTGTGGAGAGGTTTTACTGTATATTGTAAGTGGAGCTGTCAGCAACTCTCCCCATTTGACCACTGTTAACATGTAAGTACATTGTATGTGGAGCTGTCGGCATCTCCCCATTTGACCACTGTTAACATATAAGTACATTGTATGTGGAGCTGTCAGTAACTCTCCCCATTTGACCACTGTTAACATGTAAGTACATTGTAAGTGGAGCTGTCAGCAACTCTCCCCATTTGACCACTGTTAACATGTAAGTACATTGTATGTGGAGCTGTCAGCAACTCTCCCCATTTGACCACTGTTAACATATAAGTATATCGTAAGTGGAGCTGTCAGCAACTCTCCCCATTTGACCACTGTTAACATGTAAGTACATTGTATGTGGCACTGTCAGTAACTCTCCCCATTTGACCACTGTTAACATGTAAGTACATTGTATGTGGCGCTGTCAGTAACTCTCCCCATTTGACCACTGTTAACATGTAAGTACATTGTATGTGGAGCTGTCGGTAACTCTCCCCATTTGACCACTGTTAACATGTAAGTATATTGTATGTGGAGCTGTCAGTAACTCTCCCCATTTGACCACTGTTAACATGTAAGTACATTGTAAGTGGAGCTGTAAGTAACTCTCCCCATTTGACCACTGTTAACATGTAAGTATATTGTAAGTGGAGCTGTCAGCAACTCTCCCCATTTGACCACTGTTAACATGTAAGTATATTGTATGTGGAGCTGTCAGTAACTCTCCCCATTTGACCACTGTTAACATATAAGTATATTGTAAGTGGAGCTGTCAGTAACGCTCCCCATTTGACCACTGTTAACATGTAAGTACATTGTATGTGGCGCTGTCAGTAACTCTCCCCATTTGACCACTGTTAACATGTAAGTACATTGTATGTGGAGCTGTCGGCAACTCTCCCCATTTGACCACTGTTAACATGTAAGTACATTGTATGTGGAGCTGTCAGCAACTCTCCCCATTTGACCACTGTTAACATGTAAGTACATTGTATGTGGCGCTGTCAGTAACTCTCCCCATTTGACCACTGTTAACATGTAAGTACATTGTATGTGGCGCTGTCAGTAACTCTCCCCATTTGACCACTGTTAACATGTAAGTACATTGTATGTGGAGCTGTCAGCAACTCTCCCCATTTGACCACTGTTAACATGTAAGTAAATTGTATGTTGAGCTGTCAGTGACTGTCCCCATTTGACCACTGTTAACATGTAAGTATATTGTATGTGGAGCTGTCAGTAACTCTCTCCATTTGACCACTGTTAACATGTAAGTATATTGTATGTGGAGCTGTCAGTGACTGTCCCCATTTGACCACTGTTAACATGTAAGTATACTGTATGTTGAGCTCTCAGCAACTCTCTCCATTTGACCACTTTTAACATGTAAGTATATTGTATGTGGAGCTGTCAGTAACTCTCCCCATTTGACCACTGTTAACATGTAAGTACATTGTAAGTGGAGCTGTCAGCAACTCTCCCCATTTGACCACTGTTAACATATAAGTATATTGTATGTGGAGCTGTCAGCAACTCTCCCCATTTGACCACTGTTAACATATAAGTATATTGTATGTGGAGCTGTCAGCAACTCTCCCTATTTGACAACTGTTAACATGTAAGTATATTGTATGTTGAGCTGTCAGCAACTGTCCCCATTTGACCACAGCTAATATATTAAGTATATTGTATGTTGAGCTGTCAGCAACTCTTCCCATTTGACCACTGTTAACATGTAAGTATATTGTAAGTGTAGCTGTCAGCAACTCTCCCCATTTGACCACTGTTGTTAACATGCTAAGTATATTGTATGTGGAGCTGTCAGCAACTCTCCCCATCAGACCTTTTTTATGTATGTACAGTGCATATGTACATTGTAAGCTGTCTTTGAGGCTTAAACAAGCATACATAGTAATTACTTGTTTTATCATTCAGAAACCCTGTGTGACAACTTTCCTCATTTTAATCCTTAAATCTGACAGGCTAGCTTCTTAACCGTAATACTTATCCTTATTCATTGTTTACAGTGTTTAAAGCCAGTAATGAATAAACCCATCACCAGCTCAGTTTGTCAGTAACCAATGCACATGGTTAGTTACCTTAAAACAACTACCACCAAGGGTAGCAAACTGACGACTAAGCAGCAATTATTGCAGATCTAGATATCAGGGCTCTCAGTGGAAGATCGGCTTGATTTGGATCTTCACTATTTTTCTAAGCCTGTTCCATTCACACTAAGAAGGCCAGGGTAAGAGACATAGGTTCAACATTTAAGTAAGGTACTAAAACCTTGCCTACAAGCATTGAGTTAACGCATTTTATCAACACTTGAGAGGGAGATTAACAGAGATTAAAATCTTAAGGCTCATTAAACTTTATATGTATTATCCAATGGTCAGACTTCTTGCTAAGACTTAGTTACCTAACACAAAGCTTGTCTTACACCATAACTGTGTACGGATTAAATATTGTATTCTTATTTCTATGGTCAACAAGTAAATGTATTAATTTAGTCATAATAACCAGTAGTTCAACTCACTTCAGTGTGATTTTTGTAACATATAAATGGCATATATTAATATAAGCACTCTATACTTTCTTCAAACAAAGAACTGAACAATGCCTTCTCAAGTACAAGACTTAAATGTAAGTCCAGTCGTATAATGAAATGAGAGAACAAACTTACCTTTTCAAAAATTGGTCTGAATTGCTATCCATTTCAAAATGGTTGTCGTCATATGAAAAGAGAGAAATTAAAAGAGACATCAAAAAAAATAATTAGAAAAGCAGAAAAAACACAGTGATATTGGCAAAGTATATGACCAATGACCACCCTGCTTCTGAGACCCCTCTGCTCCTGAGACCACCCTTCTGTTGAGGTAAATTAACAGTCTTTACATAAACAGCCTTTATCATGACCACTTTTCAGTCCCCAAAATTAACAGAAAATGAATATAGAATAGGAATTTATTACTTTTTAGAGCTGGTATTTTGAAATGAAATCATTTCTAAGGCTGGTAACTTGATAGCTCCTTTTTCCTCAGGACATCACTTAATCAAGGGGAAAAAATAGTCAACATTCTTTCCTTATAAACACAAACTTTCAAACAAGAAAATGTGGTCAATAGTTACACATCAAAATTCATACGGTACTCACTACATGTAGTATGTTTACAGATTGCAGTGTGTTGACATTCAGACAAACAGGATAATGTAATTATATTCCTTTATCTTTGGAAAGCTTTAAAGGTTATCCAACTCTTTGTCTAAATCTAAAACATATAACAACATCTTCATCTTGTTCTTGGGAATGTGTACATAATTGCTGCATACTTTATTTTATGCAAATGCTGTTCATTTACCTCAATTGTTAGAGAGTACAAATGGGAAATATTTTAAATGCCATCTATTTCAAAATCTATAAACAGACATGATAGGGATTTCGGCTAAAAATAGATATCACCGTCAGAGGTGATTACCCGGATGATCATGAAACATGGGTTTTCTTAGTTTAAAAATAGCTAACTGTGCAGCATGACCAGGATAGGAAATACCTTTTTGTAAGGACAAGCGAGGTGTTCTGCATTACTTTTCACATGGCTGTAGAGCACCAATAAATAGCTTTTTGTGGGATCTTTTTAAGTAAAAAATAATTAATTTGGTTGCATGAGAGAGAAAAAAAATGGTCTTATCTTTCAGACCTTTAAATCATCTCAGTTAAAATTGCAGCATCTAAATTGGTGTAACCTTTGTCAAATCATACCTTTGAAACAAGGAGAATAAAAACAGTTCTAATAAACACAATGGTAATAAAAATAAATACCACAATAAACAAAAATGCACACATTAGAATCAAGTGCTCTAACCACTCAGATAAGAAAGAATTGTATTGTTTGCTGAATTTATGATTGTTCTTTTTAACCTGTGAAAACTGACATGCCTCAATCATTTTACATGAAAATGTAACATAGAGAAAAATATGCAGCTTGTATGAAACTCAAACCTGGGACCCTTCAAAAACAGGGCAAATGCTCTGACTGATTTAACCAGACCGCTTACACATTCTGTCCCAATCTCCTGACTACATACACCATAGGCAACTTGAAATTCGTCCTAGTTTTTCGCTGACCATCTGCTATGCAAGCAACCCAAAAGCACATTCAAGTACTTGTACCATGACGACCATGGGGCATTTATGTTGTGCACCATTGTAACACAGAAATATGTGCAGCCAGTCTGGGACTCAAACCCAAGACCCTTTCCTAACACTCAGTAACAGGGCGAATGCTCTACCAGCTGTGCTAACCTGACACATTCTTTCCCTATCACCCAGCTACAAAAAAAAAAATCATGTTTAAAGAAGTACCTCAACACTTTACCTTGTAGGTCTTAATTGTGAAAACATAAGTACTGGTATGTAAACTACCATAAAGCTGTTTAGATGCTTAAACTATGTGAACACTTTTACTGCAGTTTTAACCAGCTATCGGAAAGAATCTTTAATATACTGATTACTTATTAGATCAGTTCTGTTCAGTCAAGGAGTACTGTACCCACGAACAGAGCATTTTGAGTAAATGTTGGTTGTTGGAATATATGCCTGTGGTATGAGTAAATATTGCTGGTTTGTATATAGTCCTGAGGTGTACTGCCTCTACGGGACAAAAATAGTCATTGGAGGATGTCACATACATTGGTTGTAACTTACTCAGTCAAGGTTGACACCAACCACTAACATGACTGTAACTGTGTTGACCTTGGTGTTATTTTGTATCTAAATCAGTACATCATTGTGACAATAGACATGTATGCTGTTATTGAGTTGCAATGTTCCATAGTTGTGACAGCTTTATCAAATGCATGCCTGTCAACTTACCTGCTATCTATGCAGATATCCACTAAAACAGATTGTAGTACTGAAGTAACACTTATGTTTACCAAAATTAAAAATATATGCATATCTAAAAAGCTCAGAGACACTTGATAGTGTAAGATTAAAATTTTATATGAATTATTATATACAAATACATATGAACAGTCCCACTTTTGGAGGGAGACTCCCACTTTTAAGGTTCAGAATTACTTGAAAATGAGAGCTGTTTTACACATTTTCAGAAATCTCTCTATTTAAAAAACCCATAAAACTTCCTTCTTTGTTTATATGATAATAACAAATCTCCCACTTTGCAAGAGAAAATCTCCCACTTTGGCCTCACATGTATGTATATATGCAATTGAACCAATAATTTATTAAATATTGCTCATTTTCAACATCTATGTTCAAATATAGTATTATGTTTGTTATAAGCTTCAATTGAAAACTCAACACAAAAATCACCTCATACAAGTAATGTACTGTGCTAGATTCTTCCATGACAAAAGGTATATTTGAGTAAGTAATTGTACAACTACCATGTAGTAAGCTCACTTTGAGACAGATACAAGTGTGCAAATCCTACTCAAACAGCCTCAGCTAGAACTGGCTGATCTCAATCTTCACTATTGGCATGAGGGAGACTATTATATATTGTACTAACTGTAGCGTTAACTATTTTTATACAGGCACATGTTTAAAACATGAGGCAAAATAAGCGAAGATTATAAGCTTTAAAGCATCTTCTGCCAGAGTCAGACTCACTTAGAGCATTTTCAGTAGTTTTCAATATAAATAAATCAATAGGCATACTCTTAATATATTTAATATTTATTAAAAGGATATAAACTCTATTAAAATATTTTACTAAAAAATATCTTTAAAAAATTCATATTTTAAAATATGTAGTTTTGTTCAATTTCGCATTAGTGTTACCGGTACTCCATTAGTTTTGCTTGTCAAGTTCTGCATAGTGCCACTTTTCCTTATGTACTATAGTTATCACATTAATATATCTATGGAAGTATTAAATTGTCAACCTATACAAACTTGTCATAAAGTTATTTACTTTGATTTCATGTTTAACAAAAAAAAAATGCACCAGACTGTAAATCAGATATATAAATGTTTTGACGAGCTGTAGAAATCAGTCCTCTTTTGAGTATAGTTATTTGCCTTCAGGGATAACTACATGGTAAACTTTCCCATATTTACCAGTAGTGAGTAATCATATTTATTCAGCAAGTATTTTATTTATTATGATTAGTAAAAGCAGAAATTTTGAGAAAATATTTAAATGAGGCAAAAACCATCATTGAAGTGTCAAAGAAGATAGATGACAAATGTCTTGGTTTTAACAAAGCTCCTTGCACATATTTTAGCACAGTATAGATGTAACCTGTACCTAAGGAAATGTACATTTGACCAACTGTGACCAAGTTACAAGCCCTTACAGTTTATCATGACCCATCTAGACAGTCATTGCAGATTAAAAGCTTTAGATGTTTTATTTGGGGAAACAACTGGGTGAAAGAATTACAGAAGTTGTAACTTAAAATCATCATATAGTCATGTATAGGTGCAGGTTTGCATCACTAAAACCTTTGTTTTCATATCTTGCAATATTAATAAGATCAAAATATAATCACCAACTGTTATTTTCTTCAGAAAATTTTAACTAATGTTATTACATATTTAAATGTTAGCTTATGCTACACTCAAAGTACATGAATGAAAGGACGTTTTTATTTCGTTTACAATGCTGAAAATTTAGATTTACCCAAATGTGTTACTTCATTTTGTCACAACTATGACAGTGCTGTTTCCTTCTTATGAATCCTCACATTCATACATGAACATATATGGTGCATATACGATCAATACCTATATTTATATACACAAGGATAGGATCATAGCACTGCAATTGCCTAACCAGCTCTAATTTAATGAAACATTCCATAAGGGACCATTTCACTGTAGGAAATCACGCCCACATCACAAATTTTAATACGGGTATCTCATGCCCACATACCAAGTCTGATAACAGTGATTACCTCAAATGGCCATTCACATTATTTAGCCCCAACCATGCTACATTATCAACCCATATTCAATTCCTTTTATTTTTTTTATTTTTTTTTTTTTGGGGGGGGAGGGGGGGGGGGGGAGGCTTAAAAACAACATGCAACATAGGGTGGGGGTGGGAGGCTTAAAAACAACATGCAACATAAACAGACATATTACACAAGTCTTTGTCAGAAAAAGATATGATCCTGATCAATTAGCTACAAGCTGATCCCATTCTATTGGCCTAAACCAGACCAATACTGCATAACAGGATACAAGTTAAAATATGACATTGTTGCCTACAGGCATGCAGCAGTGAGAACTTTGCATGGGTAACAGTCTGCAGAGTTTAACTAGTGTATTCCATTATTCATTGTGGTTCCAGTAAATGTGGCTTATTAACTTATTGGAAATAGACAAGTTTGGCCAACTGTGAATGAGGAAAATTTAGCACCGTTTACCCTAGGAAATAACGTACAAGCATTTGACATAACAAAAAAATCAACCAATCAAACATTATAACTACATTAAACTACATGAGTAATGCTAGTTATGGATAAATCTTAACTCTAGTATATATCTACTATATATCGTGTATATGCAATAATTCTGACATCAGCTTGAAAGATTCAAACATTCTTACATAAAATATGAATTGTGTTATCTATATGACAAACGGTCACGAAGTGAGTAAACTCATACAAGTCATAGTATCATAATATGGCAATGTTGTCTACCTTTTCTAGATCCCGCCGAAATTGTTCCTCCTCGCTTGCACTTCGCATCTCTATATCCCGTGTGCTGGCTGCACTTCTCCCTCGTCGGCCACTAGACATCACTGCCGACGAATCAGATGATCAAAATGACCAAAATCCAAACAAGAAACTACCAACCAACGCTCACAACTACTCGCCTTCACTAACTTACCAACTTCGATATTACGATACCGCTACGCCCACTAATACACATCGAATACACAACACAGGTGAGTTATTTCTAGCATGCAATCAGGCGTGACGTCATGGGAAGTGAGGGGTATCTCCACAAGCTAATTGGGTCGTTATTGGTACCGCAATGATGGTTTGTTATAGGTAATGTACGGGCGTATGTGTTAAATGCATGTGTTTTCGCCGATTGAAAAGAAAAATGGTATAGAATCTCGTAAGTGTAAATTGATCTATGGTACTGGTAGACATAAAATATTGCCTGCACCAAAAAACTGGCAAGGAATTTTAGGCAAACTGTTAAGAGTATTGGCTTAGATGGAGGCCATTCTGATATGGGAAGACCTGTGCGCGTGTGTCATGCGACACAAAGGTGCCCGTCCAGTTCTCTTCCGTCGAAGAACGACCGGAAGCAGGCTCGTAGCTGTATGTACGCAGAATACACAGCTGCGTACACATTGTTCTCAAAGAATGAAAACATAAACATAAAATCTATAGTAAAAAAAAACTTAAAGGGGGAGCAAGGTGTATACTTAATGATATCAACCAGTACCTCAATTTGCATCTTTGTTTGCATCATGAAAAAATATGTAAATTTGCTAAATCGATTTTTCGTTAACTCCCTCCTTGTATCAAACATGTTGTTTCGTACCCTAATATTTCAAATCAGAAATTCCGTTCTTGGGCCGATCACACTGGTATCTGTTGGGAGAGATAGGTACAGAATTGCAACTTTTTGTTTGTTGTTTACCACTTTACTTTTCATGTTTGTAAAATATACAATGGTTACTGCATTTATTTGACAGACAAAACATTTATCTTTGTTGATATGACGGCATACTAGTCACTATATACGGCATACTCACTGACATTTGTTTAATGACAGAACTTTTTTACATAAATTCGAGAGACAATTCGTGACTAAATAATCCTTGGTTTGTCAATTGCTTTATATCAATTCGACTTATATCGCCTGCGCCATTTGGCTGTTGCGATTTCTAAAAATGGCTTTAATATAATTTTCGATTTCTTTATGTCATGACATTTGCTTAAAGACACGGCAATAAAAATGCGTCCGCATAAAAAACAACAACAAGTGATTCATTTCTTGAATAAATAAATAAATAGCGTGGATCAGGTTTTACGTAAAAGGCCATAACCAGAAAATCTGCGCTTACGTTCAAGTAATTTCTCTGTTGGAAATATAGAATTCTCTTGTTAATATTTATATGTTAGTAATATAACATTTTCCTTAAAATCTAGCTATATCTTAAAAACCGAAACCTTTCACCAGAAGCCACCACGTACGAACTACAATCCCCACATTTCCGTGGGGAGCATAGCCCCGGACCCCACCCCATCCCCGTTAGCGGCCATGCTTGCACATGCTTACTATGCCTGGTAATAAATGATATGTGACCTTAGGTCCACCTTGACAGTAATAACAATGCATCCTTGGTCCGCCTTGACAGTAATGACAATGCATCCTTGGTCCGCCTTGACAGTAATGACAATGCATCCTTGGTCCGCCTTGACAGTAATAACAATGCATCCTTGGTCCGCCTTGACAGTAATGACAATGCATCCTTGGTCCGCCTTGACAGTAATAACAATGCATCTTCGGTCCGCCTTGACAGTAATAACAATGCATCCTTGGTCCGCCTTGACAGTAATAACAATGCATCCTTGGTCCGCCTTGACAGTAATGACAATGCATCTTTGGTCCACCTGGACAGTAATGACAATGCATCTTCGGTCCACCTTGACACTAATGACAATGCATCTTTGGTCCGCCTTAACAGTAATGACAATGCATCTTTGGTCCACCTTGACAGTAATGACAATGCATCTTTGGTCCGCCTTGACAGTAATGACAATGCATCTTTGGTTCGCCTTGACAGTAATGACAATGCATCTTTGGTCCGCCTTGACAGTAATGACAATGCATCTTTGGTCCGCCTTGACAGTAATGACAATGCATCTTTGGTCCGCCTTGACAGTAATGACAATGCATCTTTGGTCCGCCTTAACAGTAATGACAATGCATCTTTGGTCCGCCTTGACAGTAATGACAATGCATCTTTGGTCCGCCTTGACACTAATGACAATGCATCTTTGGTCCGCCTTGACACTAATGACAATGCATCTTCGGTCCGCTTTGACAGTAATGACAATGCATCTTTGGTCCACCTTGACAGTAATGACAATGCATCTTTGGTCCGCCTTGACACAAATGACAATGCATCTTCGGTCCGCTTTGACAGTAATGACAATGCATCTTTGGTCCGCCTTGACACTAATGACAATGCATCTTTGGTCCGCCTTGACAGTAATGACAATGCATCCTTGGTCCGCCTTGACAGTAATGACAATGCATCTTTGGTCCGCCTTGACAGTAATAACAATGCATCTTCGGTCCGCCTTGACAGTAATGACAATGCATCTTTGGTCCGCCTTGACAGTAATGACAATGCATCTTTGGTCCGCCTTGACACTAATGACAATGCATCTTTGGTCCGCCTTGACAGTAATGGCAATGCATCTTCGGTCCGCTTTGACAGTAATGGCAATGCATCTTTGGTCCGCCTTGACAGTAATGACAATGCATCTTTGGTCCGCCTTGACACTAATGACAATGCATCTTCGGTCCGCTTTGACAGTAATGACAATGCATCTTTGGTCCACCTTGACAGTAATGACAATGCATCTTTGATCCGCTTTGACAGTAATGACAATGCATCTTTGGTCCGCCTTCACAGTAATGACAATGCATCTTTGGTCCACCTTGTCATTAATGACCTGGAATATTTGGTCCACCTTGACAGTAATAACAATGCATCTTTGGTCCGCCTTGTCATTAATGACCTGGAATATTTGGTCCACCTTGACAGTAATGACATGGAATCGCTGATGCGCCTTGACAGTGCATCTTGCTCCGCCTTGTCATTAATGATCTTGAACCTTTGGTCCGCCTTGAGTGTAATAACATTGAATCTTTAGTCCGCCATGTTAATATTGGCATGGGATCCATTGTCCACCTTTCCAGAAATGTCATGGCATTTTTGATCCGCCTTAAGAGATCTTTGGCCCACAATGTCAATACTGACATTGGATCTTTACTTCGCCTTGTCAATAATGACATTGAATGTTTTGGTCGCCTTGTCGGTAATGCCATGGAATGTTTGGTTTGCCTTGTCCGTAATGCCATGGAATGTTTGGTTCACCTTGTCGGTAATTTTCAGTCTGCTTAGTAAGCCATGGCACAGCTAGGCATAATATGATGTGTACGCATGCGTACATGGTGGCTTCTGGGCAGGTTTCGGTATCAAGATATTTCTAGATTTTAAGTAAAGTAGAACATGTGTGGTACTGGGAACGGAATAGTCTGAGCTCTGATTTAAAATATATATAATACTACAAAAATGATCATATAAAAAGAGCTACAGAAAAGTTACTAAACTGACTAGCAACTTTTCATATTTTTCATTGCGCAAATAGGCAGGCCTACTAGTAGGGTAACTAAAAGAGTCAGATTTTTATAGACATGGAATATTTGGTCCGCTTGAGGATCCGGTTATAGTCTGTAATGACACGGCAATTTTAAGTCCGTCTTGTCAATATTGACATGGAATCTTCCATAATGACAATGTTTTTGCTTGTTTTGTGTTTTTGGTCATGAAGTCAGTAGATGCATGGTCACAATTTTTAGTGGATATTTTGGTTTACTTAAGAATTATATATATAATATATATTATATAAATTAGCTTAATAAAATTATCGAGTCACTACTATGTGTAATTCTAAACGTATTTGCTTGAACAATATCTTTTAACAAAATGCATCTTCACCAATTAACGAATAATCATTCAATTAACATCAAACATATTGCTAGAGATTGAAAAAAAATATCAAGTATTATACTTGCTGTGTATGTTGATATAAATTAACGCAAAGGCTAGAAATCAATGTACATGTACATCTATACAGAATGTTAGACCTACGGTTTTAGTCTTAGGACTTGTAAAATACGAATAATTTCAAATTTAAGTAGATTTAAATCGAAATGACCCACGATCAAACGGACACATGCTATCTAAAAATCGCCGTGGTAATATTTTATTCGATTAACAGTTGGGACCGCCATTCTAATAAGATGACAAAATTTGACTTATTTAATTGAATCACTTCCGAGTTATTTTGAGAACTGACGCGAGCTTAACCTGAAATGAAATGAGATATTTGCATATGATAATTATTCAGCTAGCCGCTTCTAGCTTTAACAATATTAATATTGTCGAGTGTGCTTTCGTCAAATGAAGAATTGTGTATTGCTTAACAAATGGTTGTTATTAGATATTTTGAATATAAATTTTACAACTTGCTGCTGCAAAAGTGGTAGCGATTAGACGAATTGATGTTTTTTGTATATACCGTAAGCAATAAAACTGCGCAAGGAAGGAAGTATTCGGCCATGAAAAATATTAGTAGCTAACAAAAATAAACGGACAAGATGTCGGGGAATATGGGGATGGAGCAGCTTATTCCTATCGTGAATAAGCTGCAAGATGCTTTTGCCACCCTTGGTGTCCCCATTTCTCTCGATTTACCACAAATCGCCGTTGTTGGCAGTCAAAGTGCAGGGAAGAGTTCGGTACTAGAAAATTTTGTTGGGAGGTAAGTAGACACAAAGTCCATCGTTATTTCTGAACTTCCTGATTATTTGTGCTTACTATCCATTTAGGATACCATTTGTTAGTACTTAAAGTAGTTTTGACATATGTTTAACGTTGTCCCTTGATAATGTATCCGCTGAAACCCGAAGGGGGCGTATTTTCATTTACATAATAAATTAGTGGGTGGGGTAAAAATTGAATCAATAATGCATTGATTTTGATATGAATGTGCCCCATTATAGCTATGATTGATAATTCTTGAAGCTGACATGTGGCAGTGCAACAATTTTTAAGATATTTATCAGCAGTGACAGAATTATTTTTTTATTTTGTAGTTTTTCTTTACTAATGAACATTTGTGTTTAACCTATCATGGGTCATGCCCTAGTTTTTGGCCCTTTATTGTATCCAATGTTTATTTTGATCTTCTTCAGAGTTATGCAGCACATCTTATATTTATCACATTTAACTAGAAAAATCTGGGATTGTTGCATTTTAATTACATCTGAAACTGTGTCATTTCATCATGTGTTCATTATTCATTTTAGTGTTTCTGTCATAGGAACTCTTGTGCTTTCACAGTTGTGGAGATTGGAGGTGCAGTCCTCTATAGAGGCTAGTGGAAGGTTGAGTGTCAGTCTTGGCAACAGTGGTTTGGGATTTCTTTGTGTCCTAGTAAGGTTTGAAATTGGTTCTGGATATGTAGTGTACATGTCACATTTGTCAAGGGTTCTACTCATTTAGTAATAGCTGTCTCTGTGCCATGATGACCATCTGTCTGTAAACACAATAGGACACATAGGAACAAAAACAAAACATTAAGTGATGCTGCATGTATTGAAATGACGTACAACCCATTCGCTTCTTCTACCAGTTTCCCAGAGGTTGTTATCTGGGTCTTCAATGGTCAAAGTGGCTGGTTGTTGCTATAATGACTATATTAAATTGGCCACTGCAATGTATTTTAACAAACAAAAACAAGACGCATCAAGTTTTTAAAGCATGTCTAGAATAGGAATGCTTGCTGCATACAGACACATATTAAAGGCATACTTAAGATCTAATTTTATACTGTATGGCAATATGAATATGAAGGGTTTGACACAAATGTTTAAATTGATCACTTTTTGGGGGCTATATCTTGAATAGTTCTCTAATATTTATGTTTTATTTCATGTTATTCTGATTACTGTTGCAAAGTCAATCTAAGTACTACATTAATATGACTTAATTCTGAATTTCTGATTGATACATTTGATACTGTCATGAGTCATGTTGGGGGTAGCAAAATTGCAACTGAAATCAGACCAAAGTGGTAGTAGATTTTTGTTCTCTATATAATAAAAACCTGTTAATAAATAAGCACAAAATGAAAATGTTACCTACTCACATTATCAATTCGTTCAGTTATATTTTAGGATAATTCAATGCAATTATTTCATAATATTAAAACAAATGTCAAATACTGTGAATACAGTCAATTTATAAACAAAAAAAACTCATAGATAATACATCCATTTCTATATATATAAGTAAATAAATGAACTTCTAATGGAACTGGTTGAAATAAGTATTAAAACTTATTCTAAAGTTGCAGCAATACAATGCCCATATGTAGCCAACTACTAATAATACAATAAGTGAAACACTACAATTCTCTTGCCAAAATAACTATAAGGGAAGTAAGTAGAAAGATATAACTGCTTAGTTAGTGGCGAGAGAATGATTGAAGGTAATTGGTCGGACTTAAAGAAAACTTCCCAATCTCATTCAAAATCTCACTTACACAAGAAAACATAGATGGATACAACAAAAAATGGCTTGATAAGTCCTGGGTATCATGAAGACATGACAGAAACAACAATGACCATATGCACAGACCTTACAGACATAACAGACTATAAGGCAAGCTGTCTGACACTAACAGAAAGGACACTTACAAAGCGGACTGCAAGAACTTACATGAAAATAAACAATGGTGACAATACCATTTAATAAATCAATGTGTTAAAGATAGATAGAAGCACTGTATGCATAGCAACATGACAAAATCTGCTTTAGATATATCAGAGAGCAGAATATGCCCTTTTTTTTAAATAATTAGAACAATTAACCATGAATTAGACAACTAGAAACATGCTAGAACATATACATGTATATTTTATAAAACATAAAACTAAAACACTATTGTAATGAGTGTTAAACCCATTGTCCATTTAACCTTAGGAAATCGTTAAACAAAAATGTTTCTAAAAGTTGTAAAACCCATTTGAGTTGTTAAATCAAAGTGTCTTCAAAAAGACAAAATAAAACACAAAAAATACAATGACATAAAGATAGTTATTTTTTAAAATATTTTTTTGTCTAGTCTTGAAGTTTCTGATGTATTCTATTCTTTTATTGTACATCAACATAGCAAGCCTGATTATAACAATATTAAAAAAACTTTTTTAATAATAACATGAATTTTATTTGTTGGAATTGGAAATTGGTTGTTCAAAATGAATAAAGCTTTTCATACATCTAGGAAAAATGTTAGACAAATATACCAGGCTCAGTTTGATATGTAAGACAGTTGAAGTTTGCTCATCTTAAATTAGACTTAAGAATACTTCTACATAACAGGATATAAATGTAATTATTTCCTAATTGTTATTCACTTGACAATAAACCAGCCAAAGTTAAAATGTCACCATAAAGTTATTGTCTATGAATGGTTTACTTATTTTAGTAAATATTTAGTTTGTTTTAATTATTCAGTTACCATCTCTAGATAAAGGTTAATCACTATGCTCAAATGTCAATAGAGGCAATTAACCTAATAAGGGCACTGTTTACTTGGTAAGCAGCAAGATATTTAGAATAAAAGCATGCTCATGTACATGTTGTTTTATGCCCAGATTAATGCTTATACTGTAAAAAACATTTGTTTTTATTGAAAAATTAAGGTACTATGTTTGAGTTACATACCTTAGAATTGTTGATGTTATATTATTTAGCACCATTGTTCAACAAATAACAAATTGAGCTATTTGTCATGACCCTCTTAATGGTGTCACATAGTTTTACCTGTTATTTTTAAGGTCCAGTTCTTGAAAATGTCAAAAGATATTCACTTCAGCAGGGTTGTCATTAGGAGGCGGCTGGTGGCCGATTTGACCGCCTCAAATGAAAATCGGGCCGCCTCAAATTTGAAAAAAAAAAAAATGAAAATCAGTCAAGAGCATCCCTCCGGACCCCCCTAGCAACGCTTCACACCTTCGGCGCTTGCATAGCCTAGCCTCCTCAAAAGTTAAATGAGCCTGCTCAAAATATTTCTAGCGACAACCCTGCTTCAGTCTTTGAATACTTGCTCTCTATTAGAAAACAAAGTTAGAAAGCAGAACCCATTTCCGTCAGGCAGGTAACCATTAAATTGGTTATTGTCGTATTGTTGGGACAAGTACTTTTATGTATGTAGCACCAGTGGTTTTACTCAGATATTTGTCTTAGGTCTTCCTCACCCAATAAAGCTGGATATTGCTAAATAACCTTCACTAGGTCTATGCAGTGTAACTAAAACCAAAACTTTACCAATCCAGTAGAATAAGGTATAGTAGTACATGTAGTATGAATAAATTATAAAGCTGTAGGATCATCTTGAGTCTACTACTGGCTGAAGCTTTGGAGTATAAGCATCATGAGGGAAATAAGCAGACAGATTACTGCCTCTAAGGGAAAGCTTATCATTAATAGACAATAAGGAAATAAGGAACTATTTATTTAAAAACAGGTTTTTTGTGAATAATGCAGCATCATAACAGCCACTGCTAAGCCATATGAAGTTTTACAGAACACCAGTATGTCACGAATCCATCAACATTCTTTAATTGACATCTTCTCTGAAACCGCTGGCCCAAGTTCAATCATACATTCACCGGAGCTTCAGGAAGAAGTTGTTGAAAGAATTTTGATCCATCAAAAACATGCCAGAGACGTAGCCATTTTCCGTATATGGCCATATAAAGAATCTTAAAAATCTTCTTGTCAGAAACAGGAGCTAGAGCAATCTTTATAGTGTCTGTTGCATATAAGGCTCAACCTAGATGACTAAAAATTAGTATGGGTTAATAATAAAATGTATTATGGCGAGTGTTAACCTTTTGTGCAATGACCAGATGTGGTAAATATTAAAAGAAAACTTGCACTGTGTTATACTGTCTAAGAAAGCAGTTCCATTGTAAAGTATTGGTTAACTCTGCCTGCTTAGCATAAATTGATCAGGCCAACAGTTTAGATCCAGATGCTCAGTCTGAATTAAAAATTGAAAGCTCTTTTATCATTGTAGCCAGAATAGTGTTGGTGAGAAGTAAATGAGAAGTCATGTAGAGAGCGAGACAGTGCCCGCAAGATATAGCAGACGGAAGGAAGTAGGAAAGCTGAAGATTCATACCAGCCAATTCTCTGAATGGGTGTGTGAAAGGTTATTGCGCTAATCAATAGTATCATGGGATACAAGAAATTTACCAATATTTTGTTTTGAAAGCCTGCCTAGTCCTAGGTCGAAGAAACTTCCTCCCCCAGAATCAATAGCAGCTGTCCCGTATCAGTAGAGTGCTGCAAACATAGGTCTCTGCTGATGCCCCCTAACCATTGATAAAACTTTGTAGGGGTAAACTAGTGTCTAGAGTTGGTATCCATCACATTGTGGCAAAAAATAACACACACAAAAGTCTAAAGTTATGTGGTTTACTTCAAAGCTCCTGCCTGAAGCTGCTTGTGGATGTTCTGAATTAGGGGTGCCCATGGCATAGTGGTAGAGTTGCTGATTTGTAACTACTCTGACTGCTTAGCCTCTCACCGAATAGGTACGAGCTCTGGTCAGGGCAAGGACTTAATGTGGGAAGGTCTTCCAGCTGACTTGTGGTGAGCCAGTGGGTCTACCCAGACATTTGTGTGGGGTCTTCTTCCAGTAATTACATTTGAGGCATTTTTAATGTAAGCCTAACTTTATTTTTTTTTATAGATTTAATTTTTTTAATAAACTAAAAAAAAATTACACTACAAAGAGATCTGCATCAGATAAAGTTTGCATAGTAAGTCCAGGGCATAATGCAGCAGTATTTGAGTAGCAGACCAATCCTGGGCATCTGATTGGTCAGATTTAGATAAAGATTTCAGTTTTACCAATCAGATGATAGTGCATAATGCCGATACTGTTAATATGTATATTAACAAATGGTACAGTGTTCTGCAAATAACTTCACTGACTGGCAAAATCTTTTCATTTCTTACCATATCTTGAAATAAGCTTTTAGCTGTTGAACCATATTGCATCAATAATCCACCCAAACTGTGATAAACATTGATACCACATAACGTGAATTAATTGTAAGGACATCTGCTTCAGTGCATGTACATGTGTTTGTTAACTTTAAGCCTGTTTAGCAGGCATTGATTAGATTTAGGCAAATAGAGTAGAACCAGAACAATCATTTCCCCTCTCGTCCGCTTACTGGAATTGGGTTCTTGTCTATCAGACTTCTCCTACAGTTTTGCATCAATTCTTTAACATGGGAGCCTGCATACCCCCTATTTATGTTACTGACAGAAGAAAATTGCAGGACCTTTTTTTTTCAGACTTCAAAATTGTTCAACCTATTGAATCACAGTTCAGGGACATGGTGAGGGGGTTATGATAGCTTTAGTGATTGCCCACTGTCCGGTGTCAAGCGTCAGTCAACATTTTCGAACAATATCTCTGAAACTTCTGGTCCAAATTCAGCCAAAGTTTCTCAGAGGCTTAAGTAGGCTAGGGGAACAAAATAAGTTGTTAAATTAATTGTGAACCATCCAAAAATATGTCCACCAGGAGCATGTCCAATTTCTATTTATGCCTATATAGGAAAACTTAAAAAATCTTCTTGTTGGAAACTGCAAGAGCTAGAGCTTTCACATTTGGTATACATAATACATGTTCTTTGGGTGGCCCTGTATGAAGGTTGTTCAAATGATTCTGATCCATCCGAAAACATGGCCACCAATGCTATGTGAGAAAACTTGGAAAATCTCCTTGATAGAAACTACAAGACCTAGAGCTTTGATATTAAGTACACATGTTTCTTGGATAGCCTTGTATGAAGATTGTTTAAAGAATTCTGAACTGTCAAAAAACATGGCCACCAGGGTCGTGGCCATTTTACATTTATACTATACAGGAAAACTTAGAAAATCTTTTTGTCAGAAACTGCAAGACCTAGAGCTTTGATATTAAGTACACATGTTTCTTGGATAGTCCTGTATGAAGATTGTTTAAAGAATTCTGAACTGTCAAAAAACTGTCTACCAGGGTCGTGGCCATTTTACATTTATACTATATAGGAAAACTTAGAAAATCTTCTTGTCAGAAACTGCAAGGGCTAGAGTCATGATATTTGGCATATGTGTTCTTTGGGTGGCCCTGTATCAATATTGTTCAAATAATTCTGATCCGTCTAAAACATGGCCACCAGGGGTGTGGCATATTCCATTTAAGGTTATGTAGGAAAACTTACAAAATCTTATTGTCAGAAACTACAAATACATGTTTTTGGGTGGCCCTGTATGAAGGTTGTTCAAATAAGTCTGATGTGTCAAAAAACATGCCCACCAGGGCAAAAAACTATTAGATTTTCTCTCGGAATTCCCATTTTACTAGCCCGATGGGCTTCTAAGATCTAAAAAAACAGCTGATTTTTGTTAACCTTCTTTAAATAATGGCATAAATATTACCCCTAAACACTATGTGAACATGCTGTCATTCAGATGATTATGTAGTTTTAAGGTTGGCAGAAAGTTATTGATATTTTTATCCATTTGCAGCTTAACAATCTGGAATATAACCACAATATGTTTATGGGAATATCTGTCATGTGTACATGTATTCACTAATTTGAATAAATATCAAGTGCGGATCGTGTGGTTTTTTTGGCTCATGTATTACGCTTGATTGTTGTCAAAGCCAAGTCTCTTAACTGAGAGTAGCAAGATATCCATTCTGTCAGGTCATCATATGTTTGTGTTAATATCCACTTGATTTACTATATTATTTCCTAGTTCACCATTAAGTGTTTACTAACGAACCATCTCTAAAATATATGGTCAAGTTGGAAGTAACCACTAGAAATGACACTTAATGACACTTAAAATCTCCTTATAAAATGCATCTTAATGATGCAGTCACTAATGACTAATGAACTGGTTGACAACTGAAAACAAGTGACTGGTTGACAACTGACCACAAGAGACTTGTAGGTATTCAAACATGCTCAGTGCATGACAATCTTTTATTTAATTGTTACATATCTCTCTGTGTGTTTTAGGGACTTCTTACCACGAGGTAGCGGCATTGTCACTAGGCGACCACTGGTTCTTCAGCTTATCTACAGCAACACAGGTAAGAAGCATTCTGTCACACTTTAGGTAGCACTACATTTAATTTAAATTAAAATGTACCTTAGATCCATAAGACCTCAAATTGTGTGTATGTGAACCCTTGTCAGCCAATCAGTCAATTGGTCTTGGACTATCTAAGGAAGTCGAAATGATTAAGTGGCTTACAAGCACTTAGTCTGCTTCACTTTTAATAACTAAATATTGATAACCTTATTGGTGGAGGCTCTGCCGGGAGCTGGCTGATCTGGATCTAAACTATTTTCCAGTGTGTGTTTTGATATTTTTATATTCTGAAACTTGAGAATATTTCAATGTTAATGTGTTGTGCTGTGTTTTCAGAATATGCAGAGTTTCTCCACCAGAAGGGAAAGCGTTACTCAGACTTTGATCTGGTACGCAAGGAGATCGAGGCAGAAACTGATCGAGTAACCGGGAGCAACAAGAACATCTCTAACATTCCAATCAATTTGAGAGTCTACTCCCCACATGGTAGGATTTTAAACAAAGTTTCACTCATACTAAACTTGTCACGGGTGGTTCTACTCAGATGTTAGTCTAGAATCTTCTGATTTTTATGTGGCAGATGCATGACTCACCGAGGGCACTTGAGCAAAGCCTTTGAGTGCAGTCATACTACAAGAAGACCTTTAAAATATGCAGTGATCAAACTGACCCCATCTAAATTGTTGCAAACCGTTTGCAGAAGCTACTTAAACGATTGCTTTTGTTGAAAGCTAGACAGATTTGGATATGTGTTGTTAAACAGATTGTCCAATCTTTCTTTATGAAGGTCTTAAGTTTTAACATGCTTTGCCTTTTGTTTTCTTCAAGCACTTTAAAAATAATTTTAGAACTTTTAATGAGTACACAAAAGCTTTTGGTGTAGTTAAAAAAAAAGCATTGGTCATGCCAGGTGTTCTTGGTATACTATACACAGTGATGGTAGATGATAGTTCTGCTTGATGTAGGCACCATCTCCAAATAATTGAAATACTGTTGGTAAGATAATAAATGTTCAAGCTTGTTAATGTATTTGTCAATGTCTTAAGCGACCAAATAGATGTGTCATGAGCAACCAAATAGATGTGTCATGAGCAACCAAATAGATGTGTCATGAGAATTACATGAATTGTAATTATAAAATGTCACATTCCATAAGATAACTAAATAGAAACCTTCTTGACGCTAGTGATTGAATCAACTTAACCTTATTATATTTAACACATGCTTATTCATTTATTTAAAAAAAAAAAAACAGTCTAGGTAAAGATGCTAGGTGTAAATTATTCTCCAGAGATATACTGCTTTCTGTTTTGGCTATAATGTTTATATTGCACACATTTCCAGTGTTGAACCTGACGCTGATTGATCTACCGGGTATGACAAAGGTCCCTGTTGGAGACCAGCCCCCAGACATCGAGCAACAGATCCGATCCATGTTGATGGAGTTTATAACAAAAGACAGCTGTCTCATTCTGGCTGTCAGTCCAGCCAACACAGATCTCGCCAATTCAGATGCTCTTAAACTGGCCAAGGAGGTGGATCCTGGAGGTAAGAGTTGTGTTGTCTTAATGATGATGCAAATGATTATTATAATATTCATCATGTTGACTATCATTTTATTACCACCTCCACCTAACTACTGCTGCTGCTTCTACAACTTTTGCTTCAGCCACAATTTTCCCCTATGACTACTGTTCATTTTCTGCTACAACTACTACTATATTACAACAACAACTACAACAACTACTACTACTATTAGTACTACTACTAATACTACTAATACTACTATTCATGTACTGCTACTTCTACTACTACTTCTACTACAACAACTACTACAACTACTACTACAACTATTACTGCTGCTACTACTACTACTTCTACTACTACTACTACTACTTTAATTCAAGTACTGCTTCTACTATTACTACTATTACTACTACTACTACTGCTACTACTACTACTGCTGCTATTTAGGTACTGCTGATACTACTACTATTACTACAACTACAACCACCACTACTACTACTAAAATTGTGCTACTATTATTCAGTTACTCCTCCTCCTACTACTACTATTCAATTACTTCTACCACTACTTTACTATTGCCACTACTACTGTACTACTAATATTATGTCTACAACTACTATCTCTTTGATAACTGCTACTTTTGTCTACTACAAATATTATTCTAAAGTTTATACAAAAATGAAAATCTTTGGTGTTTCTTACTTTGATCATGAAATTTAAATATTGCAATACTTATAATCATAATAATCAGTTTTAAATATATATTTTTTTGTATCTTCTTCTGTCTGATACCTGGTTCATTTTGTGTAAGGACTTGTAACTATAGGTGATGGTGATAACGATGGTGTTGATGAATGATAATGATAGTTATAATGAAGAAGATGGTGATGATGCTGGTGGTGGTTTTGATGATGATAAATGATGACAATCATTCTTGTGATGAAAATGCATATTTTAGTTTGTAGCCATCTCTGTCTCATGTCTGGCCCAAATTGTTTCAGGAATCCGGACTATAGGTGTGATCACAAAGCTAGATTTGATGGATGATGGTACAGATGCCAGGGATATCCTAGAAAACAGACTCCTCCCCCTACGCAGAGGTGGGTGTTGATCTTTTCCATGCTTTGTTTTGTTACTAACCCTTTAACATTTTTTGTCACATTCTTACTCCTACATTCAATGGAACCTAGATATACTGATAGATACTCAGCAGCAAGTAGTGCACATCCTGATCAGATGGCTCCCAGTTGGATCTGGTCCATCTAGATCTACAATTTTTGCCCAAGCTTGAGCAAACTGAGCTGGTTAATAGTTAACGTTTGCCTTAAAATTTGAATGCCATGACCTGTACATATCTCTACACTGCTTAGCTCATGTCTAGGTTAAAAATATACAGCTTGTTTTTATTAGAGTTAATTTAGATTTCCACCAAAATAAAACAAAACAATAAAAGCAATTATTCACTTACTTTATATTTAATAATTTCAATAATAATGATAATAATGGCATACCATTCCTCCCTCTATTTAAAGGTTACATTGGTGTGGTGAACCGAAGCCAGAAAGACATTGATGGCAAGAAGGACATAAAAGCCGCCATGGCTAATGAGCGCAAGTTCTTTCTCAGTCATCCTTCTTACAGACATATGGCGGACCGAATGGGGACACCATATCTTCAGGTCAGTCGGTCACTCGCTGCATGTATATAATAATGCTGTCACGATATGCTTGAAGCTTACCACAATATATTGTGATACAGAAAGAGCGTATTGCAATACTTACCACACTATATTGCCATATTTTAACAAACTATTATAAGGTGCTATTGCACTCACTATCATAAGCAGAAAGAACAACAAATACCTCAGTAAAATATAACATAGCCTTATAAGCTTCACAACAGGTAAACTAAGAAACAAAGAAGTAAATTTGCCTAAGCTTTATTAATATTTTAATTAATTTAAAGCAAATTCCTTTACATAATAAATATTTATAATGTGAAGAAAATTACGTTTTTGTATTTGACGACTTTGTCAACTTCTAAGAAGTTCTAATTTTTGTATCGTAACATTTTTCTTCACACAGAGGGTGTTGAACCAGCAACTGACCAATCACATTCGAGAGACCCTCCCAGCCCTGAGGAACCGCCTCCAGGCCCAGCTACTCTCAATGGAGAAGGAGGTGGAAGAGTTCAAGAACTTTCGACCAGATGACCCTGCTAGGAAAACCAAGGCTATGATGCAGTGAGTGATTGTTTAGATTATGTTAACATTAAATGATAAGTTTCAGTTTTGAGTTGGTCTTCCAGCTGACCCAGTGTGCCATTGGTCCTAGCCAGACATATAACTGGGCTCTTCCTCAACCAATAATAGCAGATAGCTGCCATTGTACCTTGTTTGTGTTTGTTTTTCATTACATTGCATCAATACAATTATGGTCATATTGATGATGTCAAATCAATTATTGTTGGAGGAAGACCCCAAAACTTATGTCTGGGTAAAACCACCTATGCATCGCATATTAGCTGGAAACAATTCCTACATTGAAGATATCCCTACAACTGGGACTCAAACCCACAGGGTGAGGAGCTGAAGAGTTACAAGTCGTCGGCTGTAACAGCTTGGGCCACACTCACCCCATGCTATTGTTGTGTTTAACTTTAAATTTTACTACTTGAACTTTATTCTTGTCTGTGGCACAGGATGGTACAGACATTTGGGGTTGACTTTGAGAAGGACATTGAAGGCTCAGGTGACCAGATCAGCATGAAGGAACTCTCAGGGGGAGCAAAGATCAATCGCATCTTCTATGAGAGGTTCCCATTTGAACTTGTGAAGGTAATGAATGTACTTGTGTCTTATGTTTGAAACATGCATGTTTATTATTGATCTTTTTTACACAGATCTTGTTTATGCTATGAGAGGTTTCTTTATGAAGATAAATCATCTGTGCCTTTTAGCATTTGACAGATGTTGAAACAATTACTCTGCATCTTTTATATTTAACTATAATTGCCTTGGTACAATTTACTTTTTTTTTACACAAAACCAAAGTTTATTAACACCTAGTTTGTTATCAAAACAATTTTTTTTTTAATCCATCTATGAAATTTACATGGGATCAATGAAGAAGCCGTAGGTTTAGACACTAATGTTCACATAGTCAAACATTCAAATAAACTTTAAGCCTTTAATATTTGAAACTACTTTAAACCTTAATCAGTTGTTACCTTGCCTCTAGAAGTCTTTTGCCCCTCTTGTTTTGCAGATGGAGTTTGATGAGAAAGAGTTGCGGCGAGAGATCAGTTACGCTATCAAAAACATCCATGGTATCAGAAGTGGTCTTTTCACACCCGATATGGCCTTTGAGGCTATTGTCAAAAAACAGATCGAGAAGCTGCGAACGCCATCTCTGAAGTGTTGTGACATGGTAGTCAACGAACTGACAAGTGTTATTCACAAATGTACCGCTAAGGTAACTCTCTCAGAGTATGGTGTGTTTGGGAACTGTGAGATGTGGTTCAAAATATGAGAGAAAGGCTGTTTTAATAATATCTGTATTGTTTAAATGATTTGTGGATATGATAGTGCTTAAAATACATGCAAATATCATTGAGAGGTGTTATAAATATTGACCTTAATGTCCTTAATTATAAAGAAATGTGAAACAATTTTGCATATGCTTGCATTGGCAAACTTATTAATCAGAATAATGTTAATTGCTTTCAGTAAATTGGGACGAAACATTTAAAAACTTTCTGCCTTGTTTTGATGGAAAAAATAATTTAAAATGAATAAACAATTTTTTGGCCAACTTTGTACAGAATGTACAAAATATATTTGACCAATTTAGCAATAAATGTACAAATAAAGACTTGGCAAATAAACATGTCTTAAATGGATGAATGTCTGCCTACTTCCAGATGACCCGATATCCTCGACTGCGTGAGGAGACCGAGAGGATTGTGAACACATGTATCCGAGAGCGTGAAGCACGGTGTAAGGATCAGTTGATGCTCACTGTGGACATACAGCTGGCGTACATGAACACAAACCATGAGGACTTCATCGGCTTTGCAAAGTAAGGCTTCACAGATAGACCTGCAGTTACTTAGTGGTTGTCTTTATCTTATATTCTTTTATAACTGACATGCAATACTTAGTAGTTGTCATCAACTTCTTCCATCAATAACTGACATGCAGTTACTTACTGCTTGTGTTAAAAAGCTATTTCTCTGCAGGATTTCTTCCTCTAATGTTTGAATATCACTTAGGACCGTGTGATGTAGATTATGGGACATTGTTGCATTTACTTTATTAAAAATCTTTACCAACATTGTTAAAATTTTGAACTGCAATGATTAGGCTTTTAACTTCTGACCCGTTTATGCGTGGGTTCATGTCTTGGTTATGGCAAATGTTTCATATGGGGACTTCTCTTAGTTGATCTACTGTGCCCTGGTAGTGCCACCAAGATATTTGCCAGGGGTCTTCCTCCACTTAAAAAAGCTTGATCTGAAATGTATTGCTGCAATAAACTTTAAAACATTTTTTTTTATGTATTTCATTAAATTGATCACTTGGCATTTACATCTGTTTGTTTGATTATTTATTCTTTCAGAATCACTTACCATGCATACAATTTTTATGTAAATATTATTTTATTTTTCATATCATAATAATAATTTGTGAAAATTCTTTATGAGCAGTATTTAGCACCCATTGTCTAGCTATAAAAAGCGCCAACATATAACCCATCAACAACCCTCAGCATGGGCTAAAGTCCCAGTCAAGATCAGAACTTACATGTGGGGAGGTCTGCCAGCTGGTGGTTCTACCCAGAGATATTTGTCTGGGATGTTCATCTACCAATAAAAGCTGTATGTCATCATGACCTCCAGAATTGTGTCTCTGCAGTGCATATAAGAAAGTTTATTAATATGTTTCAATTAATAGTCAATTTCTATTTGATTTTTTGCCCCACAATATTTCTTGCTTTATTACAGCAAAGTCGTTATCATTTTTCTGGATATTATCGAGAAAGATAAGGTTTCATGTTAAGATGTCCTCCTTGAGCATGCACATAGTTCTACATATGATAAGGGTAACTGGATCTGCAGGTTTATACTGTCACACCTCATCATCATTCACAGGCGGACACCCTTAAAATCAATAGATTTATAAATCACAAAGGCTCTCCAGATAGCCTGTCATCTATAATAGTCTTTTTTTTCACAAAACAAATGTAAGTGTGGTTGGCAAATGAACCTCCTTGTTGGTTTGTCCTAACATTTAAAATTGCAAATTAGTATATGTATTTTACATTGACTGGATCTGGTAGCGCAACCAGTAGGGATCAGCTCCAGCAGGTACATGAGGCCCGGGGTTTGATCCCGGGCCGCGACATACTAAAGTCGTTAAAAATGGTAGTGGTATAGCTCCCTTGCTAACGCTGAAGCAAATACAAGGGTAGTTCCACGACTGGTTGGCCCGGTGTCAGGATAATGTGACTGGGTGTGGTGTCATGCCAGGTGTTTATGGCATGCTTTACACAGCGAAGGCAGCAGTATATCTGCTTCAAGTGGACACTATCTCCAGTTAACTGAAATACTGTTGGTGGGAAGATAATTCCAACAAACAAACAAACAAACCTTTACATTGTATCTACCTTGACAGAGATTCGCCTAGCCCAAAATGTGAGTGGTTATAGTTCATTTCAATGCTACCAATTGACTTTTGGTAAATTGCACTGAATTGATAATCTGAATTGGTAGATATGCATTAGTTTACCACAGTCTTGGATGGAGATGACAAAATTCTAGCATTTTGATTGGTTAAAATGGACCAATTGGATAGCTGCAATTTGATTCCGAATCAAAACTTATTATTTAAAATGGTTGCTATCTTTAACCTGCAATTATTCAAGATCTTTGTATTTGTCAATACTTGAAGATATTAACTTTTCATCAAGAATTGTTTTTATTTTCATTGCAGTGCCCAGGCAAAGTCAGAAAGTTCTTCTAAACAGAAAATTGGAAATCAGGTACTGGAGTAGATTTTGTGTTTTAATTGTTCTCCCCTCCTATTTTTCAGTGCACAGCAGAAATCTGAAAATCAGACTAAAAGAAAAGTGGTCAATCAGGTATTTGGACAATCATCCTACATCAAGGGATCATGTTATTTAGTTTTGCTTTTGTTGACTTGTTTTCTTTTAGCAAGGGCTTATTGCAAACACTTGAACCAGTTGATTTTACTTCCAAAAACCAAATCAGAATTCCTTTAAAACAAAGTTTAAGGCCTCTACTCTTACTGTTATGCCTCTTTTCAAGTACATTTTAAAATAAACCAAGTAACTAAAGTGTTAATCTTTTTCTCTCTTTGTTTTGTTCACACTTTTCTTTATCATTTTCAAACTTGCATTCCAAAACGCATTTTTTTTTCTTATAATTTTGTTTTTTGAAATATCCAAATGCACAGGTCCGCATGTAGAATTAGTCCAGCGAATTCTTTGTACCATTTATTGGCATTGTTATGTAACATTTATTTCTTTTATAAACAAAGAGACAAGTTTAAAATCAGCCATTTGCCTGTTGTTGCTTTTGGAAGGTGAAGGGCTTTCTTTCATCCACTCATATGTCATCTGCATGCATTACTTTTTCTGGAGACTTATATATGGACATATCTGATGGTAAAAGACATTGTACCTGAAATATTAGAAGTATGGTTAGTACTAATAGATCTAGCTGTATATTCCATATTTTTTATAGGCACCTGTGGCTGAACAGTAAGAGTTACAAACTTTCGATGACTATGAATCCCGGACAACATCAGTTCAAGTCCCGGTAGGGAAGAAAAACTTTTGTCAAGAGGTCTTTCAGCTGACCTGCAAGCACTATTTTTTATATGGAGACATTTGTCTTGGTTTCTTTTGCTAGTAGTAGCTAGATGTTGCTTTATTGACAATAATTGGATGTATGCAGCCAGAATAAATTATTAATTGAACATAAAGGTATAAACAATCTGAAAATACATTTCTCCATATGTTCTTGCTTTAGTTTTCTTTTGACAGAAAGTCTATTTAAACTTGCTATATGACACCTGCAGATATATACACCACCATGTGCAGCTAATGGCCCCACTATTATCCCACTTAGAAAAGTCATCCTCCTGTATGCATGTGGCTGTTTTACTGGGGCTTAATATACAAACTGGTGTATGGTGTGTAATCAGCATGTTGACTCCAATGTCAATTATTTAAGAAAAATTACACACTGCAAGTTCAACCCATTTTTAAGGTCACAGTAAAGGTCATGGCATCTTGTAGGGTGGGGTAGGGGGTATACTGTCCTCATTATTTTATTCATAGACTTAATTACAAGATGATGAAATCAGTAGAAATATCCTGAGATACATAAACATGAACTAGAATATGTTCTAGCAGCATAGACAATCTGAAACATAAGGTGAACTGACATTGTTAAAGATTCCATGGTAATAGTTTGACCTTGATCCCTCTAACTAAAGTCCATCATCAAGCTAGGTCACTTGTTGCTAAGTTGATAGTACCCCACAATTCAGTGTTACTAATTAAAACTAAGCTTGTCAATAATCCCAGAAGATGTGTCCATATTAACACTACTTGTTTTACTGTCTATTGCTTTCTATACTTGTCATGTTGAGTTACTGAACAAGATTTCCAATTGCCAGTTATTGTTACGATTTTTTTGTCAGAAAAATACAAACATGTGACTTTACATGTGGCCAGTACATGTACTTGCATGTCTTATATATGGAAGTTTCATACAAATGCCTAAAATGGTGTGGGTCTTATCAGGATGGTTAATAATTGTATTTGTTTTAAAACTGTTAGTTATAATATTCTCAAGTTATGCTTGTTAATATGTTTCACCATCTAAATACACATGCATTTTTGAAGTGCGCACCCTTTTTATATGTTTTTAAAAGTGTTAACTGCTTTCTATATTTGTTTAATGTTTTTTTGTTTGTTGTACATCTGGCAATATTCGATACGAATAACTTTTTAAACTGACCATTCTTTGGCTGAAGTTACAATTCAAGCTCAAGTCAACAAATTTCAAGCCATTGAAAGTAAGAAGGTAACTTCTGTCTAAAAGGTAAGAAGGGGTGAAAAAATGTTCACATGTTGTGTTCAAAAACTGAATATTTTTAGTATTAAAATCATGACTTGAGTGAATCTAATGTATGGATAGTAGTATTGTTGGTGAATGCAAAAGGTATATTGTATATAAGTAAATATCATTAGAGAGGTTTTTTCTCTTTAGACAACATGTACATAAATAATGAAGCAATTAAGCAGTTACTGTTTGCATTTAACAAATCCTTAATACACTAGAGATTCTATCCATTACAGCGTGAATTCAATTAAAACACGGTAGCTGTATGGCTTCCAAAAATTTTAATTTTTTAATTTTCTCTGTCAACATCTGTCAATTCCTGTCATTTTACTGTAAAAGTTTTGCTAAATATTACCTCTGAGCATGCAATCATACCTAGTTGGTTGCACACACATAGTGGAGCTAGTGAATTTGGAGATTGTCAAACATTTTAAATACCATTTATTTAAGTCTTTTTTTTGTCTGAGAGAAATAGGCTTAATTACAATTAAATTTAATTTTCGAGACAGAGCTTTATAATAATAGCCATGCTGATATTTTAGTTATTATACTTAACGTATGTGCCAGCCAACAAGTTGTTATAAAGCAATCTTTAATTACAAGATATATGTGCTTCACTAATTCATTATAATTTATCTAATTATATTTATCTGCTCTTCAAAAGCTTACTCATTTCTTGAGAAGAACTAATATTCTTAGACATTTTCCCAATACCATAAATAGTTGTTCATATAACAGTGTGTGTTGTGTGTATGTTTAAGGTGATTTGTAAGTACGTGTATTAATGCAGCTTATCCAGATTTCAACAACAGCAGGAGAACCACCTGTGGTGTAGTGGTAGGGTTGCCAACTTGTAATTCCTCTGACAGCTTAGCCTATCACCATGTGGGTTTAATGTCCTGTTTGAGATGAAGAATTTAATGTGGGAAGTTCTTCTGACTTGCAATGTGCCCGTGGTTCTACCCAGACATTTAATCTAGGTCTTTCTCCACCAAAATAGCTGGACATTTTTTTAATGAGTTACGTTAAATTTATTTGATTAGCCTGACTTTTCTTCTAGAAAGGAGAGTTTTTCCAGAGTTGGCCTAGCCATGTGGCTCAGGTTAAAGTTTTGCTTGCAATTACTATCAAGCTTAAACATGAATCTCACTAATCAGTACATTGAAATAAAACTCAGTGATTTCCTATTAATCATACATATCAGTATAATCAGGTTTGATAGTTCCAGGTTGGATTTTATAAGGAACATGATGCTTGTTCGACTAGTGTTTAAATATGCAAGTTTAAGTTTTGCATGTAAGTATTGTGAAGTTTACATCATACCATTAAGCATTTAAATAGGCAAGCATGAAGTCATATGACAGATCTTGCCTAAATTCATGTTATAATTAGTCTAGTAGCATTCATATTTGGGGCTGTTGTTTGATTAATGCAAGCCATGAGCTACACTGTATGTATTGCGATGTATGTTTCAGGTGATCCGTAAGGGCTGGTTGACTCTCCACAACATAAGCTTCATGAAGGGAGGCTCCAAGGAGTTCTGGTTTGTTCTAACAGCAGAGAGTCTCGCCTGGTACAAGGATGAAGAGGTATGTTCCATTGACCACTGTTTGAAGGTGTTTTTTTTGTTTAAAAAGTAATAAATATGAGCAATGTCAAGCAATTTTGGTCTTAAAATGATTCTGCAAATATGTGTAGAAATAATGCTCTAGCTCAGAATTGATTGGAATTAAATTGGTGATTGTTTAGTGATTGCAATTCACAGAACTTTAGTTTAGTTTAAACACTGTTTTTTTTTGTAAGGGATGAATAATTTATAGCATATCTGATATATTTTATATACATTTTGTAGAATTATGGCATAACTTTGCTTTTGCCATTGTTATCAATCGAGTTACATCAATATATATTATTTTATATAAAAAAATATATTACACATAAAAAAAGCCCATTTGTCTTCATTAAATATCAAGTAGCATAAACATAATAGATTTGCTTATTAAAGTCACTTTTCTGACCACTGGACTAAAATTACTTGATGTAGCTCATGTTATAAACCATAGTCAATAATTGCCTTGCCTAAAACATGTCAGCTAAAATAGTCTCATAGAATACAGGACCAAGGAACAGAGTGCTGCAGATTCTCTAACAGGTTGACATGTTTAAACACGAGATGTTTGTGAAAAGTATAGCTCCCCTTGCCGCCTGATTTCTGCCACTTTCCTCAAAACAAAAATCAATTTAAGGTTGCTGTGTCCTTGACTTTTAAGGAGAAAAAAATTATGTAAATATGCAATTTAATAACATGACTCATGCAGTGCCTATCACAGAAATGGTTTCTCATTTATACTGTTGAGCTGACATGTTGATTTTCTAATTAATATTTTCTTTTATTGTCAGTGGATTTATTAAGAACAAATATGTATTTAATTAAACTACATAAGTAAAACTTTCAAACCATCATTAAAATGTTTTTGTTTGATGTACCAATAATGCTTTTATGTAATTTGTGTTTCTCATTCTTCATAAATATAGGTCAGTATTTACTGAATTATATGGGAAAACCTAAGAATTGTGCTTTATAATTATTTTAATAAGGAACGTCTCAAAATATTAACGGATCATTTATTTACTTTATTTTATAAGCAGCTTTCTTTGATTTTTTAAAATTCTGTTATCTGCAAGTGCACCTTTTTATAATTTTGCATTTATAAATAATGCAATTAATCTGTAAAAAGAAAATATTTTCCCTAATAAGTTCACAATACTGACCTACCTAATTGCAGTAGTCATGTTTTTATAAGAAGTTAGGTACATTTGTTGCACTTGTCTTGGAATTAAGTCCTTGGTAAAAAATTGTTAATATCATTAGTTTGAGAACCTAAATTTGAGAAATTCAAGGATTATATCTCAATAAAAACTTCTCAAAAAGGCAGAAAAAGAAAAATCTGTACCTAACTACTTTATGCATATTTATTTCATAAGAAATTGACTATTTGTGTAAACTTCCAATGATTAATCTATTTATTAGTTAAAATTGACCAATCAATGAACCTGTTTAACCATACCACTGACAGATCAGAGGTTAACACTCTATAAATATAAGGGTAGTGCCCTAGCACCGTAACAGGATAATTTGACTGGGTGAGGTATCATGCCAGGTGTTAAAGGCATGCTATACATAGTGAAGGCAGCACTATATCCATGTAAGTAAACAATGTCCTTCCGTTTTATCGACATTGCAGTGGTCTGTTAGTTTATGAGTATGTAGCAATAGAAAGGTACCAATTAGTATTCTTATGTTCTTTAACCTCGATGAAACAGATTTTGATCAACAGAACAGTTAAATTCAAGATCAACACATGGTACAATTCATCAAAAGTTCATGCAATGTTATAAATACAGGTCCTCAAACATAAGTGCTTAACTGACCAAATACATGCTAGTGTACTTGGTAGCGCAATCGGTATAGCATCGGCTCCAGTTACGGGAGGCCCCGGGTTCGATCCCTGGCCGCGACATACCAAAGTCATTAAAAATGGTAGTGGTATAGCTCCCTTGCTAACGCTCAAGCAAATATAAGGGTAGTTCCACGACTGGTTGGCCCGGTGTCAGGATAATGTGACTGGGTGTGGTATCATGCCAGGTGTTCACGGCATGCTATACACAGTGAAGGCAGCACTATATCTGCTTCAAGTGGACACCGTCTCCAGATAACTGAAATACTGTTGGTTGGACGATAAACCCAAAAAACAAAACAAACAAACATGCTAGTACCGTTTTTTTATTTGTCCAAGCTGTCAGTGTAAGCATGTGAATATGTGTCAAGAATCTTACATTCTGATTGGGCAGGTCCTGGGTAAAGTTAACAGGGCTTAGTCATTGATTGGTCAGTTATATTGCCACCTACATTGTAAACTCTGATGATACATTTTTACATTATTTCACTGATATGTGCTGCAGTAAACAGGTAATACAGGGCTTAAAATAATGGAAATTAGTTAGATTTTTGGAACACAATATCCCAAGGTCAGATTTTTTTTAAACCAGTCTTAACCAAAACCTATGCTATAGAACCACCTCCTGATAACTGAAACCCTGGGACATTAAACCCATCAATGTAATGCTGTTCGTTTACTGCAGCACAAATCATGCTAAACATTTGTACTTGCAACCCTCCATAAAACTTGCTCTTTAAATAAAAAGGCCAAGGTTTATCCTACAGGTAAAGGGATTATGAGTAGAATGCAAAAAAATATCTCACAATACAAACTTGAAATAATTTCCTTTTGTCATCTCAGGACATTGGTATGAAAGTGTTGATAAAATCAAGTCCCAATATGAAAATGGTGATTTTTTTTTTTTTTTTTTTTTTTAACTTTTATTATCCCTGTCTTAGATTGAAGCAGGTCCGGGACCCATCCTGGCATCCATTTTACAATAAATATAAGTAGTACACATTTTTTCTAGAACATATTATAATGTAAGGTGAAATATGGATGGATATAAAAGTTTATAGTTTTTCTGAAAATGGTGAAATGTTGTACTTGCAGGTCAGTGAAAAATTTCACTGACAAAATGTTGAAAGGTTTTAGGGTAATATTGTGATTTATCAACCACAGCACAGAAATGCCTTGTTCAGTATAATAAAACAGAAGTTAAACATTGTTTAACATATCTCCCTTTACCTGTATCAATGCTTGATCTTATTGTATCATTACATGCATGTGTTATTACCTGATAGCACAGAATAGACATTTCCTTCCCAGGATCCTTTGAGAATTATCATCGTAATCGACAAATACATAGAGGGAAGGGCATTCAAATATCTCTGACACATATTTCAGTTATAGTTTTATCTAAAAAGTTCTGATTAATGTAGATTCTGTTAATTTGTTAGCAAAAAAACCCAACAAAGCAATAAAAATCTGCATCTTACAGACCTACAAGATCTTTTAAAGTGTTCTTTTTAGTATATTACGTAATGTAAATGTTGGGTAAGGATATTTGAATGCCACTTTTTCATGTCATTTATGTATATGTACCTATCATCAGTTGATTCTTCTTCAATGTAAATAATAATTGCTCATTACATCGTAGAACAAACAGATCATTGAAAACATACAACATTTCATGAAACATCACATTTCATATGGCATCACAGAGAGAAATATTAATCATGCTAATATTTTGTAACTATATAAGATAATTTACTGTTCTGAAGATATATGGTTCAGTCTTATCAGGCATCTTGATGGAAGCAATCGGAACATAAAATTGGGAAGCTTGTATTCATACTTCAACGTGGTTTTCAACAGTTTGGACAATTTTTTCTCTCTCATGCAACGCAATTAATTAGTAACCTAAAAAGATCCAGCGAAATGCTGTCTGCACAGTTAGCTATTTTTAAACTAAGAAACCCATGTGACCACTTACTTTTGAGATCACATTACAAGATCGTCTGGGAAATCAGCTCTGACATTTAACTGACATTGATTACTATTTTAGGCTTATTTACAGATTTGGTTAGGATGGACAATTAAAGCAATATATTTCACGATTTGAACTGCCAATAAATGTTTTAAACAGCTTTTACTTAAACCTAAGTATAAGTTTATGCAGCCATTTTGGCCAATTTTCCCCCAGACCAGGAGTAAGAAGTTGTTACATGTATTAGAGGATATAGGCAAACTGTTGGGCACCACCTTTATTATGCTTATGGAACTTAGGGAATAGTACTCTTGCATGATGTTATGATTGATCTGCTGGCATGATGTGTCTGTTGCTTATAACATGTCGGGGAATTGTAAATGAATGAAAGACACAGTATTGGTTTCTTGAATTTGACTTGTCCCTTTAATGGAGGCGAAAGTTGTTTTTTTTTCGGGAAAAAATCAGTTGCTTGTTGCTGTGTTCTGTGCTAATTCAGCTTATAGTCACCTTATCATTCATCCTGGCCATCCTGAATGTTGTTTTTTTGTTTGTTGTTTAAAGTAAACTGTTGAAGTTTATCCTGTATAGGTATTTTCCATCTAATAAAAGTATCTTCTGCACTGTTCTCAGCTTGGAGAAAAATAAAAATGGCTGACTCCTTTGTGACACCTTGGCTCCTCACTGCATGTTTTCCTGTCCCAGTCAGGTCAACAACATAACTGTGGACAGATCTTCCAGCTGATCTGCAGTGCGCCCTTGGTTCTACCCACAGTTTTTGTCTGTAGTCTTTCTTCTTCCTGCAGTAGCTAGACATCTCTGTAATAACTATAATCATGTCATTGCAGTGTATTTAAACAAACATCGCAACACAATGGTGATCATCATAAGAATATGTCTGGCTGTGTCTTGTTTAGAAACTTTGTGTGCTTTAATGTTCATGACATCTGAATTGTTTTTTTTAACATTTATTCAATCTTCTGTTTTAGATGAAATGTGCAACATTTTTTACATAGAATTCTTAATGGTAACAGGCATAAGCATCTTATTTCAGGTTTTCTAAGTCTTTATGCAGCTGTCAACAGTGACTGCTTTTATATCATTTTCTAGTTAAACATTTCCAGCTATACCGGGTAGTTTGTTATTATTTTTGGGGATTTTTAAAGCAAAATGTCCACTCACTAACACATTGCCATGTCTTCCCACTTTTCGCTGCCCGACTTTTGTAGGAGAAGGATAAGAAGTACCTTCTTCCACTTGACAATCTGCGTATCCGTGACGTTGAGTCTGGCTTCTTTAGCAAACATCCTTTCTTTGCTGTGTTCAGTATTGACTCTAGGTAACAATGTCTCACCGGCCAGTCAGTCCACAACATAGGTCACGTGACAGGAAGTGTACAATCATGCCTATTCCGGTTCAAAAAATAGAAAAATAACATGCTTCTTTCAGTTTGGAAAAAAAATGTGGAAAAGATAGAATTAAAAAATTAGATAAAATCAGAAAATAAGAAAAAAATGTAGAAAGAATCGATAGTTTTTAAAATGTGCCACTTAATTTTTAAAGAGTCAATTAAGATGCCAATTTATTAGGATGTCAAGAAAATGGAAACAACTTTTTTAAATCTGTTGTTTAACAAAGTATTTTTCAGTTAGAAATGTGTTAATTTGTTCTAACAACAAGAAAGTGCAGAGGCCTTAATTAAAAGCATTTGTATAACCTTGCTTGTAAAGTTAGCACAGGTTTTATTTCTCTTTTTGGTGAAACCATTTTTGTAAAAAATATCCTCAAAACAAATCAAATTATTATTCTTGTATGGTAGGCTTAAAATTTGTATGTGTGGTATCAATTGGCAACTAGCAAATTGGACTTAATGGTAGGTTTGACCTTCCTGTCATGTGACCCAGTTCTGTGGGTGTTTTGTGGGAAAGGTAACCTCCCTTTGCATGCTACTGGAAAGCTCAAACTTATATGTGTGTATCCCGTGGTGCATGAGGCTATAGGGTAGACATCACACTTTGTTCATCCTTGTAGTCCTGCTTGCATTCTTCAGTTTCAAGATTTTGTTTGTCAATGCCAAGTCTCTATTTTCTAAAGCTATGGAACTGTATGAAAAGATTAAAAAAAAATAGGATTGTATAATAATAATTTGATTGTATCAACAGTGTCTTAATAAATTTTATAAAGGTACAAGTTATAATGCTTATCTGATTAAAAAAATTAATCAAGCATGCATTCTAAATAACTGCATACAGTCTGAATTAAAAGAAACAACAGAATTAAAAAAAAATATATTGTTTTAGAAAAATGTATTTTCTTAAAAATTAATAAGAATTAATAATCTAACATCACACATATATCTTGTTAAAATAGGTTTAAAGTCAAATACCTTCACCACACTAAACAAACACACACTTAGAAATAACCTGTGATGTAGTAACTTATGATATGATGCTAATACCACAGCATAAAAGACTGCAGAGTTAGATTTTGTTGTACATACATTGCCATTGTTGCTTCCTAGGCACATTGTAGTTAAACAAACATGTGTTTTAATTATGCAACATTTTTATTTTATTTTTGCATAATGGTTAGCAAGTAAAGCAGCTTTGTGGAATGAGTTCCTATTGATCATTATTGCTCTGTTACCTAGTTACCAAATATATAGGCTTACCCCAGATGAACCCTTCCTTTTACCTAATAAACTTTGACCTTTATAGATGACCTTTGACCCTGAAATATATCCATGTCCATTGGCCTAGTCTTTTTAACCTGATATTTTTGTTTGTCGTAGAAGACAAGTGTATTCCAATTGTATGTTTTAATAAAAACATTTCGAAAATGCTTATTTTGGGCCATTAGTCTGCCAGCATTAATGCAGTTTTGTTTTTCAGACTGAGATAAGTTTAATAAAAAATGTATTTTTGGTTTTAAAGTTTCGGCAGATTTTCTGGGAAACGTTTTAAATACTACATTGATCCCATCCAAAAAAAAAAAAAAAGCCAATGATCCATTGGATGAATATTTATATTTATTATTGATCAATGCTGTCTAAGGGAAATATTATTAAATCTACCTTATACAAAAAGATGGTAAAAGAAAGTTTGCTATTGGTGTTCAGAACACTTCCTATTATAAGTATATTTAATGTTTGAAGCTAAAAGCTTTGACAGAGTTCTCTTAATTGAACACTTGTTAATGAAAGGAAGATTTTTCAAAAGAATGAAAGATCAGAATGATACAAAAAACAAACATTTTGGGATGCACTTTTTCTTTGAACTGTGGGAAACTTTTTTGTTATTATTTTGTGAAAAGATGCTGTTTTATTATAAATGTAATCTTTTGTGTTATCTTATTTGTCTGAAATTTGAACCAGAACTTTGTCTATGCATAATTTAACAACCTAACAATATTAAACGAAATCCTAATATTGACAAAACTTTTAATATTAATTGTTGAAAAAAGCTGTATTGTTTCTGGATACTGATAAAATGAAATATTGTAACATGTTATAAAATTATAAGCAAGTATGTGTGTTTTTTTTGCTTTGAAAGTTGTTGCTGAAAACCATTATATTAACAAAACAATATTTATCTTAAGACAGCATTTGGGAGAACTGCCTCGATAAAGTTGTTGACATCAACATTAGTTAGGTTTGCTTAGCTCTGAATTTACAGTTTAAGACAATTCTCATTCATCTGACTAACTGTTGCTAATGCCACACCCCCTTGTTTTGTTCCCCTAACTCTAGGAAAGAGATAAGAAGTACTTGCTACCATTGGACAATATAACCTTACGAGACTTACAGGACTCCGGGTTCATCAAACAGAAAAAAATGTTTGCCCTTTTCAACAGCACATCAAGGTGGGAATGTCAATAAAGACCTCAGTACTTCCTCTAGCCCCGTCCACTTCACAACCATTGCCTAACTGTTACATGCTTGTGCAGCTTTGTATTGCTGTATGCAATACTTTGAGTTTTTTTGTGTGTTTTTTGTGTTATTTTTTTTTTGTTTGATGTTCATTCGATTTTTTTCTGTTGATTTTTTGGTCCATTTTTTAGTCTAAGTGGATAATGATTATTTAATCATGGTAGATCTTCGCAGTATTAGTTTTGCACACATACATATATGTAGATTACAAAATATATACTCTAACCATAATAATAACATACACCTTTTTGTGACTTCTTAAATGTAAATCATTAAGGTACTCCTGCATATTCATTTTTTTTAATAAGGAAAGTGTTCTGTTGTTCGTGTATTCTCTTTGTTACATTTGTTAAATAAATTACTTTACAAAAGATCAGTGACATTTATTGTTAGAAAAATCATTCCGTGATCAGTATTTTCTCTTAAATTCTGTGATCAGTATTTAAATATCTTAAATTGTCTTTGCTGCCATGCATATCTGTGTTTTCTTTCTTCTCTGTTTAATCAAAGGACACTTTAGTACTTCCTCAAGATAAATCAGATTTAATGTCGCAGCCGTAAGTCACATACATGTACTTCTCACCCAAACTCTACACTATTTACACATGGGACCTAGATCTGACGATCCTGGGCGGGAATCCCAATTTTTGCACAAAAAAGCGACAACTTTGTTGAACTATATTATAAGATATGTTAGAAATGAGGTTTTGTATGTAACTTTTCGAAGCATGTTACCCTGCTATTCTGTTGTTGCAGTGCCTAGCTATAAAGGTGGAGGACACACGGAGGCATCAACATTATCATACATACATTGTTTATCAAATTGCTTCCTTAGACTTTATAGCTGGTCATAGCCATAATGATCATAATTGTGTTGCTGTGATGTATTTCTAAAATAAATAAAAAATGATGGAATGTATCAGTACTGTATGTCTAGTCTGCTTTAAAGTGATAAAACTTGTCTCTTCTTTCGGAGCTCTGAGTAGAATGTTGGTTTGTGTCTGTTTACTTGCCTTATTCGCCTTGAATATGTTGTTAAGATTTTTGTCTTTTCTGTGTTGTTATTGTTTCAAATCACGGTAAATATTTGAGCAGCCACATCATAGTTTTTTTCATAGAAACAATGTTGGTCTACGTTGGCTTTAGATGTGTGGGTATTGTGTTCTATTTCATTAACATTTTATATTTAATCTCTTCATTTGACATTTTTTATGACTACTTGTATTAAGAATTTCTCTCAGACGTATGTTTCATTTCTAAGATGTAGAGACGGAAGTGTTATTGTCACATTGTTCTTGTAAGTTGTGCCTCTTCATTTCTATCAAATTGTTACTGTTCTCTTATAAAACGGTTAAGATTATTAAATAATGTTTATTTGACACCTTATTTTATTTGTATGATTATAATAATTGAAGGCTGCATAAAGCAATGATTGGTATAGGGTAATGGACTGGTTTGACATTGATCTGACAAACAGTGCAGTTTTGATATCTGTTTTAATCTCCTGGTCTGTATTTATTTAAGTAGATATTTTGCTCCAATATAAATCCTTGTCACATCGAATACTTTATTTGTATGTTATGTACCTGGTATCACTACTAAGTTAGGAAATGTAACATATATATATAAAAAAGAGAAATTATGTAAAAGAAATAAACAAAAATCTTTCTAGATTAACTCTAACTGTAGTTTTAAGGAAACTTTGCTTACATTGCTACCTGTTGCAATAATGAAAACATAATTAAACAAAACTAATTCTCTAGCTGAATTACTGTACAACTGGTATGTTGTTGCTTTCAATATGCTGACATGTATGTTGTTACGACTTAGTTGTATCTGTAATCCTAAGTGAAGCTCTGTTTCTGCAGTCTACAAGTAGCACATAAGTGATATTGTCGTGGTCCTAAGTGAAGTTTCTTTGGTTAACTGCCAAGATTTATTCATTGCAATGGTAAAAATATTTCAATATTGACAATATTCTCTTTTGATGCCTATTGCCATCAATGGCAAAGCCTAGCTGGTTTATCAGGCCTGTTCCCTGGAGGGTTTCTAAGTACCTCTCTATTCTTACTGTTTGTTTTTCTCCACCAAAATAGCTGGATGTTGCTATAATGACCATTAGCGGTCGCTGTGATGTATTTCAAAAACAAAACAAGCCATACAGTTATAAGACATTCTTTTCATCGCAAAACAACATTAAAAATGTTAAAACAGAAACATAGCATAAAATATGCATACCTGTGGTATCACTAAAATCATTTCTGATAAAACTTGGCACAATGTTTGTCAATATATGTGTATACCCTTAGATAAACCATAATTGTAGGGTTACTTACTAAAACAAGAACAGTAGATTCGCATGCCTTAATTATGCTAACTGGGTTTTATTTTTCAGCAACAGCCAAGCTTATACTGTTTTCTAGTAATTTCTACTAATAATTTATTCACAACACCAGAAAGATCACAGGACTTGTCTGTATGCTGCAGAAGTGTTTAGAATTTATTTTAATTTTTTTTTTTATTGAACCAAGTTTATTCTTTTAAGTTCTTTTTTATTGGTTATAAGCCTTTCTTATTGTTACACTGTCCTAAGGATGATTTTGAAATCACTATATCTTTTGAGCTGACATCTTTCAATTTCAATAGTCAGTTTAAAAAATTGAAACTCAACCAGTGAAATTGCTGGTATTGGAACATTTATTAAATCTTATCTGCAGGTTGAAAGTATTTAAGTCGTTTGCTACTTGAACAAAGTTAAACAAGAACAACTTTACACTTTCATTCTAAAGCTTTGTGCATTGTATACATCAACAAGAGCCTGTGATTTCTTTATATTGTGGTATTGTTTCTGCTTTCAGCTTGCAGTACTGTTTAACAATAAACCAACCATTTACATGTATGGCAGTGACAATTTTTATAGTTTGTTTATCACTTTGACCAACTAGGAGAAAGAAAAGCGTTTTATGTTACCATTGGATGGGTTGCGACTAACAGACGCAGATAGCGGCGGTCTATTCTCAAAAAAATATCACTTTAATATATTTAATCCTGACACAAGGTAAGTAGTGTTTGCACTTCTTGGATCCTTCATGGTGACAATGAATGGCTAGGGTTGTAACTAACACTAGTGTATAATCAGGGCTTGCTGCTACAAGATTATATTCTTTTCACAGGTACTTTTTAGTATTTAACTTTCTACAGATCTGTGACTTGATTCTCGACCTTAAATTTTTTATTAAAATTCATTAAAAAATTGCAAAAATTTTATATATTAAGCTGAGGTCAATTAAAAATGTTAAAATCAAGATAATTTCGAAAGTCAATACTTTGTGCATAAATGGTCATCTGTGAAGCCAGTACATGTATTCTCATGTATTGCTGATAGCTTATTTTCTCCTCCATACACTATATAGCCAGTAGACTATTAAATACAATATTAATAGGTATTCTAAACTTTAAAAAATCTCTATCATATATATTAAGCTTGTTCAGTATTTTCTACTGATTATAAAACTGACTTTTTTTTTTTTTTTTAAAGGATTAAAAATAATGAGAGTTAAAAAAAAAAAAAAAAAATCCTGCAGTGAAATGACTTCACAGTTTTTGAAGTATGATTTGCTTTTGCTAAAGTTCTGCTGAAATTGAAAAAGTTATGTTTTTTATTATTTGTAATTAATTAATTCTATTATAATAAATATAACAAATAGTCTGTTGTTTGGAAATATATTTTAAAATCAATGAATGAACTTTTAAGAGTACATATCTTTTATTTAAAACCCCTTCAAAGAGCCTCATTGTCAACATGAATGTTTAATATTGGTAATGATTCACTTAACCAAAGAATAATAATTTAGAATGCTCTTTCTTGCAATATAGTCAAATACTAAATAGCTGATCTGGGTTCGAGGTTAGAAAACTGAGCTTGAGTGAGAGATGGTTTTCAAGCATCTGATAGGTCAGATTTTATGCAAGTATCAAATTTCACCAATGAGAGGCTTGAGGTTGTAATCAGTCTTAAGCTTTTAGTTTTATAGCCTCGTCTCCTTGTTTGATTTTGTTTGCCTGGTGTAACAACAACAAGGGGATATCTGCTTCTCTTGTTCTTTAATGTAACAATTCTTTTGTTTTTATTGTAAATAACTTGACATAACTTGACAAAATGGTTCTTGACTTTAAGGCCCCTAATAATTAAATGATATTTGTGGCTGCTTTATCTCAGCTACCATCAGATTTTATAAAACTTCACGGGCCTGAGTGTAGTCCCACATACTGTTGGCAAGTCATAGCCGGCTTCATTTAACATTAGTTATGGCCCTTTGTTTAATCTATGATTACAGTAAGGTGTTTTTGTAAAGTTTTGTAGCACCCTAAAAATTAAAAAATATAATGACAATGCTTCTGTTAATTTGTTGACTTCTTGGAGCATCTCCATTTTTTTTTGCCACAATATCTTACAAATTTTCACATTTCAAAAAGTGGGGCCACATTCATTTAACTCCAATGAAATCTAACTTGACAGATTTATGACCATTGTTATTCCACTTAATCAGTGAATAACCAAAGAAGCAGATACCCTCAGTTATTGTGACCATCTGTCTGTTCAAGCGTGTACTCATTATATCAACTCTGAAAGGTAACTGAACAAATAACACAGGAAGATATTATCTTGATACTATTTTTTTCACAATGGTGGTGGATATTTGCTTGTGTTGATAGCAAATTATTCTAATAACAAACAATTATATGATAAAATGCAGTCATTTGAGTTCAGTAATTAGATAATAGATTCTCATCTCCTAGATCACATGTAAGTGAAGTAACAAGATTAGCACCATGTTAAAATGCATTGTTACTGCGTATGTAATCTTAATAAAGTATGCATTTCAGATTATGCTTGAATATATCATTAATATTTTCATCTTTATAAGATACAATGTATGCGAAGTTATTTTCTTTCATTTATATTATCTTACTTAAACAAAGTGAATTTAGATTAACACTATCCTTGTGTATCACCATCCAGGTATGATGGATGTACTTGTCAAGAAATTATTTATTCTAAGAAGTTGTATTGTTGCATACTCTGTACAACTCCACAGGAGGTCCCCATGGTGGAGAGGTTATAGTCTTTGTGACTTGAAACAGTCCCTCACCACATGCGTTTGAGCCCCAGTCGGGGCGAGAACTTTGATGTGGGGAGGTTTTCCAGCTAACCTGCGGTGCGCCTGTGGTTCTACCCAGTCTGGGGTCTTTCTCCATCAATAATTAGCTGGACGTCGTCAATATGACCATAATTGTGTGGTGTCTGCTGTCTGCTCTTAGTTACATTATGTATCCATTTTGATCATTGAATATTAGATGGTGCGGTGATATGAACCTGTTATTGATGTACATATAAAAATGCAGTCAAATCAAGATCACAAATTATATACATGTATATCTTTGTAGCAAAAAAACTTTACATACACTTCTTTATTTAGCTTACTACATTTTTTAAATGCTATTGAATGTTTTTTTTTCATGCTAACAGTATTCTTGAAGCTTTTTCTGTGTATTTTGTTGTATTTGTGCTGTTATGTAACATTTCGTTTTTTATTGTAGTCTTTATGTTCGTTTGAGTGTACAATGCCCTGTTGTTACAGTAGATGCATGCAGAATTATCCCTTTTTAAGTAAATAGTAAATATGAATTAAGAATAAATAAGGAGTTAAAGTCTATTTTGCAAATATGTTTGTTCTCTTTAATTGATTTGATTTGACATATTTAACACTAGTGTATAAATACTAAATTACTGTCTATATAATTAGTAAATGATCAATAAATTAACATCGAAGCCTTAAGGAACAGTATATAATTATTGATTTTTTTTTCACTTAATATGATAATATCTTGGAAGAATTGCACTTAAATTGAAAAAGCATCTCATCATTTAATAATCTTCCTTACAATTGTTGCAACCTATTTGTTAATGTTTTCAGAAAAATTGAGTTCAATAAGTTAAAAAAAAGAAGATATTTTATTTTATTTTATCAAGACATTTTATTAAGACCTTCCACACAGATAAAAACTCTCAATTTGCCCTCAAACAACCAGCTGATTTCTTGTGGCTGACATGTGACATTGTGCTGAGTGCCTCTAAGAATAGTAAAACTATTGGAACACCTGGCATATATCCAAAGATCAAAGATCAAACAAACGTTACTCCATTGTTGCAAACAGACCACAGTTGCTGCTTCTCACACCTTGTATAACAATACAAGGGGGAAGATGTCTCCCATGTGATTTTGTGTTGTTAGACTGAGATGCAAGAGTTTAGATCTTTTTTTTATATATGCTTTAATAATTTGCATGCCTTTCTAATTAAAATTGCTACTTTATTAAATTAAAAAAAATATTATGTTCAAAAAGTAAATAAAAACAAAGAACTTCTGGTATTTAAATTTTTCACATTCCTGCACAAGGTACCCTGTATCTCACTGTGAAATTACGATTCATACAGTGGTATATGTGCTATTCTGTATCTCACTCTGAGCTATATGAGCCATAGACTGGTGTATGTGTTACTCTGTATCTCACTGTGAGCTATATGAGCCATAGACTGTGTATGTGCTACTCTGAATCTCACTCTGAGCTATATGAGCCATAGACTGTGGTGTATGTGCTACTCTGAATCTCACTGAGCTATATGAGCCATAGACTGTGTATGTGCTACTCTGAATCTCACTGAGCTATATGAGCCATAGACTGTGGTGTATGTGCTACTCTGTATCTCACTCTGAGCTATATGAGCCATAGACTGTGGTGTATGTGCTACTCTGTATCTCACTCTGAGCTATATGAGCCATAGACTGTGGTGTATGTGCTACTCTGTATCTCACTGAGCTATATGAGCCATACACTGTGGTGTATGTGCTACTCTGTATCTCACTCTGAGCTATATGAGCCATAGACTGTGGTGTATGTGCTACTCTGTATCTCACTGAGCTATATGAGCCATACACTGTGGTGTATGTGCTACTCTGTACCTCACTGTGAGCTATATGAGCCATACACTGTGGTGTATGTGCTACTCTGTATCTCACTGTGAGCTATATGAGCCATACACTGTGGTGTATGTGCTACTCTGAATCTCACTGTGAGCTATATGAGCCATAGACTGTGGTGTATGTGCTACTCTGTATCTCACTGTGAGCATAGACTGTGGTGTATGTGCTACTCTGTATCTCACTGTGAGCTATATGACCCATACCCTCTGGTGTATGAGCTACTCTGTGTCTCTCACGATGCTGTAACTGTTACAGGAATGTGTACAAAGACTACAAGCAGCTGGAGCTGTCAGCTGAAAGTCAAGAGGAGGTGGACAGCTGGAAGGCATCATTCCTGCGGGCAGGCGTTTACCCAGATAGGTCCCAGGAAAACAGTGAGAGCAATGTGAGTATCTGTTACTGGCCTTGATCCAACCATGACCTTATAGACCATTGTCTCCCTTAATATTATACAAGAACTAGGTAAACCTGTTAGTTTGCACAACATATCAGTTTAAGCAAGAAGGTAAGGTGGTTATGTATAATGTTTTGTATTTAAAAATGCTAAATGAAAGGTCTTGGATAATTCTTGAATCATCTCCAAGAGTATGACAGAAATAACCCATGCCCACAAATCAACAAAGATAAATGTCTCTGTTATCTATATTCAACATGCAGAAGCAGTTGTATACATCCTAAAAGAGGGAAGAAATAGCCATATAAACTTCACAATTTGATCTTTTGAAGAATTTTTCCTGTGAACAAAGAGTCACAATTTTGTTTATATCATTAAACCAAATACTATCAAGACATGGCCATCCCGAGGACAGGTTACCCAAAGATTTTTTTATTAAATTCTCATTGCTGGTTTGTTATCATTAACATTTTTTGTAATCATATTGACTTCTGTATTTTTACTTTCATATTTTAATTTTAACTTGATTATACTTTATTTACCTTAAGCCTTGTTGACTTATATGACTTATGCAGTGTCAGTGTGCTGTTAATACAAATCCTAATTGTGTTTCAGTCATGACATACCTGCATAAACATATAGTTATGGCCTTTAAATATCATGTATAGCTGTGTAGCTACGATGGTTGAGACTTGCTAGCTATTAATGAAAAACTTGCTGAAGCCATAAAAAAACAATTGTGTCATTGACCTGTTAGATCTTCACAAATGTATGATGTCAAGGCTATATTTACAGGTCATAATGAATATGAATCAAGGCTATATTTGCAGGTCATAATGAATATGAATCAAGGCTATATTTGCAGGTCATAATGAATATGAATCAAGGCTATATTTGCAGGTCATAATGAATGTGAATCAAGGCTATATTTGTAGGTCATAATGAATGATGTCAAGGCTATATTTGCAGGTCATAATGAATATGAATCAAGGCTATATTTGCAGGTCATAATGAATATGAACTTGAGCTCCTCAAGTAAACCAATGGCTAATCAGCCTTCCAGACCTTTTTCATGTAGACTAGAGTCTGCGAGTTAGCATGAAAAGGTTCCATGTTAAGCCCAGCTCACCTTTGGTGCCTCACTGGTCTGATCTAGGCTATTGTCTAGGGTCTACTAACACCAAATAATAGCTGACTTCTACCTGACAGTCATTGTTGTCATTAGAATAAAAATAATAATAATGATAATAATATCATCTGATATTGTGTGGATTTTTAGTCCAATGGGTTTTTAGTCTATATCGAGGCAAGACTGGTCTTGTTGGGAGATCTTCCAGCTGTACAACTGCAGTGTGCTGGTGGTTATACCCAGACATTTGTCTTTGGGTCTCTGTCTACCAATAATTAGCTGGACACTGTTATAGAAGGACTTTAATTGTGTTGATTTGATGTATTTCAAAAACCAACCAACCAAATGCTTTCTGTACAGGAATTTCATGTCTCTAGAGTTCACCCACAGACACCTAGGTAATCATGATAATAAGCTAATTAATATTTATTGCTATATTGATTGACCTTTCCACAGAACCTCACCAAGTCTGTAATCATAAAAATGCTACATACAATGTATGAACTGCCAGTAATCTGGTAAACCATACAGTTGATGTTTTTGTGCTATAACATGCTACCTTCCATGTTTTTCACAGTCAAAGGACGATCTCGGTTCCATGGATCCTCAACTGGAGCGCCAAGTTGAAACAATTCGCAATCTTGTTGACTCATACAGCAAAATCGTCAACAAGACCCAGCGTGATCTTGTTCCTAAGACCATAATGCACTTGATAGTAAATTTTGTAAGTTGCATCACTTTTTTATCTTGCACATTTTTTTTATGTGTGTCATTGTTTTTTCGTTTATTTTTTTTTCACATAGGAGGAAACAGAATCCTTGGATCCACATCTTGAACGTCAAGTGGAGACAATCCGCAATTTAGTCGATTCGTACACGAAAATAGTTTATGCCATTATCCAAGATCTTATTCCAAAAACCATCATGCATTTAATTGTTAATCACGTAAGTCATGAATGTGAATGCTAATGGTACAGTTGTATGTATGCCAAGTAATGAAGGCGCATGGCTGGATGCCTAGTTTTGTTAATCAACAAACCAGGTTGGCTTTTGTACCTGGATATAGATGCAGTTCATGTTCAAGATATTTATTTATTTTATCTTGTATACATTAATCCTTCATTTTGTTTCTTGTTGTAATTTATTTCCATCAAAACATCTTTTTTTACACAGTGTTCCATTATTGTCATCCTTATAATTTCATCCAAAATTTATTTAGTTTTTTTGCATTGGGAGGGGAATTTCTTAAAACTTTAGTATTCTGAATGGGTTTATTGTTACTAGTTTTCCTTTTTACAAGTCATATGTTCTTGATTGAATGTCTGTGCACCCAGATGTGGCATCTATATGTCCTCAGAGACATAAGGGGAGTGAATTCATGAACAAAGACTATTTCATCATAAGGTACATTGGTAAATAGTCCCCCTTTAAAACTCTCCAGTTAGTTCTTTACTTGGATTACTCGCTTTTTAGCCTTTTTACTATTTGGGCTGTATGTATGTATACATGAAAGCTTATTTTGATATTTATCAGCACTTTGATTTTATTCTCATATTTATGCAAAAGAAAGAAATTTAACTGTTTGAAAAGGCATTATCTCTAAAGAAACCAGCAATAAAGTCTAAAGATTCCAACTGAAAGGACCTTACTAATTGGAGTACCTTGGATGTTATATGACAAGGGAATCAATTGTTCCCCACTCAATATTGTGAGTCGTGATGCTGACCCCAATGAATACAAGGTTTTGAAGGGTATAGGATGTTAAGTTTTCAAGAAAAAAAAAAGAGAAACAAAAGAATGAACTCACACTCCCAATAATATGGACCTCAGATTCTATCTTTGTTGTTATGTAAAATGTATTATGATGCATCAACTGCTAACGAAGTGCTTTTCTATTTTGCCTAACATTGAAATAAATATAACACAGTTTCCTTTCATGAGATATTTATAGCCCCTTGTTATTATTTATAGCGACTTATTTGCTTATAGTGCAAGATTACAAATTATTCAAAAATGCTTTTCTGTACTGAAATAACATCTTATTGCCCTGTCATTGCCAGCTACTACACATACAATCTTTGTTTTATCACCATCTCATCAGTTATGTGGTCAGATAAATCAATTAGTTAACAAATGATCATTAAGGTGTTACAAAGAATTGTTTTGATGCATCTCATGACGGTGATTAATACATGTTGGTGGTACCTTCTCAAATCATATCATCAAGAGGTCAATTAAGGAACATTTCATGTCCATAGTTACTGTTGTTTCCTGCTCACAGCCTTTTTTTGGAGATGCTTATTTGCAAACTACACAAACTGCAAGGTACAGTTTGAAAAAAGTCAGCAATATCTTTTCTTGTAACATTTTCATCAGCAATATCAAACATTTTAGCCACTTTCTACATTAAAGGACACAAATGATATACACAGAAATTTTAAATTATATGCTTGTATAAAACCTGTTATTCAAGTTCTAAGCTGTTTAAAAACAAGAATACTTCAGTTGATATAGGTTGTATTTACACCTCCAGTTTTTTTTATTTGCTTGTGAACACTTCTTAAAGGCAAATGATTTGCAGATTCTAGATTGGTTAAAGTCAGCTGGTTTGAAACGGTCTAGATGATTGGTTGTTAAACATTTGGCCTTAAAGATACATGTAGGATTACTGATACCTGTATTAGTGAGGATGTAGACTAAGAATTACATGTAACTAGAAAACAACTATACACACATTACCTGTCCAATTTTTACATAAAAAAGGTGTCTTTTGTGGCCTGAGTGGTGTTAAGTTGAAACTGTAAGAAATGGGTCTCGCCATCATTTTTTCAAGGTCTTTCTGGACCAAATCATGTTTATTGGTTAAAACAATGTCAAGTTATTAGTGTAAATAAGTCCTCCAGCCCAAAAAACATAATATTGCCAAACAATGTGCATGTGAGTTGTGTCACACATGGTACTGACCTTGACAGGGTGCAGACACATTTTAATCAATAAGTGTTTTAAGAGTGCCATGGTTTTTATGTTGATAAACAAATCGGGTCACTGGTTTGAACAAAATTCTGGATTGTATGTTTAAGTCTTCTATACAATGCATGATTACTGTTTGAATGTTTCAAAGCATGTGTTTGCTTTAGCAATTCATTCAACTATATTACTGCATTTATAAACATTTCGATGGCTTCCACGTTGTTGAATAAACTGGGTCATTTTTATTGGATGTTTGCATACTGTATCTCTTTATGATATTAAGTTTGAATATATTTAGTCATTTACAATCAAGTTTTCTTATTTTTGGCTTCATTGTCCTTTTGATCTAATTTTGCTGCATGCTCTTTTTTGTATTTAAAATTATTAACATTCTGTCTCAGAACATTGTTTTTATAAACTGATTCTTATGCAAGTCTTGTATTATATAAAAAAGGGTAATATTACCATCACAAGTTTGTATGCTCTACAGTTAAAGTGTACTTAAACCAGTGAGTCTATAGTGAACATCAAATAAAAAACATCTTTCAAGCAAGTAACAGATTGGTTACCTCAATGTTGTTTTAACTTTTACTTTAATCATTAACATAGTTCATTTTTGAGAAAATCTTTTAATATTTCAAATGTCAATTCTATCATCTTGGTCTTCCCATAATAAGTCAGGGCAATGTCATAACAACACTTTTATTATGTCCACTCTGTTATCAGGACTATTTTGTTATGAATAAGAATAGATGACAAAGTCCTATGAGCATTGCAACATATATCAAACTCTGAAAAGGCACAAGACAAAGGTAATTCACGTGCAAGCCAAGTGAAAAGTAAGAACAAATTTGTTATGAGTCATTTAACTAGAAGAGCAAACCCAACAGTAACCGCCTTGGGAATGGTCAGTTGGCAGGATGGGTTTCTCAAATGCAAGCAATGAAAAGAAAATTGATCTATTTGAAAACAAAAATGTCCAAGCGCTGATGTTTTCTTTAATAAGTTATGACGAAAGTAGTGATATCATTGAAAAATTATGTCCACAGTGTTTAGAAAAGAAAGGGGTATTATTTCGATTAAAAATTTTTTTAAAATGGTTGATTATAAGTGAAATTAACTCTATGAATCAAGAAAAAACATGACCAGAGAAGAATAAATGATTGTAGCATCCTGTTCATCTGAAGATCAAATTGAGGAACCAATGTCCATCAAAGGAAATACATGTAACAATCCCCATGGGATGAATTGAATGACAACATAGACTATATGCACGGGGAGATTTTTTACAACTGCCACACTGCACAAGTAACATCAAGACTGCTCCATGATCAATACCACTCTGTTGTCATGACCACTCTGTAATCGAGGCTACTTTGCTGTCTGCACCACTTGTCAAGATCATTGTTTTAGACTACACTGTTGTTGAGACCAGACTGTTATCAAGACCAGACTGTTATCAAGACCACGCTGTTATAAAGATCACTTGTTTGCCAAGACCACAGTTTTGTCAAAACTAATCTGTTGTTAAAATCACTATCTAAAACCACTCTGTTGACAAGAGCATGCTTTTATCTATACTTCTCTGTTATGAAGACTTTACTGTTCCCAAGACCATTCTGTTGTCAAGACCACTATCTAAGACCACTGTTACCAGAACCTCTGTTTCAAGACATATGTTATCAAGACCCCTCTACTTTCAAGACCAATGTTTTCTGAACCAACATTTTCTGCATCGCTGCTGAGACCACTCTCCAGTTCTTTGAAACAGATGTAATAGTGGACCTCAAATGCATTTTGTACCATTCCACATTATTCCATCCTAACATTTCTCACATTGTCATTGATGGAATCTTGTTTTTCCATGTCACAAAGATGTTCCTGACCCAGTTTGTGACAATTGAAAAGGTTAATGGGAGAAAAACAAATGTATCTTTTGTATCTCCCTCTGGGATGAGAAAAATCCTGCAGGAATTTCCCATGCCTTGCTGCTTGAATGATTTTTTTAGAATTCTTACCAACATAAACCTACATGATGGATCTTTATTCTAATCTGAGTTGTAAATCTTGGCAGGTGAAGGAGTTTATCGGAGCAGAGCTATTGGCTCACCTATACTCTAGTGTTGACCAAAATACAATGATGGAAGAATCCCCAGAGGAGACGTTACGTCGTGAGGAACTTCTACGCATGTACCATGCCACCAAGGAGGCTCTTCAGATCATTGGTGACGTTTCCGTGTCAACCGTGTCTACTCCAGTCCCTCCTCCAGTAGATAATGAATGGCTCAATCCGGATCAATCGTCATCCAATGGAATGGGAGGATATGGCGGGTAAGAATTATTAAGTAGTTGTAATGTTTGTTGTGATTTATTCTTATGCTGTTTTATATTGGTTTATGAACCATGCATTTTAACTATTTTTATGTCACTTATGCAACTTTTAAAATTTTGGAATTACATGCTTACTTACTGCTTACCTACTTGCTAGAATAGGTTTATTCTATAAGTTATCATAAAAACAGCCAACTCTGAGTATAGTTAATGGAATTATTTAGGATTAAGCCACAGACAACAAGGATTATATGACCAAGAACAAGTAAAAACAATTACTGCATTATCAAAATTGTATCTCTTAACAGACAACCATTCTTCAGTTGTTACAGAATTGTTTTTATATATTAACTTTTATTTTACGCTTCAGACGTCCCTCGTCACCAAAGCCAGGCCGGGCTCCACCACCACCACTGCCAAACAGACCTGGATCTGCTGCTGGGCAACCATCCATTCCCAACCGCCCGGCCCCTGGCGTTCCTAACCGCCCTGCTCCAACTATGCCTGGGCCAGCCATTCCAGCGTAAGTAGCTTATGAATAAACATTTTAATTGGGGACGTTTGAAACATCTTTTATGTTGAACTAATTTGTGGGGACTACTTTTTATAGAATGATTTATTTATTTACTATTTTGAGTTTGATGAAAGAATTTTCTTGTCATTTATCCAGATAAAATTCCTGAATATGTTAATGTATATTAATTTAAATATTCATGTTTACCCCCTAAAACTGAAAAGAAAATTGTGCTGAAACAATGACACATATCTCATCTTAACATATCCATATGAAGATACTTTTTAAAAAAGGCTTTTTTCTGTTTATTTTTACTGTCAACCTTTTTTAAGAGAATATTGTTAGCATGCCTCTGGAATTGTCCAGTAGTCTGTTAATTTTTTTAAGTTCATTGCATGTTTTATAGACGAGGAAGTAGGTACTTGTTATCGAATGCGAATGCTGTAGCATGCATGTTCTTTTGGTTATAAGAGTGCCATACCACAACGACTAAATAATAAAAATGGTATAGGGGGCGCTGTTGTTAAGCGGTTAGACCTGTAACTCCACAGCCCCTTACCATGTGGGTTCAAATACCTCTCAGAGTAAGACATTTCATGTGTGGAGGTCTTCAGCTTGACTGTAGTATGCCAGTGACTCTATCCAGATATATATCTGGGGATCTTCCTCGACCAACATCTAGCTGGACATCACTATTGTGATCATAATTGTGATGCTTAGATGTAACAAAAACTGTACAGGAACGTTGACCTTCACATGTTTCTTGACAAGAGGAAGGAGTTGACATATGTTGCAGAGATATGACATAATTCAGCAATAAACTTCTGGTATACATTCGGATGAAAGCCAGTTACTAAGGGATCAACACTTAGCTTGCTACATTTTGTTAAAATCCCATGCTAAATTCTCTGTGTTTTTTGCTTTTATATTATATTTGTTACATGTCAGGGTGGATTTACTTATAAATAAACATAGACTGAGCAGCAAATAGTGTAGATCCTTATCATTCGGCTCCCAGCATTGAGCTGGCTGATCTGGATCTAAACTCTTCCCCTAAGCCTTATAAATATGTGAATAGCAGGCTAAGAGTTAAAAAATAATTTGTCTACTAATGTTCTGGATACTCGAGTAAGTTGTCTCATTTTGCCAATTCTAATGAATGCTTGCAAGAGAAAGTCTGGTGTGATATTCATGAGAATAAAATAATTTCATTTAAGTAAAAGTTTCATTTTTTTCTTTTGAGTTCTTAGGGTGTCATTTAAAAAACAACATATTGTCGCATTATGTGTCTGTGCTACTCTTTTTGTTTTATTTATTGCTTTTTACATGCATTATTTATAACATAATACAATGTACCAAAAATATATGTAGCTTGTAACTGCTTTATTAAACTAATTTAACTTTCTTGAACTGTAAGATGCTTAATTTTAGTGTTAACTTTTTATGACACTTATCAGATTGTGTAGATATTTTGTATCTTATATCAGTTTATTCTGATACATTATTGACCAATAATTGATCATTAATTAAATTATTTAGTTCATTTGTATACCATGTTATATTATATTCATGTCACAGAAGTCCTTACTCTGAATTCAAATTACATATGAACAAGATGTGCATTAAGTATAGTTTTTTCCTTAATTTTTTTAGTAAATCGAAATGAAAGTGCTTAATTATTGAAAATATTCTTTTATTATTTTGAGATTAGTAAGATACTTTTTTCTTCCAATGTGGTCTTTGAGAACAGAAGTATAAGACATAATTTTGTCTGAAATTATTTTATGTAAACAAAAGAAGCAAAATTAAGTACATTCCTAACATCAAGCATCATTTACTTTACACTGTAGTAAATAATACACATTGCCGTTTCCAAATAGAATGTCAATTTATTCATGTGTTCCTGTTTTTAAAGGGGTTATCTGACAGTTAGAACCAATTATTTATTCCCAGTTGACTAAATGAGTCATTGTTGGTTTAAAAGGTCCTGCAAAATAATGTTCAATGATGTCCAAGATTTGTGTTGACAGTGAAGCATAAATGCCCACTTGTCATTGCAAACAGGTATTTCCTATCTGAGCTACACTGCAGAGGTAGCTATTTTTAAACTACAAAAATCACATGACAACTAACTTTCTGGAGATCAAGTTATGTCATCATCCAGATAGTCTGCACTGACTTCATTACATGTTTTTAGCAAAGATCACGATTTTGCTTATGTATAGATATGGAATAAATGAATGCTAAAACAATGTTTTTGCAATTTTTACTATTTTACAATATAGGTAGTGTTTAAAAAATCTTTACTTAGATTAAAGTATGAGTTTATGCAGACATTATGCATAAATTCCAAGAAACATGGAAAAAAATTGTTGCATGCAATTGCTGCAGGTAAACTGTCAGATTCCATCTTTAAGTTATAATCTCTAGCAACAATGTGATTGTATTTTTATTTTTTTTTAATTTATCCCTAAGTTATAACAATAAGGAATAACAGTATTGTTAACTGATTTTGTTTGCAGCAGTAATTCCAACAGGTTTGGTTCTGCATCCAGGTACATATAGCAGTTTCACTAACAACTCGTTACTCAGACTTCTGGGATATGGCCAGAGACACAACAGTGTTTGTCACAAAATACCGATTGGGTTTCAGAGGAAGAGGGGTGTAGAATATACAAGAGGAGTATCTTAATTAAGGGCACACTTGAAAGAAAAAAGTCACTAATTAGTTCTTTGACATTTAAATGAATAACTTCCTATTTTAAGGGGATTGTGAAACAAAGAAATATATACTAACAATAAATCAGCAGGCTTTCTTTAGTCTACTGTTGTTTTGTCAGCAATTTACTGAAAGAGATTTTGGAGGTATATGCCTCAAGAGAATTTTAAAGCTTTGTTATTGACCATAGAATTGCAGTTATATTTTTTTAAGAATATTTTTCTTGCAATATATTGTTGAAAATCAAAAGCATAAATTTTATTGCAAATATTCATAAGAGAATTATAAGTTTTTAAATCCTGGTTGTCATGCTGAATTATGTTATGTGCCAAAAAAACTAATTCTGACTGATTTTGTATGACAGCAATTCATAAAGAAGTGGAATATCCATTTAAAGTAGAGACCTCAAAAGGTGACAAATGCTGTTGTGTTTCATTGGATTGAAGCTTGTCAAATGTTAAAAAATTGGATCCCTGGCATTGTAAACATTGACATGTCAGTGCATGTTTAGTATAACATAATAGTTGAATAGTTAAGAAAGATTTGGCATTAAGCCTGAAATAGTGCATTACTGTACTAGATTATTTTGCGCCACTTTTCTTTGCAAAACTTAATGATCTTTAAGACTACAGGTCTGTAATATATTCCCATAACAAACTAAAAGATTTTGCAAATTAAATAACATTAAAATAACTATATGTTCTTTATCTACTTCTAAGATAATATAACTTATAACATCATAATGATTTTTTAAATTGTATGTTCCCTGCTATTAACCACAATTAGCATTTGACCAGCTTCAAGGTAGAAGGGTTGCAATGATGGTGATTTGGTGCTAGATCCTGAAATGTTACCTCTCTTTACAATGTAACCAGACTAAGTTTGAATTATACCAGTCCATGACAAATTGGATGCTTGGTAACAATTTAAAATACTCGAGTTACCAGCTCTTACCAGGTTTTGTTAACTCCATTCTTTCACATACAAGGGCTGTCTAAGAAATTTGTGTAATGGTTTAACAGCTTTCACATGGTTGTATTATTATTCATAAAACACAACACAAACATACAGACTTTTCTCTACATAATGTAAAAAGAATCCAACATTTACATTCCAATATGGTGTCAACATGAGCTGTTGAACATGGCCAGTAAGGGTGCCATCATCGCATGAGAACATTTGTAACATCACAATGATTTAAATAGTCTATCCTACCTTTTAGGTAAAATCCTTTATCCGTAAGCTTAAACTTATATAAAAAAAAAAGAACCCCTTGTTTAAAAAAGCCCTTCTTACAGCTTTATTAATTTTTTTTTTTTTTAATCCCCACTATTTTTGTTAGAGGAACATTTTTCCAACTACTTGTAAATTGCTTTAATTTAGCATTATATTCACTTTCATGTAAAATTGGTTTTAGATTAAGATGTAGCACACATGCCTGAAAAAATCGAAATTGAATTACTTATTGACACTTATATATGTGTATATATATATATGTGTGTAATTCTTCAATTTTTTTAAATCCCCTTTACTGTTTTGAGCAGGGCGTCAGTACACAAACTTCTTGGCCAGCCCTCATAAGTGTAATGCAAATTTAAATCAACAAGGCTTTGTTAGTGTTGGAAAGATTTATTGTTATTTTATAGTGTTTTTTTTCTCACATGTTCTCACATTTGCAGATTTTAAAAAAAACAACCTTTTCACTTACTGCTGTTGTTGTTTTGAGCTACATATTATTGGTCCTTCTACACTTTTAGACATGATAACAATGCATTTTGATGAAATTGTTTAAGATTGTAGCCTTTTATTGGCAGTAGATGCTAGCAAAAGATTCACTTTTTTGCAACTCATCTTATATTTATGTAATTTCTTACTTTCAAATCTTAACTTACTATCATAAACCTTAGGAATAAAGCAGATATTTCTTTGAATTAAAAATATATATGTCTTTCTGGCATTACCATGATGCACACAAAAGGTATTCAAGTATGCCTTTATTTTATATTCAACATTAATAAATGATTGATGATAATATCATATACTATTGGTATACAAGGAATATGACACAAAATTCACCCTCAAAAAGGTCTACATCTGCTAGTAACATTAACATTTATGTTTTCATCCAACTAAATGATCAGTTTTACTTTGTTGACATTATGCATTATTATATTATTTAATGAAATAAACCAAAAGTCAAAATTAACACAACAAATTGCATATCAACATGTCTTTTCTTTTGTTATTCTTATTTAAGCCATTAGACTAATCAATGTAATGGTTATTTTGCCCTATCAACTTACAGAATATACATTTAAGCTGACATAGTAGTTGTAAATACACAGTATAATTTTTTCACTCCTTTGCCACAAAATATCGCCACACTTTTTGGATTGTAGAAACTGTATGGCTACAATTATAATCGTTATTGTATATGTCAAGGGTATCAGTGGTGTTTTAACCATTTGTTAATTTCATACGGTATGTTTGTCTGTGTGTTTTTTGCTTGTTTGAGAATGAATTTTTAACTCTATTACAACAGTGGAATGCAAAGGCAGGCAGAGCAGGCCATGATTGGACATGCCTTCTCTGTGGCCAGTAACCCACAAACACTAGCCTATGGGAAACAGCTTATGTCTTCTGCTGCGGCCAATAGCAGCATAAGGTACCCTGCGATAGCATGGTATTGTTTATAAATACTCACCCGGCACTCAGTATCATTTGTATGCATCTTGGAAGGTTTTGTATAAGAAATGATTGAAAAACATTTACATTAAAACTGATAAGCCATGGTAGAAAAACCAAAAAGCATGCAAAATAATGACCTGAGGTAAAGGTCTTCTTGTTTTTCATGTTAACTCATTCCATGAAGACAAAATGCTCCTGTTTCACATTAGATTGCAGTCTTGATAAATTATTTTCTTCTTTTTACAGAACAGTCAACAACTTAGGATACATATTTTCACATTAATTATGCTTGTTGTGTTGATATTTGTTGATGCATAAACCTTTAAAAGGGCAATAGTAACACTCTTTTTGTCACTGTAACTTGTTGCCAATCTAGGTCAGTATTAAAAAAAACAATTTTTTAAATGTGTAAAACAAACAACCACATGTACAAGTGTATAAAAGTGTTGTTTTTGATGGTTCTTTCAAATACATTGTAGCCTTATTATTTGTTAGAGGAAATTTCAATTCAGGAGCTTAAGGATGGTTCATTACAAGGCTACTGCTATGTCAATCACTTCTGAACAAGGGCATTATGTAGCATGTTTGTAGATTTTAATTCCATATGCAATACTTATTTAACTGACGCATTTAAATAACTGGATATCTGACACCATTGTCAAATGCTGATTGGTTTATCTTTTAATATTTGAATATTGTATGAGTGCTAGGTAAATATTAATCAACAATACATGTGTGTTTGGCTCTCAGACCTCATATATAGCTGCTAGGGAATGGTTTCCATTGTTTTGTGTATACTGTTGCATGTCCAACATCTTGACCCAGGAGAAATCTTATATCTACCTCTATGTATCCTCCAAACTATGAAAATTACAATAAAACAACCCCAATGCTGCAATATGATAGACTTGCTGAGACTTCACTTAGGCCATGTGTCTGTTAAAACTCAATTTATGAACATGTAAAGCTGTTTCAGTCCAGTTAGTGTTGGCATCATTGTCTGTGTTCATTTTGTAGTATTGTGTGTAGAAACTAGCTATCTACCTAGGATCATGTTATGAAGAATGATTCAAGAATCTTAGTTACTTTTTCTTACATTAACTAAGAAATTTACTTAAGTGTTGAACAATTTCAAGACATATTTAAGGATTTAACAAACGAAAACTTAAGAATTATTTTTGTATTCTTAGGAAAAAGTGTTCATTTAATTCACTATCTTATTTATAGTCAGGAAAAATAACTAAGATTGTCTATGAATACAATCCCATAGATAGATCAGTTTATCATGCATAGATTAGAATTATACTTAGGGCCACAACATCTTTGAAAAACCATGGTATTGGTACAAAATATTTCAAAACAAGAAGTATATGACACTGGGGACTGGCCTAAACAATAGATTGATTCCTCATTGGGTCGGACTTGAATCCAAATAAACTTCTAAAACTCAGGTTGAAGCATAGCCTATGTTGATATTGGACTGTTAACATTGTTCTAGTCCTAGTGTATAATAAAACTACATGTAACATCATGTACACAGATTCCTTGGCACTATAGAGTACTACTGTAGGCACAGTAGGGTTCGAATCCTAATAATCCTACTAAACGAAGCATTTTTTAATATTTTTAATTTTTACCTCATTCTTTTTTCTTTTTCTAACACTAACCCATCTTCTCACCCATCATACCAACTGATATATATGTAATCAAGTTCGATAGTTCCAGGATGGATTTTGGGAGAAATGGTTCATGTTAAATAAGAAAACTTTGGTGCATATATATGATTAAAGTATTGTGTATAGGTACTGTGAAGCTCATATTATACATTTTTACTATCAAACACTATACTCAAGTGCGTTGCTATGTGACAGCTCCAAGCACTGTTGAATATTTGTAATGTTTGTCTAGGCTTGCATCTTGTTCCCTTGACAATGGTCTGTGTTATCTAACATTTATATATGCATCATATACGTCTACATCTGCTAGCATTTAAAATACATAAATATAAATGGTGCAGTAAAAATTTAAAAATGTGTTGTTAACAGATTTATAGAATTGTTAGGCAATTAGATTTCATGCAGATTGATAGATTTAACCACATTGTATCTTTTGATTGTTAAATTGTTAGAACTAAAGTAAAATCCAGATATTTCAGCATGAATTAAGTTAAATAAATAACGGTTTCTTGGACAATTAATGTTTTTGTTGCTGAAAAAATACATATATTTGTTTTACATATTTATTACATTTACTCAGTCACAGCATTCAATAATATGCTTTCTTTGTGATTTGTTCTTCTTAAATGGAAACACTTTTACTTTATTTTTATTTTTGAAAATAGTAAAGCCTTACTTAATCTGCCATGTGAAAATATGTGTATTTTCTATTTACAAATGTATAACCTGTCCAAACAATGCTATTGTGCTAAATTGCTTGATTTTGCTGTGTTTCCCCTAAATCTGCTTGTAACAGGATTTGCTTTACCTTCTTTCCATAAAATGTATGTTTGTTTAAAATTTAAATAAACACAGTATTGTCGATTTTCTATGAAATTTTTTATTTGAATATGAAGTTTTCCATGTAATCTTTTGACTTAAGATGTAAAACTTAGCTGTACATGTTATTTGTAAACAGTAAAAAAATAAGTGTGATGTTAAATAATATTCTGGTGTTTGTTTAAGAAAAGTAAAATAATCTAAAATGCTTATTTAATCAAAGACTCAAAATTTATTTTTAAAAAAAGTTTAAGATGTGTAAGTATGATTGAAAGGTAAAAGTATGTTTAAAAAATGAGGCCATTGGTGTAATTTGAATAAAAGGATAAAATTCTGTTTTAAAAAAAGAAGCCAATTGAGTAATTTGAATGAAAGGTTAAAAGTTTGTTTTCAAAATGAGGCCAGTGGTGTAACTATGAATGAAAGGTTAAAAGTCTGTTTTTGAAAAGATGCCAATGTTGTAACTATGATTGGAAAGGTAAAAGTCAGTGTTATAATAGGTGCAGTTGGTGTAGATATGCAGGGGCGTGCCTGGGCGACTTTTGAGTATACGCACTATTCCTAGGGAGTCCGGGGGCGTGCCCACCACCATCAGGATTTTTTCCATAGAACGCCATAGATGCATTCGGGTGGTGGGGGTGGGGGGGTAGTGGTGGGTACTCTCACTGTCTAGAACAAAGAATTGTCTTAGAAGCTGGAAGAGACAGAAATACGTCGAGTTGGATTGTTGGAGATTGTGTAGAATTAGAAAAATGTTTAAATTACATGAATTTAAATAATAAAGACAATTTACTGGTAGTGCCTACCCCGGTTTAGGCGACGATTTAAATTCGCTTTTAGGCGTTTTTATTTTTTCAATTTTTGGAAGCAACTGTACGCACGTGCGTAAGTGCGTAAGCCCAGGCACGCCCCTGATATGCACTATGTGTAAACCAATATCTAGTCACCATTGTATGTGTGAGCATCTAGATTTAATCCAACAATTTAGGACAACTAAGAAACAGCATATGATCAGAAGCTAAGAATGGAGATACATTATTTACCTGTGTACAAGGTTAGGTGTTCACTACCCACTAGTGGGTTGTTTACCTGTGTACAATGTTAGGTGTTCAGTACCCACTAGTGGGTTGTTTGCATGCTACAATAGTCTTGTTTGTTGTGGTTTTTTACTTGCTCACTGTCTGTAGAATATACATTTTGTCATAACCATTATAACATCTTGACTACATTGAACATGCTGTGAATATAGTCACGCTTCTTCTGTCTTCTTTTAGTCCTTTTTTAGTCCTTTTGTGTTTATGCATGCTCACAAGTTTGCCGTGTTTTATTTGTATGATCAGTTAATGTAAGCATCTCCTATTATGTATAATTTAAATCACAATGTATTTATAAGTTTTGCCATTTCATTTAAAATAAAGTTTCATTTTTTTTGGTATTTCTGGTAAAAATGTTGTGTTTTATTATATATCATCACTGACATGCTTGCTTTTGTGTACCTTTTGATCCTAATTATAAGTCTTATGTTTTGCATTAATGTCAGTCATCCTTGTGAAAAGGGTAGCCATATTGAACAAGTAAAATCATCCTAAAACAAAAACTTACATTCCCAGAGCAATGACAGTGTTTCACTATGAAGTAAGGTGTATAGGTACATGTATGTAAATTACGACCTAAAACAAGTAAACAAAGGGCTTAATGGAGAAAAGATATAACCACCTGTCCTTTCTATATTAGGGTCTTTGCTTTAATTTATGTGGTGCATGTGATTTGTTCTTTTTCTTAATGTTATTTTGGTATTCACCAAGGTCCTGGACTGTCACAAGACATCATAACAAAATTAGGCCTTTCAATGAATATATGCAAAGGCTACTTCACAAAACCACATTTAACATGTAATACAAACGTTCATACATGTATCCTTGAACATATATTTAATATAAGAAATTGTGCCTTGAAATCCCTTACTTGAGCAATTCTTACTCGTCCCTTTTACATGCTTGATACACCTTAAGGGTGGGGAAAGTTTTATGTCAATTGGTTGAATGGTGAGTCCAGCATGTAAAAGGTTAACATTGGTTGGTGAGTATGGGCCTTAGTTGGGGTTTTATCTAAGTAATCCTTCTTTATTTTCTTATTTCTTTCATCCAATTATTTTTGTAAAATGTTGCATGTCTATTTTCTAGGGCAATGCAACATACATAAGGTTTTATAGAGCAAAATACAAATCACTACAAATTTGAAAATGACCCATGATTTATTCAGTGTTTGTTTGCTTACTGTGTGTCATGACCACTGTGTTACTGTCAATGCTACTTATGACTTAGACATAATCCAAGGATTAGTGCAAGACCAGACAGTGTCTACTTCACATGCTGCTGTAACTCCTGGTTTCCACATTATTTGATAATGCTGATGCTGTTGTTACTCCTGGTTACCACATTATTTGATAATGCTGATACTGTTGTTACTCCTGGTTACCACATTATTTGATAATGCTGATGCTGTTGTTACTCCTGGTTACCACATTATTTGATACTGCTGATACTGTTGTTACTCCTGGTTACCACATTATTTGATAATGCTGAGTCTGTTGTTACTCCTGGTTACCACATTATTTGATACTGCTGATACTGTTGTTACTCCTGGTTACCACATTATTTGATAATGCTGAGTCTGTTGTAACTCCTGGTTACCACATTATTTGATAATGTTGATGCTGTTGTTACTCCTAGTTTCAACATTTTTTATGCTACTGATGCTGTTGTTACTCCTGGTTACCACATTATTTGATACTGCTGATACTGTTGTAACTCTTGGTTACCACATTATTTGATACTGCCGATGCAGTTGTTACTCCTGGTTACCACATTATTTGATACTGCCGATGCAGTTGTTACTCCTGGTTACCACATTATTTGATACTGCTGATACTGTTGTTACTCCTGGTTACCACATTATTTGATACTGCTGATACTGTTGTTACTCCTGGTTACCACATTATTTGATACTGCCGATGCTGTTGTTACTCCTGGTTACCACATTATTAGATGCTGCTGTAACTCCTGGTTACCACATTACTTGATTATGCTGATGCTGTTGTCACTCCTGGTTACCACATTATTTGATGCTGTTGTTACTCCTGGTTACCACATTATTTGATGCTGTTGTCACTCCTGGTTACCACATTATTTGATGCTGTTGTTACTCCTGGTTACCACATTATTTGATGCTGTTGTTACTCCTGGTTACCACATTATTTGATGCTGTTGTTACTCCTGGTTACCACATTATTTGATGCTGTTGTTACTCCTGGTTACCACATTATTTAATGCTGTTGTTACTCCTGGTTACCACATTTGATACAGTTGATGCTGTTGTTACTCCTGGTTACCACATTATTTGATACTGCCGATGCTGTTGTTACTCCTGGTTACCACATTATTTGATACTGCCCATGCTATATGCTTGCAGAGTAAGAAGGAATTGACATGGATGATGAACCTACCCTCCATATACTTGCAGACGTACCGGCGCCCAGATGATTGGAGGTAATGCCCCCAGGATTCCAGACAGACCCTCGGTGCCCCAGCGACCCAACTGAACCAATGGTGACACTTAGTCAATACTATTGTACTCATCACAATCGGAGGATGTAATTTACTTCATCAAATAAACTCAAGCCAGCATACCAAGATAGTATCACTGATATCCCAGGAGAAATAAACAAGATATTGTCCCCTGTAATCAGGGGTCTGTAGAGAAAACTATGACCACTACCATCATCTACTAGCTGAATGTCAGTTTTTTTTACAATTTACAACAGTTCATTGTTGCTTTTAAAGTACATAAATTCTAAAAAGCTGCTGCTAAATGGCAATAAAGCTTGTATGATGGGACAGTTATATACTCCATAATTCTCAGTTCCTCAATTGCTTCCTACATATTTTGGGTACTATTAGAATTTACTTTTGACTCTTATTAATACTAATGTCATGTGGTTACAAGGGGACATAACCAAGTTACTCTGAGTTACATATCCTGTAATAAGTCTAGATCTAGGTAAGAATAGTTTGCCTTCAGTAGGTATAAGTAAAAAAAAATGTTTTAATTGCCAGTTATCATTTAATTTGTTGGACGTTGGGTGGGTTGCTGGCTCTTGTGTTCCTTTCATTCAGCTGGGCTGTCTTTTTTATTTATAGTTGCTTGTACCATTATTGTTCTCACTGTCATACTTTTGTGAAGAGTATCCAAGGGATATAACCACTGAGATAAATGTGGAAATAAAGCGGTCTCTTAAAAAGTTAAGAATCTGACAGAATGTATATCTATTGAGCAAGTTTTTTTAGTGAATGACTGCAGTGTTTTATTGATGTCTAGTAGCAAGTGTGTAATTATTTTTGTAATAAACTTTTCACAATGTTATGTGTATAGAATGAATTATCTGTGTATAAATGTGTATTTATTATGCAACAACTATAGGAAACTATAGTAAATCACAAATAACCAAGTCCCAGTAAGTTCATTATGGTAGTATCTGCTTATTTTGCTCTGAGTTCTGAATTTATATATTATGATTAAATAAAAAAATATCTCCCAAATTGAATTTTAAATAATAGACATACAATTAAAGTAGTGACTAAGATTGCTTGAAAACTATTTTGTGACTGAAATTGCTAACTGTTAAAATTATAAGCTTACCACTAAGATGTTTGTGTAGTAAGGTACTGTATATAGATATTTAATTGAAACTGGCAATCTCTCATATTTAGAAAGGGGGCGCCCATAACCAAGTGGTTAAAGTTGCTGACTTGTAACTCCGCAGCCCTTTACTGTGTGGATTTGAGTCACAGTAGAAGCAAAACTTTCATGTTGGTTGGGGAAGAGGGTGGGTGGGGGGTTGCAGGATGTATCTTTCAGCTAACATCTGGTGTGCCGGTGGTTCTACCCAGTCATATGTATGGGGTCTTCCTCCACAATAATTAGATGAATGGCACCAGTGTCACCATAATTATGTTGGTGCAGTGTAACAAAAAAATAAACAAACATTAAAAAAGGACAATGTTGATGTATTTTGTTTATGTGAACTTAGTTTGTCAGCTTCATTATATTAAAAGCTGTCTATGATTAACATATACCTTGTCATAACAAATATTTGAGAGATAGTAGGCAAAGTTCATAATGGAGTAAATATAATTTCAAAATAACTAAATGTTGAACCTAAAGTTTGTAGATATGTTAAAATGATCAGGTACCACCCAAGAGACGTTGAAATTAGCAGGTACCAAAGGATGTTAAAATGTGCAGGTACCAACCAAAAGACGTTGAAATTAGCAGGTACCAAAAGATGTTAAAATGTGCAGGTACCAACCAGGAGACGTTGAAATTAGCAGGTACTAAGAGATGTTAAAATGTGCAGGTACCAACCAAGAGATGTTGAAATTATCAGGTACCACCCAAGAGACATTGAAATAGCAGGTACCAAGAAATGCTAAAATTAGCAGGTACCAACCAAGAAATGTTGAAACTAGCAGGCCCCAGCCAAGTAATTTTAACATTGGCAGGTACCACCCAAGATATTTCAACATTGGCAGGTACCACTCAATTTATGTTAACATTAGCAGGTACCACCCAACATATGTTAACATTAGCAGGTACCACCCAACATATGTTAACATTAGCAGGTACCACCCAACATATTTTAACATTAGCAGGTACCACCCACAATATGTTAACATTAGCAGGTACCACCCAACATATGTTAACATTAGCAGGTACCACCCAACATATGTTAACATTAGCAGGTACCACCCAACATATGTTAACATTAGCAGGTACCACCCAACATATGTTAACATTAGCAGGTACCACCCAACATATGTTAACATTAAGAGATACCACATTTAAATTTCTTTTTTCTTTTAAAGGTGAAATTGATTAAAATAAATCAAATAAACTTATTTAACTTTTTCCCTGATAAATTGTCAACTTTTTATCTTAATAAACCACTGTAAAAACACTGTCAGAAAGTGTATTTGTTAAGAGAATTCCTACAAAAGAGTGCAATTCCTTCATTTTCTGGTCACCAAATGTAATAATTGTATTTAGATCTAGGCATAGAATTTTATAAATGTACTTGTGTGCTGACCACTGTGAAAACCATTGTGGAAATGGCAAAGGTCCTAATTTTGTAATTGTAAATAATGGTACGGTGTATAGTTCAAACAAAAATTAATTCAGTTTCTTATATACCTATAAACTTATAGCTTCTAATATCTTGTACGCACTTTTTTAATTAAAAACAGCAATTATCTTACTTACAGTCATCAACCTAAATATTAATATAAAGAATATAATTGAGATTAAAATTCATAATTTCAATCTACCACAATGATAAATAAATAGTTTCAAGATGGCTACTTTAGTCATTTATAGGTTTTATATTAAATGTTGTTCTGACATACTTGTTAGAAGTTTTATTAGCTTCACTGTTGTGCAAAGCAATTTTATTAATGATCAATCACTCAGTAAGAAACTGTTGTACATGTATATAGAATAGTAAAACTATGAATAGTAAACTCTGTATTGATGGCAGAAACATTATTTGATATCTGTAATTGTAATGTCTTAGTGTTGTTTCACAGTTGTATACACAATATGCAGTGCATTAAATAAATAAGTTAATTTTGGTATTTTAATTTTTAGTTGATTAAAATGATACTCACAGACCCTTCAAATTGAAATTCATATATAGTATAAGAGTAGATTTTTAAGTTGTATTTATGTTTTGTTTGTGAGGGTGCCCGTGGCCAAGCGGTTAGAGTTGCAGACTTGTGACACCTCGGCCCCTCACGATGTGGGTTTGAATCCTGGTCAGGGGCAACAACTTGTGTGGCGAGGTTTTCCTGCTAACCTGCCATGTACCAATGGTTCTATCCAAACAAAAATCTTCCTTCACCAATTATAAGCTGGATGTTGCCAATATGACCATAATTGTGTCGGGGCAATGTTACAAAAAGCAAAGATCAAACAAGAAATGTTTTATTAAACATCCCTCTAATGATCCTCATTGTCTATAAACCATTTGAAGGATTTAATTTTATATTTATGTTACTTTTTTTAACAACACAAAAAAGCCTGGAAAAATAGGGGTAGGGGTGGGGGGGAAATACAGAACAGCTGATTTTTTAAGACAATCCTTAATGCAGCAAGTAAAAAGTGTTGTTGTTTTTTCTTTTGTTACTGTGATGAAACTGTTAAGTTTTTTATGTTGTTGTCCGAATGGAGTCTATCATAACAGGACCTATGGCTTGCACACTTTTGGCTCAAATCTGAGACCATGTAAGCATCTAATTATTCTGATTTAAAACCAACCAATCTGGGGCCATTTATGAAGCATCTTAGCTGGTTTGCTCACTTATACTAAGAAATTTACATAAATTTTGAAGAAAAAAAATCAACTGAGAAATTTTGTAGCTTAAATAGTTTAATGAGAAAAACTTAAGACTGTTCCTTATATATATATATGACAATATTTCAACACTTTATTGCTTAAGTCAGAAAAAACCACTAAGATTTGTTATGAATATGACACCAGGTAAATAAGAATAGTCCCAGGCTGAAGCTTGAGGTGGTATACCATGAAGTCTTTGTGTGAAAGCTTTGCATCTTCTACCTACTTGTGATGACTAAAGGAATGTGTCTGTCATGCATATATATATATCATCAGTATATCATAACTATAATATATGTAATGTACCTCAGTTAATTTATGTTCTCTCAACATTTTGTTTGTGTTAATTGCTTTTTTGTTCAGGTTAGTCATGTCTAATTGTGCTCTAATGCGGTGATGTGGAAGCAGTGTGAAGCGAGAGATTTTGGACTTAATTAATAAATATTTTACTGATAATTTGAAATACTCCAGTGTTGAGTGCTTATTTGCTAGTTATTTAACTTTTATAAAGCAGATAATAATCTTATAATCAGTGTGTGGTTTATTTATTCTTCATTTTTTTATTTTCTTAATTTGAAGGGTGGAAATACCGAAAGATTGGTCATTATTCATTATTAACCATGATAGATTTAAACAAGAAAATTACTTATAGGATATGAGTCAATACATGACATAAGCAAGGCAATTGATAATGGTGATTTTTTGAAAAAATCTTTGGAAAATCATTTATGTCAGCTGCTGTGTACAGAGCTAATCATTTTAAAATATTTTTTCATTGAAAAAATTATAGAAATAAGTGAATTACCATATAGAAATAAGTGAAAATATTTTTGAAAACAAAAACACATAAAAACAACACAAGATAATTTTGAAAATTCTTTAATGTCTCATAATTTGAAAATTTGTTTTTTCACTATAATTGTTGTTATGAAAAACAAATTGCTTTAGAAAAGTAATGTTTGTCAGTGTATGTTACATTGGACCTTAATGTCAGCTTTGAGTCAGATAAAATCGTGAACTTCTTATTATAAGATCCTTTCAAAGCATCTGATTGGTCTTTTTCGTTTGTTACTTGAAATTGGCCAATCAGATGCTTGAAAAGGGTATTTGTTTTGAGCTCAGTGTTTAAAAGCATTGTTTCCTGGTTATTGTATAACACTTGTATATTAGGGACGTCTAGATTATGTAGAAAGTTTTAGTGCATTTGTAGATACTGATATACATTCTTGTGCAATGGTTTTATATAAATATATTGTGTAATTAATTAATCGTCTGTAACTTTAAACATTTTCAACTTTAGGTTAACCTATATACTTGGAATGACCAGGATTTGTTCTTTTTTTACATGTTTCTTCTAACATTATAATTTCCAGTAGTTATAATTTGTTACAAAATTGTTTCACTATTTTTCTCTTTCAAAGTTGCTGCTTACCTATATTTCTGCATAGATATGAGAAGAGTAATAAAGATTATATTTTATTATCCTATTTATTACAATTTAAAACCTTTCCTAGTTTAAAAAAGTTTGAGGAATCGAGGACTTTTGTGAGTTAAGGCTTTGGCATATTTTGTATTAAATGTTTGTTTCAACTACAAAAAAATATAAAATTTAATGTTTTGTTTCCCAAGTTGATCTTTGTGTTATAAACTTTGAACACTATATAGTTATGTAGTCTCACTGCGTATATGTTACAGTGGCAGATATTTATGTTAGTCTAAATGTACAGTACTACAATATGATACATGTAATAAATCTGAAATAGATGCTTCCATTTTGTATGTTTTACTTTCCAAGTACTACAAGAACAGGTAAAGATGTTAAGCTCAACTGCCAATAAGAAGATACGCCCCACTTGCTATAGCATCAGCATGGCCAGTAATGTGCTGACTTTAAGTTGTACAAGCAAATTCTATAACGCTTATAAACCTATCTGAGTAATTACAGCATTGATTTTATTAAAACTTCACTCTTTTCCTGGAAATAAATTCTATTGATTTCAACTTGGATAGTTACATGTTGAAATTGGGAAAAGTTTTGCACTTAAGTACATGTATGGTGCCTGACAATAGTTTGTCTATGAATCTTCGCATTTATCCAATACAGGTATGGGGAGTGAGTTATCTTGATAAGGGAACATATTATCATAGTTTAACACTATATAAACATACCTTATGAGTCTGTGCCATGGTTTTATAGAATAAGGGACATGGATTTAAAAATAAAAATAAGGGTCGAATCCCACAAGGAACATAACTTGTAACCATAGACAAATGTCAAATAATCATGGACAAATGTCAAATAACCATGGACAAATGTCAAATAATCATGAACAAATGACAAATAATCCTGAACAAATGTAAACATTCTGATAAGATGTTAATCAGATTATTTGTTATATTTTTAAAGTCAGTTAAAAGTGTATTGCTTTTTCAAAAATATTTTTTTAGTAAAATTAAGATTGTTCATCTAATGAACTATTATATAAGATTATGAATATTGCCATTAATTTACGTACTACTAAGTTAACATGAACACCAACATATGCTAGGAACTTGCTGTTGATTTACAGTGTAATTGCACTTATTGTAAAGTTTAAAAGTTTAAATTAAAAAAAAGTTTGCATGAGTGTCCATATTGGCAAAACATTCTCACAAGGACAGATGCCTAACCACTGGACCAAACTGTTGGTTCTAGCTTGCCTCTTCAAACAATAAAATCTGGTTTTGTTTGACATAACCTTACCTGATTTACCTTTTCTGTGTTTATTTAGGCTGGCCATTGTTTTTATACAATTGTTAAATAATCCAGCTTTATCAATAACCTAAAGCTTGCAGCTCAATTATGCTTCTCGCCCTGTCCTTTAATAACATCAAATTTGTACAGACAAATCATCTGCCCAAAAGAACAGACAGTCTTGCTAAACTAGCCAAAAATTATTTAAATAAACATTTTGTTTCTCTAATTGGAAGTGTCTTTTCTTACAAAATGCAATGACTTATATATATACAGCATTTTATCACTAATTACTGTATTAGTTACTACCGGTATGTAACCTAATTCAGAACTTAGCATTACTCAACAACACATTTTTTGCCAATTATGTTCATAATCGTATGAATATAAATTAAGGCATTTAAACTGTCGTCTCAAAGACTTACATTATTAAAAAAAAAGTTTCTTCAGCGACAATACAAGGTGGTAGTTTTTTGCTTCTACTATTTAATTAAACATTAAATTCAAAATTTATATTTACAAAAGATGCAGTCACTTCTACAGGGTGAACACTAACATAGATGTCTTTAATACAGCTCATGATGCATCAGTGGTTCTACAATGGTATTTTACCTCAAAATATTTTTCGGTTAAAATATTTACACAGGCCTTCAAGTTCTGATTGATTATCACCCTGACAACAAATTTAATTTCCTTTTTTTCATCACTAGTTGATATTTTTATCAAAAACTCTGAAGGTGCTAGTTGTCCGTAAATTTTGTAATCAGTATTTTAAAAGAATATAGACACATGGTTTTAACCATTTTGGGTTTATATTTAGCCTTCATCAATATTACTGCAGAATATTTTGTGCTCATCCATTTTATTGAAAAATGTCAAAAATATTTTTACTATTGATATAACATGTTCATATTTTGTGTTACTAGATTTGTAAAGTTGTTTGTTGGACTGACTTTGCAGTTTATTGCCTTAAGCTTCATTATATTGTCGGTAAACAGATCTGTATTACATTTGTTTAGCCAATACTTGTAAAGGTTTGTTCAGGTCTTAAAATAAAGAACACAATAATAACAGTCAAGGTGATAGTAAATAATATTGCCAACCCCTGAACCAAGATATCACTCTTTGTGATTTGTGTCTAAGGTAACATTCCATATCTTGGATTGACAGTATATAAATATTTCATCAAGCCTCAATCAACATTGCCATATCCAAGGTTGACCACATATGCTATATGTATTTAATCATGCTGAACAAAAACAAATAACATATTAACATGTAGTTAATACTAATACATGTACAAGTGGTTTGTGTTGGCTGAGTCATTGGCATTATCTAGAGTAATTAAATCTGCCAGAGATAAAACTTCTAACCTCAGCAAGATTTGATTAAGTGGTCTGATTTGGTAGACTCTTGTAACACTACAATATTCTATAAATGCATATTGACTTAGATTTAAGAAAAACTTCACAGTTCTTTGTTAAGACACACATGATGGAAAATCACATGACCTCATGGGACATTTTCTTTATATCAGAGAACAATAAACTAGAAAAGCCCACAATGTATCATTGTCAGAACCCACAGTAAATACAACCCGTTATATTGACATACATTCACATACAAAGTGATTTAAGTGATGGGTGTTCTGACGATTACTACATCTAACAGAATTTAACATATGAGTGTCATGAAAGGTATAATAATATTCACAATACCCCTGGCGGCCAATTGTTATTTATATAATATTCACCACCAACTACATGTATAGCTAGAAGGAGCATTATGGTTACTTTCGAGCAACTTATTCACAGTTTTGCAAAGGTATGTGTCAGGTAGTCCTGCATGCAATGCACTTTGTATGTAGCAAGATAATTGCATCACTGTTGTGCCAGTTAGCATATTTTTTATATGAGGAATATAAACAATGCACATAATGTATATGCTATGTGCAGTTTGGTGAATAATGATAGGTGGTGAATAATAATAGAGTGACTTCACTCACACAATAGACATATGCTAGTTGATATCTCAAAGCAGTCTACAACTTGCTGAGCTTTGTTTATATGCCAAACACACAAGCCAGCATAAGCCATTTGGGCATCGTTTTGTAAGGCGATGGCGTGTGGCAATCCTAAATGGCAATGGCAGAACATACATAGCAGACACATTTTTTTTTAAGTTATGTCTAAAGTTAAAAAGATTTGATTCATAAAAGATGTTTTCATTGTGTTTTAACAATTTTGATACATTGACTGGCCCAGCAATTAGTCTGGCACCTGCAGTATAAGTAGGTTCCACACATTTCAGAGGCAGTCGGGTCTAGCCTAATCCAAGGACTGGTTCATAAACAGTGTATGCCTTTAGAGGTGAAGGTTGTCCTACCAATTATTGGGTTGTTAAGCCATGACCTGATGACAAGTAGTTAAAAACATCCCAACCCTTTTGATTCTCTTGAGCAATCTTTTGAAGGACAGAATTTCCTCTTATAATCCTGAGATCAGAGGTAATATTGTATTCCACTTTTCAGTGTGGTAAAAACTCTGTATATAAAATTATTTAAACCAACAGTGACTAAGTTTCTTCATGAACAGACTAAAAAAACAACATGTTTAAACATAAAAAGGTTAAAATTAACAAATTCATATTTTATACAGCTTTATTGGAACAAATTAAAAACACAACAGTCAATAACGAACATAACTCAAGCAATTTAAGATATCAAATCTGTGCCTATATCAATAAAAAGTAAAGAATGAAAAATGATTAATATTTCTTTGGGAAATGTTGTATGCAACTTCAGTTAAATGTGTTACATTTATCACAGCATTTATGTTAGTTGTGATAAATTAAAGAATTCTTAAAATTCGATAGTTTGTCTACATCAAATAAATTCAATGTTTATCAATTACAAGATATATTGCTCAGACTTAATGCAATCTTTGCAAAAGATTATCCACAAAAGTAGGCGCCACCATCAGAATGTTCTAGAAGACATATCCCTATCAATGTAAATGTGACTTTGCAAACAAATGTTAATAAAGAGATGTATGTTACAGTTCTTTGATACTGTTTTCTAAAACCTGATAACAAAAATCTAGATGGAGCATGGGAAAGTGTTCAGGCATTTGATTGGTTAAAGGAAATACCAGACAGGTATAAGAATACAAAACATAATAATGGAAGAACACAACAACAAAAACCCCCAAACACCGGCTTAGTACCATTAGAAAACTTGTTTCTAATTTGAATAGTCAAGAATAATTAACTGGCTTTTGCAAAAAAGTTGAACAAGAAACTTAAGCCATGAATATAAGCTATACATGCCTTGTTTTTACCACATATAACAAGGCACACATGTACAACTTATACCTCAACAATAAATAAAAGTGAACCTACTGGTATTTTTTTAACTCACTGATTTGGCATTCTGTACATTTAAGTATAGATGACAATGGTTAATATATGATAATATCATGACAACAACATTACTATTCATATATAAGTCAGTCACCATGCCAGAGACAAAGATTGCAGGTTATATTTGTAAGAAATAGAGCTATTCTAATAACACAGCAGGAAGTATAGGAATGGAGTAATAAAGGCAATACATTTCAACAACTTATTTTTGCTATTGCACTGGTGGTATTTTTCACCGCTTTTCAGGCAGGAAGTTGAATCAATAAAATGCCCCATTTTAAACATGGCAAAACATGTTCAAGCTGCGTTCTTTCATTACAAATAAATGCTTTTAAAAAGTTTATACCAGATTACCTGCAGTGAGTGAGTGATTCTAATAACTGGATTATGCCCGTAGGACTATAAATGTAGTGGTGTAATGTATTAACCAAGCGAAATCTGAGTTTACAAAGATGAAGAAAAGAGATAGAATAGAAAGAAACATTTAAGTATCACAAAAAATCCCTGAAATAAAAAGATAATTCACATAAACATATCTTTATATAACAATTCTTAAAACATTAACAATATTTCTATTTGTAAGACCAAAAATACTTAAATATAAATAGCTCTGGAAGATTTCTTGTAAACTGAAAAACTCCATTGCCACAAACCAGGCTAAACTTTCTGTTACCACCACATCCAACTCAAAGCAAACTGGTACATGTGAACACTTGATTTTCTGACAAGAGAACAAAATCAGGACTAATACCAGTAAAAACTGAGGTGTAAATGCTAAAAAAAAACTTTGCTGTATAAATAAGTCTATGTCTACATTTTCTTCTATTTACTCTTTCTACACCAAAAAGCTAAAACACTAATAAATTCAATGTTCAGTGAGATAACGTGATTTTTAAATAAAAATTATAATGTAATTTTGAAACATTTCATGTTTTTTAAGGCCATAGAGGTCTACTAACTTCTAATTTTCTTTTAAGCTAACACCTCTAGCATGTATTACAGGCAGGGGCACTTTTGAAGTACACCAGGGACTAAAATGGACTGGTTACATTCTGACTAAGCATCCAAGAGGGAAGCCATGAATTACTATTTGAAAGTTTTTGGTTTTACCCAGCTAGGGACTGAACCTAAAGCCCCTCGATCTGTGAATGGACACACCATGTAAACAGTTAACAAAAGACATGAGAATGTAAGCTGAGGCAGTATTGTGTCTGTCATGCATGAGAATAAACGTTCCGCAGCATGAACATCATAAAAAAAAAAAGCAACCATGAACAATGAATCAATCATGAACAAAACTTCACCAAAATAAACACTTTACAGTACATCAATATAAGTAATAAATGTACAACAAAAAAGTAAGGCTTTTGAATAGAATATAAACTATATATATATATATATTAATCAGTGAAGAAAGTAAATGGTTACTTCCTAAACATTATACCAGTATTCCTTAATATTTTAACCGTATATGTCTATAGTCAAAACAAAGCATTAACATAAAAGTTAGGTAAACATGAGCACTAATCACACCTGGAAATTAAATGTTACATTTATAGATAAAAAAAATACAATAAATAATTATTTAACATGAATAAAACAAAAGGTTAGTGTTCAGAAACTGAACAAAGCAATAGTTCAAATCCTATGAAAAAGGTTAGCAGACGACAAATTTTCTCACTTGACCAACCATGTTTTTGGTACCAAAATGCAGAAAGGTGGCAAAGTGGAAACTCATACTCTGACATACCTGGTACTATTCTTTTTGTTTATTATAAATACCTGTTAAGGCACATGATTCTCTATTCATTTTTTTCACTTATTCTGATACTATTGATTCAACCAGTGAATTCCGTTAGACTGATGCATACAGATGACATATATAGGCATCTGTATTTCAAAGAGTTACAAGATTGTTGAGCATGATGCTGCTAGAGACAGATAAAAACTGATGCAATGCCTTTGATACCCCTATCCTACACATTCAAATTGAAGGGCAGCATATTCATATAAAATTTAGTGATCGGAAGCAATTTTTGAAACCACTATTTATTGTAGTTTAACAAAGTTGTGCCTTAATTAAGGAAAATAAAAAAAAATGAACAAATGGCCAGGTCTCTTAAAAGTCACAGTTCAAAAACATTTAGCGAAACTGGTATATAGAATAGACTAATATTTTTATCATCAGGAGACAAAGTACCGATGTTATTACACACCATACATAATTTAAACAAAAAGAGTTTTCAAAGTTGTAAAGTTCAAAGTTCAGAATCCCAGTCAGAACCAAAAGACCAGCATTCTGTTATCAAAAACCTTCGATAACTTGCTGCCATTATGGATGACTGTGAACAGAGACTTTATAAAAATTATCAACAAATATTGTTTGACACCAGGCAGAGTAACTATTGTAGGCCTTACTCTTTGGATAAGCCTGATTTTCAATAATCCCTCATCATGTACACTGGTGAAAAGTATGTCAAAAACTGAACATGCTTGTTATTGGTTCATGATTATAAACCACGCTAGGACATTTGATAACAAATACTGTACATGCTGGCTATTGGTTCATGATTATAAACCATGCTTGGACATCTGATAACAAATTTTATTGATAACATGATTTCTTCATTATCAAATGTTTCTCTAACAGTATTTGCATTTTATGGCATGCAATATCAATGCAAGTTTTTTTGTTTTCTGTAATTAATTTTAAATTGGTTTCTTTTCGGCAAAATAATACAAATAATATGGCAAGAATATCATAAGATAAGATGCAGCATTAAAAGTAACTTAACACTATAATTAACAGTGTACACAAAAAATAACTTAAATACTAGCTATTTGTTGAAAAAGTCTAAGATAATAAGGTCACACTACAACTAAAGAGCATGCTCACAGACAAGATTCAGGTCTAAATTAATACCAATTGGGATAGTTCATTTATTACGATTACCTTAAAAGTATATCTTCATTTACAAAAAAGTATAAAGATATGTGTAATTACTAAAACTGTTTATTCTCATTAATTTTCAGGAAATAAAAATATGATCGTTGAAGATAATAAATATACCAAGATATATCTTGATCACAATTTCTATAAAGATAACAAAGGGCTGTAACTCATATTAAACCAAGTGAATTATTATATGCAAAGAAAATTTGCAACTAAGCATTATACCTACCAGTCCTGTAAAGTTTCATCAAAGTCAGATCCATGTTAGATGAGATATAGCACAGACAAAAAATTTCTACTGATGGACAGACTGACATACAGAAGTGACCCCTTCATAGCCTCTATATACAACATATCCTGGGGTCGAATAACTGGTTTACACAATATAAATTTAAGTATCATCATTTTTTCAATAAAATTAACAATTCAAAAACAAAAGCCAAAAAATATATATACACAAATACCGCTATAAATTATGACATATAAAGAGAACGAAGAAACACAACACAAGTTTTGATATTATTATATTACCGGCATCTACAATAAATATGAGAGTATGTTACAAATACAAAATATACAGCCTCAAAATAAATACAGATAAACAACAACACTCAACTCAAGCACATGAAGAGTTGTTCATCAAACTGTCATGATATGATCAAAATGAGCAACATATCAATATAGTCAATCTATAGTATCCTTCATCCAATTATTATAACATGATGAAGCTTATTAATTAAAAAAACACAATAATAAAACACCAGCATTAAGAAGAAAACACTAAGTTCTCTTTTTTCCAAGAAAAAGAAATACTTATTTTCGAAAGTAAAACTTCAGAACATGAATCTTTTCTTCAATTTTCAATGACAGCTTTTGTATTTTATTACACACCAACAACTATCCTGGAAAAAAATGTAAAATTTGAATAGAAATGAAACAGCAGACTTGTTGTTAGTTAAAAGATATTCATAGTTTAACAAAAATAAGCTGTAACAATGGCAAACAATCCAGCATTCCTACTTTGTCACTTAGTGTAATGGTTTTAAAATTGATGATTATTGACTGGCACAGACAACCATTGTGATTGGTCAGCACCTATACTGAGAACATATTTAAGCGTTCTGATTGGATGGCACAGATAATGATGACATGAGCCATGTATCTGTTTGGTTAGTATGTTTGGTGAAAATATATTTAAGCATTCTCATTAGCTGGCAGAGATCCAAATCCAGACATTCTTCTGTCCTATTCAAGCTTAGGTAATGGGGGTATTTAATTTACTATTTCCCCCTCAAAAACTCTGCCTGCAACTATATGCTTCCAAATATGACTGACATGAAGTGAAGATACCATTTTCATTTAAGACATCCTGTTACACAGTCATGACTGTATTGAACACAAACCACTCCATACAAGTAAGTATGGTTGTAGTATAGCCAAGTGTATGACTTAAATAAAGATAACATTTTCATTCTAGTGTGTATGAAAATAGCAAATCATATTCACACAACACTTGCTGGGTCCGTATGCACCTGTATATGACAGACACAGAGCAGTTCAGCTATTGTGGACCTTATCTCCATAATCCTCCATCTCCTCTGACATTATCGCCTGTACATGCTTCAGTCGAATACAATGCTCCTTGTTGAATGCTTTTACAACCTGAAAAATAAAGAAAATAGTTTGTGATTGTTTTTTTTTTCAAATTTGTAACATTTAATCCATATAATCTCTCACATGACTGCCTAAAATTTTTAGTTTTGTCCTATAACATGTTTAATGCCCTGATGACCTTGATAGGGTTAAGGAATCCATGAATCATCAATAATTTTAAATTTTATAACTACATGTCTAAATCATATGTTTATTTTTTAAATCACAGTGACACAATGTTCATTAGAGTCCATCTATTTGGATGGAGAAAGGTCACAGAAAAATGTCTGAGTAGAACCACTTGTACACTGTAGGTCAGCTGAAAGACCTTCTTAATCAAATTAAGAAATTAAGTTCTGCACCCAGACAGAGACTGGATCCCACATGGTGAGAGGCTCAGAAGACAGAGGAGTTACATGTCTGTAACTCTGCACCCAGACTGGGACTGGATCCCACATGGTGAGTTGCTGAGAAGACAGGAGTTACAAGTCTGTAACTCTGCACCCAGACAGAGACTGGATCCCACATGGTGAGAGGCTGAGGAGACAGAGAAGTTACAAGTTTGTAACTCTACACCCAGACAAAGACTGGATCCCACATGGTGAGAGGCTCAGAAGACAGAGGAGTTACAAGTCTGTAACTCTGCACCCAGACAGAGACTGGATCTCACATGGTGAGAGGCTGAGGAGACAGGAGTTACAAGTCTGTAACTCTGCACCCAGACAGAGACTGGATCCCATATAGTGAGAGGCTGAGGAGACAGGAGTTACAAGTCTGTAACTCTGCACCCAGACAGAGACTGGATCCCATATAGTGAGAGGCTGAGGAGACAGGAGTTACAAGTCTGTAACTCTACACCCAGACTGGGACTGGATCCCACATGGTGAGAGGCTGAGGAGACTGAGGAGTTACAAGTCTGAGTTCTGCACCCAGACAGAGACTGGATCCCACATGGTGAGAGGCTGAGGAGACAGGAGTTACAAGTCTGTAACTCTGCACCCAGACAGAGACTGGATCCCATATAGTGAGAGGCTAAGGGAACTGAGAAGTTACAAGCCTGAGTTCTGCACCCAGACAGAGACTAGATCCCACATAGTGAGAGGCTGAAGAGTAAGCAGAGTTACAAGTCTGAGTTCTGCACCCAGACTGGATTCCACATGTTGAGAGGCTGAGGAGACAGAGAAGTTACAAGTCTGAGTTCTGCACCCAGACTGGGACTGGATTCCACATGGTGAGAGGCTGTCCATTGACTTTGTCCATTGACATTTGGCGTTTGCTTCCATGTGATGTAAAGAAATACTGACATATACTTCTATGTTGGTACAAAAGGCCAAATCTAACAAATGATGCATTTGTTTCTTTTATAAAAGTTTTGGGCAGTAACATCAATAAAATAAATGGCAAATTTACTGGTACTTTAAAATAAAAGTTTACCCACTGGAAATTACTTTATTTGGTAATCATTTTTTTTGTCTTAAACCAAAACCATAACTTTTAGTTTACTTGTATTCTTACCAAGATTATTCTTTCAAGATTGTGAGCATATCAGGTACACTAATTATCATACTCTTACAATTACTTTGGTTCCATCAGAACTGACAAAAACTTTGTGATTAAATAAATGTTTAACATTACCAGAACAAATTAAAATGGTTTCATCCATTTAATCTCATCATACCTCTTTCTCACGACTGAGTGAGCGCCATATTTTGATGGAGAAGTCATCACTGACTGTAATGAGAACCTCAGGGTCACTTGGGTTGAAGGCCACGGAGTTTACCACATCACTGTGGGGATATTTATGTAGACACAGACCATAGTGCCGATCCCAAAGGTACCCGTGTTTGTCCTCTGCACCACTGAAAGAGAGTTCACATCATGCAAAAGAATAATAGGCTGTTTCTTGGGGTTTTTTTTATACTTATTAAGGCGCCAATGTAAATATGGAGAATAATCCAAAACCATCCACAAACTGCTGGAATACCTTACTGCAAGATCAGGGGCAGTTATTCAAGTTGTAAGTTATTTTTCCAACTTAATTTTTGTTTTTGTTACATTGCACTGACACATTTATGATCATATTGGCAATATCCAGATAATTATTGGTGGAAGAAGTCTGGGTAGAACCACCGGCATATTGCAGGTTAGCTGGAAAACCTTCCCACATGAAAGATATTTTTAAAATACTAGGATATTTCTTAGATTAAATCAATTTACAAATGAAACTTATGATATTTTCATAAATGTTAGGTAAATTATTTAAAGATTTAAGGAAATTACTTAATTTAATTATGAATAAAACCAATAAGATTCTTTTTAGAAATGAGCCCAGAATGTGAACCCAATTTGCTGAAGGGCCTTTAAGTTAGGCCCTGACTCTAACCACTTGATCGAGATGACCCCTCAGGAAAAGAAAAGGGAAAAGAGACACAGCTAAGAACAATATATACAGTTTTCTTTTAATAAATTTGATTAAAAATGACCTTAAAGCAGTCCTTTTGAACAGCTTGCACTAAAGGGACATTAAGGTATTCCTTTGGAGTATATTGCTTCTATTTATTGCTAAAAGTTCAGAGGATGATAAGGAATGTAATGGTTCAGCTGAGGTGTATAAATATAACAAAAACTGACAATATTATCTGGCCACATATAGAAAGAATATCGAAGCCTTAGCGGCCAAGGTGGCTGTATAAACAAACTGAATGAAAACTGGCAAATATGAAATAGAGAAGACATAGCATGAACATTCATTATACTGGTAATAAAATAAAAATAGTTTTCCATGTTACCTTGCAACATATTCATCGCAGACATCAAGAAAGATGAAGAAGCACTCATCATTGGATGTGTATGCCTTGTGGGATCGATGCATGGTGCCCACCTCGCGCATCTTGAGCAAGTCGATTACATGAATGTCTATCTCCTGAGCTATAGGGGGAGGGTAGAGTGGATTCTCAATCTGATAATTCTTGGGCCATGGCCGACTGTTCACATACAGGTATCTGGAGGAAGAGAACATGTAAATACACATTGCCATAGAAAAAGATCCTTTCAAGGAAAATGGATTGTTACAACCTGTTTTTAATGCATTAACATACAACTTCAGCTGGTTTAAATAAGTGTGATCAAGCATACTTGAACAGGTCCAGGATGGCCCATAGTTATGACTCGCTCACCTTAGAACCTTGGATTTCAGTATGCTTTAGAATTTAACAACCAGACTAAATGTACACAACTGTGCATTTGGCATTTAGTGATCAAGTTATTTGTTCAGCAAATCATTGCACACATTAACCCATCAAGATGCCCATTCAGATTAAGATTTTTTAAGGGTTTTTATAGGGTTATTATTTGGGTTACTGACCTACTTATTAATCCCCTGTGACCCAGTTACAGATATACGTCCAAGATTTCATAAAGGCAAACATTCTGACCAAGTTTAATGAAAACTGGGCCATAAATATAGCCTATTGGGGGATTCCAAGGGCATTCTGTGATCTAGTGACTTGCTTTATAACCCCACTTGGTCCTATAACAAACCTAACCAAAACGTGCAGACAACTATTCTGACTAGTCAGTGAATCAAAATCTGTGACAAAACAATTTTTAGTATATTAATGTTTATTTACAATATATTCTTATCCACCTAGAATCCCCCTTGACCCAGAAAATAACAAGACAAAACTAGCCAACACTCCACCCCCTAAGACATTGTAAGCAATATAAGAATAAATATGGCCTCCAGAGTGTCCACAAGGTTTTTCTAGGATTTTATCCATTGACCTAGTTATTGACCCTATGTGACCAGGTAAAAATGATTTCATGTAGAGAAACATTTTGACCAAGTTTGGGGAAGATTGGTCATAATTGTGTCTGCTTGCAATGTTTTTATAGGATTTGACCCCATGACCTTCTTTTTGACTACCATGATCCATTTATTAACTCATTTAAGATTTCATGCAGACAGACATTTTGACTAAGTTTGGTGAAGATTGGCCATAAATGTGGCCTCCAGTCTGCTTGCAATATTTTTGGAGGATATGACCCCATGACATACTTTTTGACTACCATGACCCATTTATGAACTCACTTAAGATTTCATGTAGACAAATATTCTGACCTAGTTTTGGTGAAGATTACATCAACACTGTAGCCTCTTGAGTGTTTACAAGCTAATTGTTGATGCCGCACAATGGATGCCGCATGAAGGGGTATCACAAAAACTCACCTTGAGCATGTTGTGCTTATGTGAGTTAAAAATGTTCACAAGCAAATAGAAGGTTAAAAAATATCAAAACATTATATGGTATATTGCCTGCTTAGTATAACTTCTGAATGTTTTATGAACAAAAAGCCAATCATCTGTGTGAGTTCTTGAAGCAAAATTGTGCTACTTGACTGACAAATGGGTATCAGAAAAGCTCACCTTGAGTATGTTTTGCTTAGGTGTGCTAAAAAAGGGACATGGTTGAAATGACTTCAACATTTTTTGATAACTGTGCAGGCAAGCCTAACAGTTTAATGTAAGTGGACAATTAGAATAAACATGACTTTACACTAACAGAAATAAATGGTTCACAATACCTAGCTGACAACAGATTATAAAATTGTCTCTTTTAGGTTGTTGCTGAATTTGTTTGATTTTTGATTTTATATGTCTCACAAATAACATTGTAGTCATTAAAGAAGAGTAAGAAATATACAGCACCTTGGTGTGCTGTTTCAAGGACTGTGCCAAGGTTAAGGCAATGTATCTGAATGTAGAAGACAGTACTCTGTATGATGGGAAGATTAGCGGGAAATAAAACCCAATACAGTCAACTCGCGTTATCTCAAACTTCAAGGGACCGTAGAAAATAGTTTGAGATATTCGAAGTTTGAGTTATCCGAATTTAAGGATAGTTTGTGTAAATCTTAAAAAATCTTACCTGCTACACGATGACTGGTAATGACTGAAATTCCTTGTTATATCTGCCCATACTGTTGCCATAACCAATCTTATTTTTTTATTCAATAATCAGTGCGTGTATTGTGGGTAGATAGTGGAAGAATGATAATTCACTAACGCGACCTCTCATTTTATTTACAAGTTGAGAAGGCCGTGTCAACAAGTTCTCAAAAACTGTTACAACAACAAGTACAAACTGAAACACTTTAATCAGGGTTAATTGATTAACGAAATTGTTGTTTATTAAATCAGCTAATTAAATAATAATCGATTAACCTCTTCTCTAAATTACATGACATCCTGATTGCCGATAATTGGCGATAAAACTCGCGCCCAAATCTTCGCGAGTTTCACGGTAGGTGTGAAAATCACTATTGTTGCCGTTTTGCATCTTATAGCAATTTGAAGTTTGAGATAGACAAACTGATTTCAACAGTTTTATACTATGGGGACAAAGAATTTAGTTTGATATATCCGATAATTTGACACATCCAAATTTGAGTTAAGCGGAGTCGCACTATATAGAAACTATAGGGAAAAAGCGGGACCGTAGAAAACAGTTTGACATAACCGGAAATTTGAGATAACCGATTTTGAGATAACAAGAGATGACTGTATATGCTAATAATCATGGAACGAGTTTGAAGCCGATAAATAGCCTGACATACCTCTGATCAGGTGAAAGTGACATGCCAATGATATGTCCATGCATATCAATAAGATAATCAACATCATCATAATCCTCAGGATGACCAGTACCCTGCGTGTTTTCAGCCACATTTGGGAGAAGCTGGGTACCGTCAGCACTGAATGCCTTCAGGGGTTTGATACGCTTGATACCAATCTGGTGCGGGGTGTATGTCTTCGAGCCTTTAGTAAACAGCAGATACTTGTCTGTGATTATTTTCTTTGACTTAGTCTTAAGCATCCGCTTAGATTTAGGTCGATATGTTTTGAGAGAAATCTGTTTGTTAAGTTCAGAGTTCTTCATGGTTCTTGAACGTGGAGGCATCGGAGCCTCCATTAGACCATCCTCGAAAGCAGTTTCGGACATAGTATTGCACATAGGTTTGACTGGAATACACGTTTCTACACTAATATCAGAGCTAGACTGGATCTCAATGGTATCGCTGGAGTAGGTGGCAGCACCAGTGCACATGGCTGTTTGGGTGACACAAGACTGTGCTGATGGACGGGGAATGTCATGTCGAACTACATGAGGGCTCCAGGCTCCATGAGAAACTTTTTTCTGTTTCTTATAATCCACACAGCAAAAGGCCAATGAAGCATTCCCATCAAAATGAGACCCATCAATTTCAGCCGCTTCTTGAAGTCTATCATTTGAGCAAGAGTGTTGGTTTTTATTCAGTTCTAGATCGCATGATGAAGGGTCCTTCAACACTTCACCCTGCCTCTGTTGCTGACCATGCATTGGTCGCTTGTGAGTGGGTGTGCTTTGGATGCTGGCAAAGGTTGATGGACTAGACAATGGTGTTTCTGGGGGGGATGTTTCACATAGCATATTCACATTTTCATTTATACTTTTATGACTTAGAACCAGGTTGTTAGAGACTTGTTCTGTAAACTGTGCTCTAGTTTCATTGAACCTCGAACTAGAGTCAGTAAATCTTGAACTGGGCACATCAGGAAATCGCCAATTCTCCTGTGTTTCTGGAGAAGATTTTCCATTCTGAGACACTGGCACAGCGAAGTCTGAGGAAGAATTGGATCGCTGTGGTGAGAAGTCATTGTTGTAGATCTGTATTGTGGAGAAGGAGGAGTTAGGTCGAGGGGACACAGACCCGTCACCTAATTGTGTGGTGGAGTCTGACAAATGGAAGTCCACACTGTGTTCTGAGAACCGCCCACCACCACCAACACTGCCATTGGTAAGGGAGTCGTCCAGGTCAATACTCTTGGCTGGAAAATACCAGCAACAATAAATAGTAGAAAGAATAAAGATGACAGAACAATCTTGGTTAAAAACAATTTCCAAATTTATACAATTAACCATATAGCCACTCTTATTTACTAACATGTCATAATACATGTCTATAAATTGTTATAAGCCATTGTGATTTAAAAGTACATTATTTATGTAACATAACCATGTTGTATACAGTAATGAAGTGTGATAAAATAGCGTGCATATAGATATTATATCCTGGGAAGTAAACAAAATCATATTACTGACTTAGCATTGGTTAAAAAAAGAAATAATAGTACATGTATAAAACATATGAAAAGAGGAAAACATAAACTGTAAGCAAATACCTTCAACCGACTCTCTATTTGTATACTGCACTCTTATATGTACCAAGTACAGTGCAGTTTCAAAAAAAGTACACTAAAAAAACATTCATCTATGACAAAAAAAATTAGAATTGTTTTTTAAAATGAATCTTAAAATTAGAATGTAACTACAATATAATATTAAAAGATGCTCACATAGGAAGGATCATGTTATTGCAAAACTGCAGTCCTTAACATCATGAAAGAAGTGCAATAACTCACACAATAGTATTTAAATAGATGCACAGTATCCTTGCGGCCGTATTTTTTGACGGATCAGAACTGTTTAAACACAGGGTTACCCAAAGTATATGTACCTGGTAACCAATTATCAAGGCTTAAGATTTTTACTAAAATTGATACGTAACTGTAGGAGAAACCCAGACAAAGTTGTGTCCACATATAGAGACATAAACACAATATATTTAAAAAGGGGCAATAACTCATACACTACATGTAGGATTACAGAGACAATGCCAGGTGCCGATGCTGCCCCAGTATTAAGAATAACTATTTATTTTTATTAAAGTATATGCAAATTTGTAAAAAGATCAGCTAGGAAGTCTGAAGTATTGTATAAATGGCAATAACTTTTGTGATTATCATTTAAACGTTATGACAATAGCAGGTACACAGTTGCTATGGTAGTAAGCATAAAATGATGTAAAACTGCGGTAGATAAATCCCGGACAAAATTGTGTCCGCAGATGAAAGGACAGAAAACCAGATTTTCAGTACACCCTCAAAACTTTGTTGTGTGGGTTCTAATCTATAATGGAGACAAAAAATACAAATACTTTAACTCTTAGGTCTGAAGTCCTCCCAAGCAATTTGTTCTTTAAAGGCACCACAAAAGTAACACTATTCTGTGAAATCACAACTAGACATTTGATTAGTAGTTTCTTATATACAGAGATGTCATTGATAAAGCATTTTTGATGTAGGATTGAATATATATAAGAACAATACTTTGCAGTAGATCAACTATTTGGTTAAAACTTATTTGTTAACATACATGCTAACAGAAATAGGTAAACAATCATTAATTAATATTTTGTCTTAAGCAGCTAATACAAGTTTGACTGAACAAAATAAAAACCTAAAAACAGTACTTACAGAGATCCATTTCCCAGCCACTTGGTGGACTTTCTCTCAGACACAGGGTACCCCTGTCACTAATGTCAGAACTAGACATGCTACGAACGATACAAGTTTCACTGCCCTCTGAGCTTGAACAATTTCCATTACTGCTTGATCGTTCACTCAACTCCGACCCAGATGTGTCGCTTTTACGAATCTTTGGCTGATTGGTTACTGGCTTCTCAGCATTCCTGTAATCACTGCTATACTGGATGGTTCCATTCAATCTATTGCTGGTACTTGGCTCATCTTCATCAACCTCCAAATACTTAGTAATGAAAGTTCCATTCTCGTATACCTGAATACTTTGAACATTCTTTGCAGACTTTTTCTTTGGAGCTTCTTCTGCCGCTGCAGCCCACCCTAGTTCTTCAGGATCCTCATTCTCCTCAACATCCTCCACTTGGATGTAATCTATGTCCTGATTGGCTAATTCTTCAGCAAGAATCAGCGTCTGCTGAGAAGCTGAGAGTGATTCATTGGTGCTGCCTCTTGGGAGTTTGTCCGACAATGCGGCAACTTCCTCTTCATCGTTGAGACAATTAGCCACCATGATGATGCGAATAGAACTGGCATTGATGTTGGAAAATTTAAACAATCGCATCACAACTGATTCATGTTCTGAACTGGTTTCTTGGTATGCCTGTAGGAGGAAAAGAAACACATGAGAATATAAAAATCCCATTGCAAAAGTTTTCTTCAAATATAACAACAACAATGCAGCCAATCCTAGTCATAGCAATATACAGCCTGAAACAAGACCCCAGGCAAATGTCTAGGTAGAACACCTGTTGCAGAGAAAATCAGCTGGAACCCCAACTTGCATAAGTTATATGCCCTGAACGGGATAACAATTTGACATTTATTTGCTGATCTGAACTAGCAATTAACACAGATCCTTTTATTGGCAAGTAATTTAGTTTTTTAATAATTCCTTATCAGTGTGTGTTATTCAATAAATTAGGTAAAGAAACAAAATTCTGGTCAAGCTGCATTAAGGGATTTTGTTTATTTATGACTGCTTTGACAAAAATTAATGACCATCAACTTGTTTAAATCCTTTAATTTAAAAAAGTGACTTGGACACATCAGGCAGACTCCTTGGAAGCAGGCTGATCTGAATCTACACTAAATGCCTAGGTAAAAAAAATTGTTCTTATTAATCTGATACTTAATACCCACCTTATTAAGCCAGATTGCGGAACAAGAGTTGAGATGACCGGTCCAGTGTAGGTTTCCGGACAACAGGTAACAATCATTGTACCAGGTGCCAAACACATCATATGGCTTATTCATCACCCGACTCTGCATCACAAAGTCCCCTGCAAGCAGATAAAGTAGAACCAGTTATTCTGTATACATTCAATATTATTTTATACTTTTTTCTTTACAGGAATCAAATTATAAGGTTGTATGGCGTGTTAAAGACACAGCTCTGATTCACAAATTAGCATCAACAAGAACAATTAAAGCGAAATTTGTTTATCATCACATCATTATTCTTAAATAGAGAAAAGGTCAGACTTTGTAATGGCTCCTGAATATAAATATTTGATTCAAGACTTAAAATATGACATGGCATCAACAATGAACACAAGTGTTTTTTAAAAACTTATCATTCAAAATAGAAATCTTTAAGCACCACAAAAAAGTATATTATTTCCTCTGAAGAATGATGTATGAAACAAGAAAACGAGCAGTGTACTGTTGCATTTGCTTTTGAACATATGGACTGCATGCCTAATCTTAGCATCATTAAAGTGTGTTTTATTGTAAAATCAGCATTCATAAGGGAAGAAGCCCTTTACTCTTTATTTAGCATTTCTATCTTAGTAGTCTCTTGTACATAGCCACTGTATTATAAATTTCTAAGAAGTAAACAATATGTGTGAATAAACAAAAAGATTTAACCCTTTCATTCATAGAACATTTACTTGATTTTAAAAATTCACCGAATAGTGTTGCTCTTCTTTTAAAACGATGTTAAGTATTTTTAATTCATGTTTGTTATCCTTGGCTAAATAAACCTACAAATAAACTCTTAGTTATGCAGACTTCTACTGAAGAATGCTAATTGTAAATACTTTGCAAAGGCGTAAAATGACCTATGTATGCAAAACAGGGTTAAAACAGAATGTGCATCGTAATGATAAAACAGCCTTTAAAGATAAAAAAGTACCAATAACCCACCTTCTAGACTGAAGACAGCTATTTCTCCGGAGGTGCTGAGGGAACCAAAATGGACACCAGATACAAGCAGAAGAGTATCTGTGGCATTGAACTGGGAGAACTGTGTATACTTCCATGTGAACTTCCTCATATCTGCCTTATACTTCATAGAAGTGGGGTATGTGGCATCCCAGACCTTGAAAATAATAGATGTTAAAAAGTATAAACAAATTGACATTGAAATGATTGATGTTATTAAGAAAATATGACAAGGTCCTAGGAGTATTGCAACATATTTTAAAATTTGAAAATGGCACAGGCCAAAGGTATTCACATGCCATGTAAAAGTTATAACAAAACTGTGACAAGACATTATATTAAATCTAGCAAACCCAACAGTTAACGTCTTGGAATTTTCAGTCAGTAAAAGAGCTGATAGAGTCATAAACTAACAGTACTGGTATTTTAATTACAACAAAGAAACCATATGTGTATAAAAAATTATCACTGGTCAATAACATGGTGTTTAAATACACTCATATAAATTTTAAGCAGAATTTAAAACAAAACAAAATCTTATTGTGATATTTAGTATCCCCAACAAAGAAATAAATATAAGAAAAAAATGGAAATTGCATAAGTTACTTTCTACATAAAAGGACTCCTGTGTTTTAATAATAAAGTGTTTGCTTATACCTCTAATCAACAATAACGCATTGAATCCTATCCTTATAAAACAGTTCAACTTTCACTAACACCTTTCCATTGTAGAATTATTCCATTAAGTTGTTTATAATGATATAAATTATTAAGTCCTACCCTTATAAAGCCATCCTTTGAACATGTGGCAAACATCTTCCCATTGTGTGAGAAGCTGACATGTAGAACTTGGTCTGCATGCTGTTTAAGCACCTCGCTCTCCACTGATGGTGTGTGATATAGAAGACGTTTGTATTCCTGGATCCAGGAGTATTTTCCTGGTGCCATTGGGATGTTGCGACTGATCTGCCAGTGTCGATAAAAAAGGTCCTTCCAAAGCAGCTCATCAAAGGCCACCCTCAACCATGCCTTGCAGACCAGTCCAGCCTTGGGAATGGAGAATAGAATGTGAACAATTATTGTTTCAGTTCTGAAATACACTTCGGTGACCAATTAAAAGATATGTCTGCACACTACAGGTCAGCTGGAAGACCTTCCAATATCAAGTTCTTGACTCCGAATGAGACTCGAACCCACACGGGGGGAGGCTAAGAAGCAAGGGGAGTTACAAGCCACCAACTATACCACGATTCCATGGGCATCCACTGTGTACAATTACAAGTATGGATGGTGTGGAAAGAGAAACTTTTATTATAAGCATAACAATTTAGTCAATTTACAGCCCATTACTCTAGTTACTCAGTACTGGTTTTACCATTCAAGTTGGCAGTCAAGAGGGTTCAATATCAGTTGCAAGGACTTGTTTCCCAGTCAACTAAAAATATCAGGGTTTAAGCTTTCTCCTCAGTTGCTCGCTGCATAGAACTAAGTCTCAGTTGGGAACAGACCTTTTCCATCTGACCTGTTGAATGCCAGTGGTTCTACCTGGGAATTTGCCAGCCATTTTCATCCAACTCCAAAAGCTGGATGTCAACCATATGACCATAATTGTGACTATGTGATGTATCTAACAAGCCAATCCAAGAAATCTTCCAAAAATAAGTGTAACTGGAAGTTCCCATGAAGACTATAATTCTGCTGAAGCAATTAGTCTAAACAAACACTCATTTTTTTGTTCTTCCTCTGTATTTGAAGTTGATTTGGAAGACTTTTATGCAATAACTCGCAAGTAGGAAGTGTAGAGTAAACTGTCTTGCCCAAGAAAAAACATTTTGTGCCAAGTGCAGGAGCAGAGATGGAACCCCACAACCAGAATCCACTGTCTTCAAATTTGATCAAGGACACATTGTGGACTCACCTGGTGCAGATCTGCAGCCTTAAGGTAACTGAACACCTGCAGTATAATGTGATCTGGGAGGGTCTTCCAGCATGGGTAGAAGCAATCTTCCTCATCCTCCAAACCCACATCTGGGTCGGGCTTAGTTGACATGGTCGGCATGGTGATTGTTTATATGCGAATCTCAATCCAGATAGATATTCTTCTTCTGTAGTCGTCTGTTCTTTAAATTAGCACTGAAGCATGGTATAAAATGTATTTTCATTGAATGACAGAAGGATCCAGATAAGAGAACTGAATCAAAGATATTTTACATTTTTGACAAACAATCAACTTGTTAATTGTGTTTACACATCTAGTGTTTTATTCATTATGTTTCTGAATGCTGGACAACTCGCGCCAGGTAAAACTTGCTCAAATATTGGTCAACTTGCGCCACATATAGACTTACAGTATACAATAGACTGCAACTTACCGATATTCGCACTTACCTAATTACATAAACTGTATAACAATACACTATTTCATATTATTTCTATGTGTTTGTTTTTCAGGTCAGGTGCCAGATAACAACTGTATGAGACACACTTTTTTATCATGTACGCGCAGCATGTGCATTGTATATTGCTTGAAATAAATAATAAAAAAATGATTTTGTTTTAGCTCTTTATTGATGAAAATATTATTTTGTTAACCATGGAAAATGTTGTGGAAAAAATGTTTGATTAAATTGTAAAGAACCACACGAAGCTAAAGTGTATAGATAATGAGTATGAACGCATGAATAATTAAAGAAATGACAATATGACTTCATGTACCAGAAAATGTACTTTGGATAAATATACATCAATATAATATGTAATCGATAAATTTATCTAATTTATTTGTATTCCAAAACATGATTTTTATTGGACTACAATAATTGGCAATCGGTATGTGAGGCGTTACTTAAATTGATTAAATCAAATCGATTGACAATCATGCAATTCTGTATGTGAGATGTGACTTTAATTGTCCAATCAAATAGATTGGCAATCAGGCAATTAATTAATCCAAACCAACTAATTTGCAATTGTTAAAAAAGTTCAGCAAACAACTCGCATTCCTTGCGTGAGTAAATAATGTCAATGCCATGCTGGATATATACAATACTGTTGTTATTTAATTGCAACAATAAATCATTTAATCATTAATATTATCTTACTTATATTATCTCCAAACAAAAATACTAGGCCTACACTGACACATCCCAGTCAAAACATGTGAAAAACAACAATTATCGCCATCCCCCGTATATTGTTCACACCTACCTCTCACTACATGTACCATATAAATAGACTATATGCGGCGCGAGTTGACCTATTTTGAATATATAATATTAATAACAAATAAACAACAATTAAAAATGAATTTGTCATACTTTGGTACCCTGTCTTTTTTATTTGTCAAAAACAAAAAAGGTTAACTGAACCAATATACACACTGGTAGTCCACAAGGTCTAGTTGATTTATGAAACTATCATGCTTTTTATGAATGTCCACTCTTTGCCATTCTTTGTAAGGCATGTTTCTAAGATACACCATCAATCATAGAGACAACACAAAAAGTAAAGGAGACAAGTTAGAAGATACAAAAGAGAGAGACAGAAAATTAACTGGAGAAATATCACTATCATATGAAAATTGTTCTTTCCTCAGCAGACTGTAGCCACACCCAATTTAGCCACAGATCGCTATTTAGGTTAGATGAACAGTGACCAAAATGGTGACACTCATGTTAAAGCATATGCAAGTTAGGGGTATGCTGTGATTGTTTTCTTTAATGTGTCAAGACTGGATAAACGTATATATAGAACAAACAAATTTTACATTGTAGTATAGTAGACATTTCATAAAAATTAGACAATTCCTTTATGTTAAAATCTGTGTTTTTATATTTGAAAGAATGCTTAAAACTTTAGTGGCAATACACCTAAAGACTGATTAAAATATAGGTACATCTTCAATAAAACAATACAAATTAAGTTTTGAATTCTGTCAGAGGCAGTGAAATGAGTGACTGGGTAAAATAGTTGATGCCATTTTGTGTCTCATTTTTAGGTATAAATGGTTTTCTGTTATTTTATTAATCATGAGCCAGTAACTGATGTCAGCAAGGTTTTAAGAATTGATTGGCCCACAGCAGGGACATAAAACTGCTATCTACGTGTTTTTGACTGGTATGCCAGGAGGCCTCATGTAGTGTTTTTAATCTGTGTGTAGAAGTTTGTTGTGTGAAAGATGTGATATTTTGCTTGCATTAAGTTTAATGATAACAGATGTTTGATCTATCTTACTGCATTTATATTTATAAATACATTTGCTACTGATGTTAACATTTAACCACACATCCTTAAATTGACAAGACTGAAACAAGACTGATGCTGGAAATGCACATGTTTGTCATATGTTTCCCAATATTCACCTTATAAGCTCACTAAATTTAACATTTTGACATGCATACATGCTGCTTCATTGGTTGATACATGACAAAATTTCATGAACATGTGGTAAGATCATGTTATCTGATTTGATAACTGGCTTGCCTGTCAAATACCTGTGGGAGGATCAGCAACAAGTATCTAGTATACCCTATGCATGTCATATAGTAATGCAGTGACAGATCCAAGGTTTAGAGGTTAAAATAAAAACACTAAACAAGACACTTCATTAAAATCCAAAGTTGGTGGATATCTTCCTTTAAAATCCTATACATGAACAAAAGTGTATTCGTGATGATCACTTTAACAACTAATGCCTTTCTTAATTACAGATAATTTCACGTACCAAAACAAAACCGCTATGATCTCCCTGTTTTGACAGGTGACCTAATCTGTCAATCTGTTCCGTCCGAAATGTTTAGATTTGCTTCCAATACTGCGCATCTATATTCTGGATTACATGTGCGTAAAATAAACCTCTATTCCTCTGAAATGTAGGTTTTATACATTTGTAAACATATCTTAAAATGCATTCGACTGGCACATAATAAGGTATTTCCAACTTACCTTTTGATCATAAAATAATGGCAAGAAAAACAAGAGCATTCGGAAACCTCGGTTTGTATCGATGATTAAAGGTTGGTTCCCGTCTTGACAATTTAGCCAGCAGCAGCAGCAACAACATTCCAAGCAACTTGTGACTAAGGTATTAATGTGTGACATTGATCATCTACATCTGCAGCGTGGGACACTATATATAACTATTGTGTGCAATGAGTACGAAAGAGAAAAGTTGTTAAATTGATAAGCTTTTTGCGTTTGTAATAAGATTTCGCGGCTATGTAATCCACTACTGCAAGGTCAGAAATGATGGCTCTGATGCCGCATCTTCACAAACTAGTAACACAAGTAACTTTTCGGCGAAAGAACTGAAATACATTAGAATCATATGAACAAAACAGAAAAAGAACACAGAAATTATGGAGTTTGTACCTGGGAACTCCAGTATGAGAATTAAAGGGACCATCCATCAACCATCCTTGCCACTATAGATAGTTTCCATGTGATGTCATAGGCACTGATAAGACAGTTTGGGTACTGGTCACTCCCGTAAATAACCATTTCAGTAAAATCCACTTATATTGGGTAAATTGATCTTATATAGGGATTAGTCCGGTCGTTTCGGTAAATAGGTAAACATATAGTATAATACCTGATTGAGATGGAGAATTGGGTATGTCCACTTGTGAAAAGGTTTTCACATCTCAGCCTGAGGCAGATAATTTAATCATTTATTTAATTATGTATGTATGTATTTTGATCAGTCGTAACTGTAATGCTGAAAATATGATGTTGTATGTTTATGTAATATTGTTGTTATTTCCCGCACTTGTTGAACTATATTTTTTCCTCAACCTAGTTCGCTGTTTATATTTTTAATATTTCAACTTTAGTGCATTTTGGTATTTATTTATACCACTGTTTACCACAGGAAAATAAAAAGTGAGAATAAAAGTGTTCACATGTATTTATGTGTTCTATATATACCCTGCGAAAAGTGATAACAGACATAAACATTGCATAAACATATATATTCAACACAAAAAAGAAAAACACATAAAAAAGCACATATAATACAATGGGGCACATGTTGCTGATGACACAGGTACATGATGGACATTACTCTAAAAATTTGCATAAACATATATATTCAATACAAAAAAAGAAAAGAGCATAAAAAAGCACATATAATACAACTGGGCTGACGACACAGGTATATGATGGACAATCAGTCAATCGCACTACCATTACACCACGTCTGAGTTGTCCATGATGTTTAATTCTTCCTTCGTCTGTTTGTCCTAGACCGTGTATGTGGCTGACGTGGCGCAGTTGTTGACCAGTTATTGTAATTTCGTCACTCTTATACAGATCTTTTCTAGGCAGCCGTGGATGTTTTTTGTAAGATAGAAAATATGCATCTATTTATGGAAAACATTTATTGTAAAAAATATCAAAAGGACAACTGTTTGTCAATAACTAAAGTACGTCTATAGTCTTCATATTATATAAGAAAAGGAAACATAATGTAACATAAGTAAATATACAAACCTGTATCTTACGCTGCGCCTTGCTCAGCTGACTCTCAGAGACAGTTGTACTTGCAGATCAACTGTCTCTGCCTCGCCTCTTAGTAATGTGGCCAGTTTGTACAGCCCCAAGTTTGGATTTCTGGCTCTTGCATTGTCAGAACATTATAATAAACTATGTTTTATGCTAATAACAAATATTAAGAACATTATCAAGCTTAAATTTTGCTAATTGTTTTTACTTATTCTTCTTAGTTTAAAGATCAAAATGATAATAACATACCTTCTGGGGCGTTGTTTGTTCGGACGCTTTCCTGAAACATGCCGCAATTTTTGGGCTTCCAAACACTGCCTCTTATCCATGTAGTCCATTATGGCCTTTACTTTCCCTATGGCAGGGACATGACCTTCCTGAGGAAGTCTTACTTGTTGCTGTCTATATATGCTATGTGGAGGCCCTCTTCCTGCACCTTACGGTATACTTGCTGCATGAGGTGGAAGATGCAGCCCTTCACTTTAAAATACCCCCTCCTATTATTATGGCTAATCTGTATTAGGTGTTAATAATATTTTGGTGATCATGAAAAAATAACAACTTTAATTGTCAACACATATCTTTTCAATTGCACCTGTGTATACAATATTCTTTTCATTTGAGGATTATGGATTCTCATGTCTTTGTGTTTTCTGTGCATGATTTTGTATGTCTTTATATGTATTTTGCATTGTATAGTAGATCCGTATAATACAGGGATCAAATGAAATCAAATAAAGACAAAATTTCACTTTTACACCATCTTCATTAACTCCCCTATGAAACATAAACTTTATGTAAAATATATTCATTAAAAACTGATATCAATTACATATATTCAAAACTTAATTTTATATTCATATTCACATCTTTTGCATTTTATTTACAGACTGGCAGCAGCAATGCTACCATCTAGACAATGTGGACACTTAATTGGGTTAAAACCATTCAGAGCTCTACAGGCATTGACAAGACACCTGTGCGACAAAAGGGACTCCCAGAAAGGTGTAACTCCGAGTCGGCCAGGACATGTTGATGGGAAACCAGAAATTACAGAAGAGAGAGAATATGTTCCTCCTGGAGGGGAATACAGGTTGTAGGAGAATAAAATGTTTTAACATTAGAATAGTGCTTCCAATTCCTTTACAAGAACTCCTTATTTTTGTTTTGAAGGAACTGTATGAGTTATCTCCCTTATGGACAGGCATTGTCAGATATACCGTATACTAAGAGATATTTTATTGTTCCCTTTAGACCTTCCGTCAATATTTTTGATATTCATGTACAGATAATATTTTTTGTGTACGGATAATATTTGCTGTTCAATTTTATATTGATACACATATATTTAATTATTAACTTACTAAAATTAAAGCAGAATCCTCCATCTTGGTAGGACATTAACCCTGATGTACTCTATTCAGTTAAGTTGTGTGGTCGATGGTGCAAAGGTCAAGGTCACAGTAACCTTGAACATAATTTATGTTTTGGTTATGGTAAAACACTACTGCAAGGAAGGGATATATGTTTTACAATAATCTCATTTGTTTTGGTATTATAATTGACCCATCCTCAGGTAATAAATGACAGGACCCTTTAGCCAATTAAGTAATTGGATTGTATCATTTTGTGTATGAATGTGATAAACTTAATTGAATAGAATATATTTTAGATATTATATTTTAGATGTAATGGTAAAAAGTTGTGAAATAGTTGTAAAAAAGCAACTACACAATAACCCCAGTTCAAAACTAAACCTGCACTTCATAAAATAAAGACTAAACTACACAAAAATACTTTTAAAACAATACAATATAATCTCTTATATACCGTACATAATAGCATGATGCTTGACTCAAAATGACATGAATATTGATTCTATTGATGTCAACACATTAAAAGCCTTTTTTTTATTATTTTATTAAAGATGTACATTTACTGATATTTATTCAGTTTCCTAACATCTTTCCTTAAATATCTGTGGAATTCTTTTGAATAAGAACCGCCAAGTTCTATATCACGGAAGAGCCAGATATTTAGCACAATCCATTTACATTACATTGCAAAAATTGTCCTTTTGTTTTATATTTAAATCAGTCCAATTGGACATATTTAAGCAGCAAAAAACCCAATGGCAAAATAAACACAATTTGCATATCTTTTAATGCAAACATCACCATTTTGGCCAATGTTTGCCTAACCTAATTACAGTGAGGACACGTTAATATGGAAGGCATGGCTACAGTCCATCTGAGAAAGGGTCAATTTATTCTATAATTATTGTAAATTCTTTATGCTTTCATACAAACAACTATTATTCACAACATAAAACATACAAATATGTGAATCTTTAATCCATGTGATTTCATTTTTTCTTTCCAATGGATGATTGGTATTCTTGTTATTAAATTGTTGTCATATCACAGTACAAACCCACTATGTGCAAAATTAACTAGATTTGGAAATTCATTCATATTCTGCTGCAATTTATACAGGTCACCTATAAAGATTCTTAAAGAGGAATTTACACCTGTGTTGGAGGGCAAGATAACAAGTGTTGAAAGCGTCATACCTCGACAGACTGACATTCTTATCATTGGTGGAGGAATCGTTGGCTCGGCTGCAGCATTTTTTCTCAAAAGTAGATCCATCAATGCGTATGATGTGACGATAGTGGAGAGAGATTATGGGGTGGGTTGTTTTATTGATTTCACATTATTTGAAAGGATACATCCCATTTCACAAAATAATAAAAAAAATCTTGTGATTTATTCTTTGTGTAAAGATGAAATGCTGTTTCTATTGTAAGGATTGAACTACCATATGTCTATGGTTATATTGATGAAATAAATAAATGTCTTGCCACCTATGTTTTATGGCTATTTTCACATCTCTATGTATGTATTTAATTTGGTTATTTTTGTTCGACAAAAAATTAAAAGTATAAAAGAATAAATTTTAAAGTATAATTGTAAATAAACAAAAAAAAGAAAACAATTATTATTAACAAAGTTAACAATAATTACCATATGCTCAAATTACTATCACCATGTACAAAAGTCGGCTTGTTTCCTGTATATTCCAGTACAGCCAGGCATCTACCATGTTGTCTGCTGGGGGTATCCGTCACCAGTTCACCCTCCCTGAGAATGTCCAGATGTCCATGTTTACCACAGAGTTCCTTCAAAATATCAGGGAACACCTCAGTGTGCTGGGTAACCACTAGATTGTTCTGTATGAACTAGCTAAAAAGTTCTGATTTGGGTTCTAAGTCTGTCTTTTTCACCTGTTTTTGAGGGTTTGGGGAGAAGATGTCATTTTATATGTCTTGATTATATGCTAGACAGTCTGTTTAAGTGGGAAAAGATAACATATAAAGTTTGCTCATTTAAACATGTCCCTGCTGCATACCTAACAAGTTACCTTTATATAATTTTACAGAGCAGGACCCGCCAGCTGTCTCGTTTGACCACCAAGGATACCTTTTCCTCACTACAGAGGAGAGGGCGGAGTTTGTACAAGAATGTGTGCGAATGCAAAGGTAGGTATACTATCCAGATGCAAAATGAGTACTCTATTTCCAGGGCACTCAAACATTTTTTAAGAAGGTATCCAACAGTTAGGACCATTTTTTTTTCTCTTATGCAATCAAAGGATTTCTTCTTACCTCAAAAGATCATGCAAAGTGCTGTTTATTGGTGCCTTTCATCCATCTGAAAAGTAAAAGATATCGCTCCAGAAAACCATGTGACCACTTTCTTTTATCATCTGGGTAATCAGCTCTGACATTGATATCTATTGTTAGGTGAAATCCCAATTGTACATAAAAGCAGTAAAAGGGTGTTACATATTATATTTAGGAAAACTGTCGGATACCACGTTGAACTCTTCAATTCTAAAAGACTTGTAGCCCAGTACATAGATTCCATCATCACATCCCTATGTTATACCCTATATTTTACTCTTTTAAACTACCCACAGTCAATATCCAGTGATCCATACCTGTAGATCTATAAATAGCTTACAAATATGAATATTCATTAGTATGTGTGCAAGTTGCTTGGATTGAATGATCCAGTTTCTCTCTCATTAATATTCATGACATCACTCATTTTCCCACTCTTGCACACTTTGCACATCTTTTTCTTTTTTTTTTACTGGGCTACAGACTAAATCAGCATGTTTGTTGTTGATGATGCAACCTTTGGGTTGCAGTGTTGCATGGAAAAGTACTTACCCAGCTTGTAGCTCATTTACCAGTCTACAGGTTAAAATTACAATTAACATATATCGCCGTATTGATCATATCTGCTGATAAAATCAAGTGATAAAATCAAGTCTGATAGTTCCAGGTTGGATTTTGTGAGAAACATAGCTGTTGTTTGATTTTAAAAATACACACATGTATAAGGTTAAAAGATTTATTAGCAAAAACAATTAAGCTTATATTTTACTACCAAAGCACTTGAATAGTCAGGTGTGCTGTCCTGTGACACAAATTGGAGTCTCTCAATACGTTCAAGTTTATATTTTGTTTTCGTTTCAAATGGACCGGAAATGATATAACTGTTATTAACATTTTTGGCTGAAGATGATTGTAATATTGTAATAAGCAATTTGATCTTTTTGAAAAGGGTGCACTTAGAATTATTCATTTTTTTTGTTGCCATAAGATGGTTCTTGTATATTTTGTTATTTTTTATAATAAATAAATATGTTTTTTTCTGTATTCCTTTAAATAGTTGTATCACTTGCCTGTATTTCAGAGAACTAGGGGCCAAGACAAAGTTCCTGACTAAGACCCAGCTTGGAGATCAGTTCCCATGGCTGAATCTGGATGGTATAGATGGAGGATCATATGGTATGTGACCAAATTAATTGTCTTCGTGAACATTTCTCTATTAAAAACAACAAGTATTTTTAAGGTTTACTTTGCACAAACATCTGTTAGGTCAGGTTTAACAACAAATCAGACCAATCAGATGGTTGGATATGATTTCATCTTAAAGCAAAAGGTTATATAACATCAGGCCTCGGCATGCAAATGAATGCCACCACATTTTTAACTGAGGCTGACACTTCAGCAACGTCCCCATCACTTAGGTTAGTCTTGATGAGTGAAACTGTAAGAAACATATTGGTTCTTTAGCTCTGCTAATTGAGGAAAAACAAGTAGAACTGTTGTCATGACCATCTTGTTGGCATAAGTTAACCTTTTTTGGAGTATTCCCTTCAAACTTTGATTGAAGAACTTCATAAGTGGAACTTCTAGAGCAGATAACCCTCACATTAATTTTGGCATAGTTAGGCCCCTTTTATGACACTATTCATTTTACAGCTGTTATTTTTATTGCTATTGGACAATCACAACTACTTATGTACATGTGGGATAATTGAATAGACTTCATTCTCATGCTTCCTTTCTTTCTTTCACTATGCCCTCTGTCACTCTCTTCTCTGCTTTCTTTTCACTCTTCCTTTTACTGTTCACTCATTTGCTCTCTTTCTTGTCTGCTTTCTCTCACTTTAAAATGAGTATACTCACATTTTCACACCATCTCTAAATAACTTTAACTCAATCTGACTCTCTTTCTGTTGCTCAATCTGTCTCTGGCTTTCTGTTTTTCTCTGTCTCTCCTTCTCTTTTTCATTAGGGTGAGAGCTGGTTTTGACCCATTTGATGTTAAAACCTTTACTCCTCTCCTATCCCATCTAGGTCTGAAAGGTGAGGGTTGGTTTTGACCCATATAACGTTAAAACCTTTACTCCTCTTTTATACCATCTAGGTCTGGAAGGTGAAGGTTGGTTTTGACCCATATAATGTTAAAACCTTTACTCCTCTCCTATCCCATCTAGGTCTGGAAGGTGAAGGTGGGTTTTGACCCATATAATGTTAAAACCTTTACTCCTTTCTCATACCATCTAGGTCTAGAAGGTGAGAGTTGGTTTTGACCCATATAATGTTAAAACCTTTACTCCTCTCCTATCCCATCTAGGTCTGGAAGGTAAAGGTAGGTTTTGACCCAAATAATGTTAAAACCTTTACTCCTCTCCTATCCCATCCAGGTCTGGAAGGTGAAGGTGGGTTTTGACCCAAATAATGTTAAAACCTTTACTCCTCTCCTATCCCATCCAGGTCTGGAAGGTGAAGGTGGGTTTTGACCCATATAATGTTAAAACCTTTACTTCTCTCCTATCCCATCTAGGTCTGGAAGGTGAAGGTGGGTTTTGACCTAAATAATGTTAAAACCTTTACTCCTCTCCTATCCCATCTAGGTCTGGAAGGTGAAGGTGGGTTTTGACCCATATAATGTTAAAACCTTTACTCCTTTCTCATACCATCTAGGTCTGGAAGGTGAAGGTGGGTTTTGACCCAAATAATGTTAAAACCTTTACTCCTCTCCTATCCCATCTAGGTCTGGAAGGTGAAGGTGGGTTTTGACCCATATAATGTTAAAACCTTTACTCCTTTCCTATCCCATCTAGGTCTGGAAGGTGAAGGTGGGTTTTGACCCATATAATGTTAAAACCTTTACTCCTCTCCTATCCTATCTAGGTCTGGAAGGAGAGGTTGGTTTTGACCCATATAATGTTAAAACCTTTACTCCTCTCTCATACATCTAGGTCTGGAAGGAGAGGTTGGTTTTGACCCATAAAATGTTAAAACCTTTACTCCTCTCTCATACCGTCTAGGTCTGGAAGGAGAAGGAGAGGTTGGTTTTGACCCATATGATGTTAAAACCTTTACTCCTCTCCTATCCCATCTAGGTCTGGAAGGAGAGGTTGGTTTTGACCCATATAATGTTAAAACCTTTACTCCTCTCCTATCCCATCTAGGTCTGGAAGGTGAAGGTGGGTTTTGACCCATATAATGTTAAAACCTTTACTCTTCTCTCATCCCATCTAGGTCTGGAAGGAGAGGTTGGTTTTGACCCATATAATGTTAAAACCTTTACTCCTCTCTCATCCCATCTAGGTCTGGAAGGTGAGGGTTGGTTTTGACCCATATAATGTTAAAACCTTTACTCCTCTCCTATCCCATCTAGGTCTGGAAGGAGAGGTTGGTTTTGACCCATATAATGTTAAAACCTTTACTCCTCTCCTATACCATCTAGGTCTGGAAGGAGAGGTTGGTTTTGACCCATATAATGTTAAAACTTTACTCCTCTCCTATCCCATCTAGGTCTGGAAGGTGAGGGTTGGTTTTGACCCATATGATGTTAAAACCTTTACTCGTATCTCATACCATCTAGGTCTGGAAGGTGAGAGTTGGTTTTGACCCATATAATGTTAAAACCTTTACTCCTCTCCTATTACATCTAGGTCTGGAAGGTGAAGGTTGGTTTTGACCCATATAATGTTAAAACCTTTACTCCTCTCCATCCCATCTAGGTCTGGAAGGAGAGGTTGGTTTTGACCCATATAATGTTAAAACCTTTACTCCTCTCCATCCCATCTAGGTCTGGAAGGAGAGGTTGGTTTTGACCCATATAATGTTAAAACCTTTACTCCTCTCTCATCCCATCTAGGTCTGGAAGGTGAAGGTGGGTTTTGACCCATATAATGTTAAAACCTTTACTCCTCTCCATCCCATCTAGGTCTGGAAGGTGAAGGTGGGTTTTGACCCATATAATGTTAAAACCTTTACTCCTCTCCATCCCATCTAGGTCTGGAAGGAGAGGTTGGTTTTGACCCATATAATGTTAAAACCTTTACTCCTCTCTCATCCCATCTTGGTCTGGAAGGTGAAGGTTGGTTTTGACCCATATGATGTTAAAACCTTTACTCCTCTCCTATCCCATCTAGGTCTGGAAGGAGAGGTTGGTTTTGACCCATATTATGTTAAAACCTTTACTCCTCTCTCATCCAATCTAGGTCTGGAAGGTGAGGGTTGGTTTTAACCCATATAATGTTAAAACCTTTACTCCTCTTTCATCCCATCTAGGTCTGGAAGGTTAAGGTTGGTTTTGACCCATATAATGTTAAAACCTTTACTCCTCTCTCATCCCATCTAGGTCTGGAAGGTGAAGGTTGGTTTTGATCCATATAATGTTAAAACCTTTACTCCTTTCTCATCCCATCTAGGTCTGGAAGGTTAAGGTGGGTTTTGACCCATATAATGTTAAAACCTTTACTCCTTTCTCATACCATCTAGGTCTGGAAGGTGAAGGTGGGTTTTGACCCAAATAATGTTAAAACCTTTAATCCTCTCTTATCCCATCTAGGTCTGGAAGGTGAAGGTGGGTTTTGACCCATATAATGTTAAAACCTTTACTCCTCTCTCATACCGTCTAGGTCTGGAAGGTGAAGGTTGGTTTTGACCCATATAATGTTAAAACCTTTACTCCTCTCCTATCCCATCTAGGTCTGGAAGGAGAGGTTGGTTTTGACCCATATAATGTTAAAACCTTTACTCCTCTCCTATCCCATCTAGGTCTGGAAGGAGAGGTTGGTTTTGACCCATATGATGTTAAAACCTTTACTCCTCTCCTATCCCATCTAGGTCTGGAAGGAGAGGGTTGGTTTTGACCCATATAATGTTAAAACCTTTACTCCTCTCCTATCCCATCTAGGTCTGGAAGGAGAGGTTGGTTTTGACCCATATAATGTTAAAACCTTACTCCTCTCCTATCCCATCTAGGTCTGGAAGGTGAGGGTTGGTTTTGACCCATATGATGTTAAAACCTTTACTCGTATCTCATACCATCTAGGTCTGGAAGGTGAGAGTTGGTTTTGACCCATATAATGTTAAAACCTTTACTCCTCTCTCATCCCATCTTGGTCTGGAAGGTGAAGGTTGGTTTTGACCCATATGATGTTAAAACCTTTACTCCTCTCCTATCCCATCTAGGTCTGGAAGGTGAAGGTGGGTTTTGACCCAAATAATGTTAAAACCTTTACTCCTCTCTCATACCGTCTAGGTCTGGAAGGTGAAGGTGGGTTTTGACCCATATAATGTTAAAACCTTTACTCCTCTCCTATCCCATCTAGGTCTGGAAGGTGAAGGTTGGTTTTGACCCATATAATGTTAAAACCTTTACTCCTCTCCTATCCCATCTAGGTCTGGAAGGTGAGGGTTGGTTTTGACCCATATAATGTTAAAACCTTTACTCCTCTCCTATCCCATCTAGGTCTGGAAGGTGGGGGTTGGTTTTGACCCATATAATGTTAAAACCTTTACTCCTCTCCTATCCCATCTAGGTCTGGAAGGAGAGGTTGGTTTTGACCCATATGATGTTAAAACCTTTACTCCTCTCCTATCCCATCTAGGTCTGGAAGGTGAAGGTGGGTTTTGACCCATATGATGTTAAAACCTTTACTCCTCTCCTATCCCATCTAGGTCTGGAAGGTGGGGGTTGGTTTTGACCCATATAATGTTAAAACCTTTACTCCTCTCCTATCCCATCTAGGTCTGGAAGGTGAAGGTTGGTTTTGACCCATATGATGTTAAAACCTTTACTCCTCTCTCATCCCATCTAGGTCTGGAAGGAGAGGGTTGTATATAATGTTAAAACCTTTACTCCTCTCCTATCCCATCTAGGTCTGGAAGGTGAAGGTGGGTTTTGACCCATATGATGTTAAAACCTTTACTCCTCTCCTATCCCATCTAGGTCTGGAAGGTGAAGGTTGGTTTTGACCCATATGATGTTAAAACCTTTACTCCTCTCTCATCCCATCTAGGTCTGGAAGGAGAGGGTTGTATATAATGTTAAAACCTTTACTCCTCTCCTATCCCATCTAGGTCTGGAAGGAGAGGTTGGTTTTGACCCATATGATGTTAAAACCTTTACTCCTCTCCTATCCCATCTAGGTCTGGAAGGTGAAGGTTGGTTTTGACCCATATGATGTTAAAACCTTTACTCCTCTCTCATCCCATCTAGGTCTGGAAGGAGAGGGTTGTATATAATGTTAAAACCTTTACTCCTCTCCTATCCCATCTAGGTCTGGAAGGAGAGGTTGGTTTTGACCCATATAGAGTTAAAACCTTACTCCTCTCCTATACCATCTAGGTCTGGAAGGTGAGGGTTGGTTTTAACCCATATAATGTTAAAACCTTTACTCCTCTCCTATACCATCTAGGTCTGGAAGGAGAGGTTGGTTTTGACCCATATAATGTTAAAACCTTTACTCCTCTCCTATCCCATCTAGGTCTGGAAGGTGAGGGTTGGTTTTGACCCATATGATGTTAAAACCTTTACTCGTATCTCATACCATCTAGGTCTGGAAGGTGAGAGTTGGTTTTGACCCAAATAATGTTAAAACCTTACTCCTCTCCTATCCCATCTAGGTCTGGAAGGAGAGGTTGGTTTTGACCCATATAATGTTAAAACCTTACTCCTCTCCTATCCCATCTAGGTCTGGAAGGTGAAGGTGGGTTTTGACCCATATAATGTTAAAACCTTTACTCCTCTCCATCCCATCTAGGTCTGGAAGGAGAGGTTGGTTTTGACCCATATAATGTTAAAACCTTTACTCCTCTCTCATCCCATCTAGGTCTGGAAGGTGAAGGTTGGTTTTGACCCATATAATGTTAAAACCTTTACTCCTCTCTCATCCCATCTAGGTCTGGAAGGTGAAGGTTGGTTTTGACCCATATGATGTTAAAACCTTTACTCCTCTCCTATCCCATCTAGGTCTGGAAGGAGAGGTTGGTTTTGACCCATATGATGTTAAAACCTTTACTCGTATCTCATACCATCTAGGTCTGGAAGGTGAGAGTTGGTTTTGACCCAAATAATGTTAAAACCTTACTCCTCTCCTATCCCATCTCCTCTCCTATCCCATCTAGGTCTGGAAGGAGAGGTTGGTTTTGACCCATATAATGTTAAAACCTTACTCCTCTCCTATCCCATCTAGGTCTGGAAGGTGAAGGTGGGTTTTGACCCATATGATGTTAAAACCTTTACTCCTCTCTCATCCCATCTAGGTCTGGAAGGAGAGGTTGGTTTTGACCCATATAATGTTAAAACCTTTACTCCTCTCTCATCCCATCTAGGTCTGGAAGGTGAAGGTTGGTTTTGACCCATATGATGTTAAAACCTTTACTCCTCTCCTATCCCATCTAGGTCTGGAAGGAGAGGTTGGTTTTGACCCATATAATGTTAAAACCTTTACTCCTCTCTCATCCCATCTTGGTCTGGAAGGTGAAGGTTGGTTTTGACCCATATGATGTTAAAACCTTTACTCCTTTCCCATCCCATCTAGGTCTGGAAGGAGAGGTTGGTTTTGACCCATATAATGTTAAAACCTTTACTCCTCTCTCATCCAATCTAGGTCTGGAAGGTGAGGGTTGGTTTTGACCCATATAATGTTAAAACCTTTACTCCTATCTCATCCCATCTAGGTCTGGAAGGTTAAGGTTGGTTTTGACCCATATAATGTTAAAACCTTTACTCCTCTCTCATCCCATCTAGGTCTGGAAGGTTAAGGTGGGTTTTGACCCATATAATGTTAAAACCTTTACTCCTCTCCTATCCCATCTAGGTCTGGAAGGTGAGAGTTGGTTTTGACCCATATAATGTTAAAACCTTTACTCCTCTCTCATCCCATCTAGGTCTGGAAGGTGAGGGTTGGTTTTGACCCATATTATGTTAAAACCTTTACTCCTTTCTCATCCCATCTAGGTCTGGAAGGTGAGGGTTGGTTTGATCCCTGGCAACTTGTGGCGGCCCTAAAGGCCAAGAACATCAACAATGGTGTCAGATACTGTGAGGGCGAGGTTAAAAAGCTTCGATTCCGTGATAACCCAATAATAGTAGGGGAGGGGTCAGCAATGGAGAAGACACTTGTGGGAGTTGATGTGAGTAGAGGATGTCAGCTGTTAATGATTTAGTATTATAAATGTTTAAATAAGATGTATTCTGATTAGTATTTTTAGTATTTATGATGGTTGTTTTTTTCCTCTTTGATGGCAAAATAGAACAAATCATGAAACAATTGATTTTAATTTTGTATTTATTCCAAATATTTAAAGATGCAACAAGAATTTCTATAAATATACATATGGTGAGTCTAATGTACAATTATTATTGTTATTATTATGCTACATCTTGTCTTATTAAAAAGTAAAAAAATACTTAATGACTCATTAATCGATACAATTTTCTATATTTCTCATTTAATCATCACTACCCTCCATAAAGGTGGACCACCCTGATGGCAAGACGTACGGCTGTAATGCCGCCATCATCATCAACTGTGCTGGACCCTGGGCTGGAGAGATAGCCAGGATGGCAGGTCTGGGAGTCAGACCTGAGACCCCAGTAGCTCTACCTGTAGAACCAAGGTAAGGTAAAGGGAGTCATTCATCATCCTATTTATTTGTTCATTAATTATTTTGCTTTCATCATCATCATGAACTATCATTGTCATCATCATCTTTATCACCTTCTTCACATCATTCATTATATATGTCATCAACACTATCATAATAATCATGGTTATCATTAGCTTTTTGTCATGAGCATTATCACCATAAACATGATCGTCATCAACATAAGCAGCATTAGCACTATGATCATTAGCATTATGATTATAAACATTATCATCTTTTGCGTTAGCATGATCATTGTAAGCATTATCAGCATTAACAGTATCGTCATGAACTTAATATTTTATTACCATGATCGTAATAAATATGATCACAAATAACACTGTTAGCATTATCATTGGTATCATAAACATGATCATCATCAACATGATCATCATTAACATGGACATCATTAGCATGGGCATCATTAGCAGGGACATCATTAGCATGGACATCATAAGCTTGGACATCATTAGCAGGGACATCATTAGCATGGACATCATGAGCATGGACATCATTAGCTTGGACATCATTAGCATGGACATCATTAACATGGACATCATTAGCATGAACATCATAAGCTTGGACATCATTAGCATGGACATCATTAGCATGGACATCATGAGCATGGACATCATTAGCATGGACATCATTAGCATGGACATCATTAGCAGGGACATCATAAGCATGGACATCATTAGCATGGACATCATTAGCATGGACATTAGCATGGACATTATAAGCATGGACATCATTAGCATGGACATCATTAGCAGGGACATCATTAGCAGGGACATCATTAGCAGGGACATCATTAGCATGGACATCATTAGCATGGACATCATTAGTAGCAGGGACATCATTTGCATGGACATCATTAGCATGGACATCATTAGCCTGGACATCATTAGCCTGGACATCCAGGTATGGGAGGTCCCAGGTTCGATCCCGGGCCATGACATACTAGTCATAAAAAAAATGGTAGTGGTATAGCTCCCTTGCTAACGCTCAAGCAAATATAATTGTAGTTCCACGACTGGTTGGCCTAGTCTCAGGATAATGTGACTGGGTGTGGTATCATGCCAGGTGTTTACAGCATGCTATACACAGCGATGGCAGCACTATATCTGCTTCAAGTGCACACCATCTCCAGATAACTGAAATACTGTTGATGGAACGATAATCCCAATAAACAATAAAAAAACATCATTAACATTAATATCACTAGCAATATTATCATTAACATTATCAGAATTATAATCATAAACATTGTCCTCAGAAACATTTTCATCACTAGCATTATCATCATTAACATAATCATTAACATAATCATCATTAACATTGTCATCACCAGCATTGTCATAATTAACATTATCATCATTCGCATTATCATCATTAACATTATCATCACCAGCATTATCATCATTAACATTATCATCATTAACATTATCATTACTGGTTTTATAATCATTAACACTATCATCACTGGTTTTATCATCATTAACATTATCATCACTAGCATTATCATCATTTACATCATCATCATAAACATCATCATTATCATTAACAATATCAATCATAAATGTTATCACCACTAGCATTATCTTAATAAACATAATCATCATAAAATTGTCATCCTTAAATTTTCATCATGAGCATTGATATGTCCTTGTCATCACTGAAACTATCAGCATTAACTTGTGTTCATTTAAAGAATGCAATTTAACCAACTTTTTAAATTTAAAATGAACAATTAGCAAAAAACACTACAAAAAATTGACTTTTCAAATGTGAAGTCTTATATGATGAAATCTTTATGGGTAATTTTGCTGTTTTTGGTTCTATAACATGTAAATACTCATGTTTCATCTTTATACACTATTTATCTGAACCAAGTTTACTGGGAATTATTGGTAAAATCCATTAATTTTTTTGCTTTCCAGAATATTAACAAATTAATCGTATAATATTGTTGGTTAACTTGGTTATCTTATGAGTAAGGGAATTCCTGAAATTGTTGTTGATGATGATGATTATGATTATAATGATTATGACGATGTCATTGATGATGATGGTGAAGATGATAATGGTGATGAAAACAAAGACGCTGACAATATCCATGATGAATGATGATGATGATGACTATGATGATGATTATGATTATGGTGATGATATTATATCCCATGTGTTCCAGGAAGAGGTATGTGTACGTGGTCCACTGCCCTGATGGACCCTCGCTGGACATGCCCTTCCTTATTGACCCATCAGGTTGTTATTCTCGACGGGAAGGACTCGGAGGTTATTACATCTGTGGATCCTCCCCGGAATCTGATGTATGATGTTTTTATTCACTCAAGGAATGAGTACTGACATTGTTGCAATAAGAATTTTTAAGAGTTAAATCATGTAGAATTTGTTTGAAACAGTTTGGAAGAAATCATGAAATCTTTGCTATAGGATTTTTAAATTTTGAAAAGAAGCAAAATTACATAAAGATAAAATTTATCTAGCCTTTCTTCCAACCTTTTAGCAATGTCTCATGTACTTGCATTTTTAAAGCATTTTAAATCTCTTTCAACCAAGGGTCCTGTGCCATTTAAATTGAACTTGTTGTACTTCTTTCAAATACTTGAGCAATTTATCTTTTACTTACTGCATCGAGAATTTCCAGATCGTAAAAATAAGCACATAGAAAACAAATTTTGTAGAATTTTTTCAACCCTTTTGGCCTTAATTCTTGCTTGAATGCTTAGAACTCTTGAATTAAGAGCACTTTAGTGAAAATCAAGTTCCTTTGAGTTGATATTGAGCGACATTTTTAAAATATTTATTTATAAAGCTTTGACAGCTATTAATGATGGCTTCTATTAAAATCATATTAACACAACCAATGCTAGCATGTCAACTTAAAGGCCTCCTTATATAGAATTTACCTGACTGGTTATTATATGTCCACAATGAAGTTTGACTTTTTTTGGTATTTTGGAATGAAACTGTCTGTTTGCCTGTCTCCTTGTCCATGGACACTATTTGCTTAGTCTCCTACATTGTTTTGTTAACTTTGATGAAACTACAGTTATCTTTATTACCTTAGGAACCAATGCACCTGAATATTTTGTTACAATCAGGTAAAACTTGCAGAAGTTATTGCCCCTTTTAATTTTACTTTAAATTCTATTTCTGATGTTGAGCATAATTGTCATCAATATACCTTTATTGGATGTTGGTAAATTGAAGAGACAAACTTTGCCAAGTTAGCTGAAAGATACCTTATCACACTGTTTGTCCTGTTTCCATGGATTAATACTCATTTACTAAAATGACATTGTTTCATTGGTAAAACTTCACTTTATATTAAATGTACCTATAAATACAGTATTATCAGTACCTACAATGTGGGTTTTGGCTGGAACCTCTTGCAGTAACCTCCCCTGAATCACTTGAGTACATGCATAATCTCATTATAATTATCTTCTATTGCCCAGGAAACCGAGCCATCAATAGAGGACCTGAATGTAGATTATGAGTTCTTCAACAATACAGTATGGCCCACTTTGGCCTATAGGGTGCCTGCATTTGAAAATCTCAAGGTAAATGCATGAGACAACACAATAATTGAAATAAATCAGAGCTCTGTTGGCCTGTATTTTGGCTTAGATTGCTGTGGAAAAATGTGCATGAACTCTTAGCCTGCCAAGTACAGATTGATCAAGCTTAGGCAAATATTGTAGATATAAGGAGCTATCTGACCAGAGTTACAATTCTTGATGATAAGTTTGTATCTTTATAATTTCATACCATTGCATGAAGAAGTAAGCAAAGAACTACAAATTAAGTATTTTAACAAAGGCAGGAGGTTAAGGGTTAACTCTTAAAGGTCCTGTCTCCCGTTTTGTCATCATTTTTTAACAGTCACCAATAATTTAAGATTGACATGATAATCATTATTTTGGTAAAATGAATAGAAAAACCACAAATCTTGGTTACAAAAATAAAATACAGCAAGTTGATTTGGAAAATTGTGAGCTGAGCTGTTCATACACAATCTTTGTTTAGTTTGGCTCAGTAAGAATCCATTGACCTTTTTGTTGAAAGACCTGGCCTAAAATAAACTTTAAAACATTACTTCATTAATGCGGTAGGTTTAAACCTTTGTGAAGATGGGATTTTAAGAAGTGTAAAAACACATAAATTATGGTCATACAAGCACTCTTCCAATTACATTTTTTTTGTCAATTTGACTATCTGGTAGACAGGATGTTTAAGTTTGTATTAGCTGTGCTAAAGTTTATCTTGGTACTGTTTGTTCAGAGACCTTTACACACAAAGATTTGTCTTACCACACTTAATCACACATCCACCCTGGCTACTACCTAACGACAGGTGTAGGAATCTGCATGTGGGGTCAATAATAAACAACAGAAGTCTAGGGTTGGCTCAATATTTGGGTATGTGTGAGGTGTTCGGACAGTTGGACTGTCTCAGATGTTCACAGCTGGGGCCGTAAGCAAATCAAGTATCTGCCTCTGAGATGTGTTCATCAGGCAGTTTTGTTTCATATCTTTGTGTGTATAGATCGTTGGTTTGTTTTGGGTTGAAATGTCCCACTAACAACCTACCAGTCATAAGGAGACACAATTCACTCAAAAGTAAACAGTGCTACCTTTACTGTATTAGCATTGTACCATATTATTCATATTATCCTGTCATCAGGCCAATTTTTTGCTATTCTTTTACTACCATTTTTAGCTCAATTTTTCAAAGAAAATAAGTGTTGTTGTTATGACCCTCTTGTCCATTTGGTTTACCTTTTTTTAAGCTTCATTATCAAAAAACTTGCACAGGAATTCATTATTCAAATTTGGAATGCTTGTTTACTATCCATTTCATAAGGGCAGGTTACTCTAAAATCAGTTCAGACAATTATGACCCTTGCCTGATTGTTCATTTTGCTATCCTGCACTGAAAAAGTAGGAGTATACTGTATATGGACAGATCTTGTGTTTTACTTGTTTGTTATAGTTTTGTTACTGAATCCTGCACAGGCACCAAGAAATCAGCTCCACATCATGGTCTTGAGACAATTTAAACAACTTTATTATTTAACATAAGTAAATTAAAAATTGTCTAAATTTTAAAAGTTTCAAAACGTAGCTACATAAGGCTTATAAAGAATACTATGTGGTAATTAATTACTAAATTAATTTGTTGTGTGTTCTGTAAAAAACATCACATGCTGAGGTACAGGTGCATTTAAAGGCTTCTCTTATTAAAGTTTATTTCCCCATCCAGGACTTGAACCCACGTGGCGAGGGGCTTAGCAGTTATGAGTTGGTTTCTCGAACCACTTGGTTATAGAACCCCTCTAAATTATGAAGCTGATTAGCAAGAATGAAACTGTTAAAACGGTATTAAAATATTTTTTGTTGTTAGGGATGTTCATGACTGACATGAAATGAATTGTGTGTTATTACATTAGTATTTTCCTTTAATGTGCTTGTAACTGAAATGATACCCTATGTGCTCAATCCCCTGTCATTTGTTCAGAATAATTCTCAATCTCCTATATACTGTACAATATAGAATTTAAAAAAATAAATTCAGGTGTTCAAAAATGTCCATCTTATTTTAGTCAAAACGAAGGGTGAGTATGTTCTCCTGCTTGTCATAGTTACATGTTTTTGTTGTATTTGTGTTAACATAGCATCAATGTCTTCTATATTTTGAAATAAGTGCAGTCTTGTTATGCTTCTTAATCACCTTTACAAACTTACCTTTGATACACATGCACACATACATTGCATGCGCCCACTTTCTGCTTTGTTGCTTTGACTAATAGAGACCTTTTCCAGTCATATAAGCATCGTCGTCTGTAGACAAACTTTTTGAGTGCTAGTCTGTCAAGCTTTTAACAGAAAAAAATTGCATACGCTGAAACTTAGTTCTTGATTAAATTTATTTTAAAAGGTCCAGATAATTTTTGTGTGTGGGAAATACATTTCTGGATTTACTTAGAAATTTGTGTTGCATGTACATGCAGGTTACAGTTTATTGTTGTGCATATACATGCAGGTTACATATTTATTGTTGTGCACATCCATGCAGGTTACATATTTATTTGTGTGCATATATATATGCAGGTTACATATTTATTGTTGTGCATATGTATGTGTGTGTGTGTGTGTGTACATGCAGGTTACAGATTTATTGTTGTGCATATACATGCAGGTTTATTGTTGTGCATATACATTCAAGTTACAGATTTATTTGAAAGTAGTGTCTAGATTAAATCATACTATCAAGTACTTGCCAAAGTACACTATTCTATGACAACTTTTCTAAGTAACAATAATCATGCACGAACACACACACACATGAAACATGCACGTGCATCATGTCTTACCACTGAATTGTTCGACTCTCCATACATGTTCATTTACTTACCATTAATATTGTCACTTTAAAGATGAGAACTCAATATTATGACATATTTAACATAAGGTTATTTTTTTAACTATACAATTCACATTCAAAGTTATTTTCTTCTGTTTTTTCCAAGCTTGCACTTTCTTGGTCAATGGTCTTTCGTTCTGCTTTAAACATTGTCTGGTTTACAGTCTTGTTTTCATTCCTTTCGGCTCGTAAAATATCACGATAAGAAGAAGAATTGTTGAGTTTGGATCTGAGATTTTTCTCAAGAAGCTTCTGATTGGTTAGTTTTAAAATTCCTCCCCACATCTGACCAATCATATGCTTGAGAATGGTTAGTTGTTTTTAAACATCAGGCCTCTGATTCAGTGTGCTTACCTTATGTTTCTATAGATATAGACTATACAGTAATGTCAAGGGGTTTTGCACTTAAATTTTTAATTTAGAACAAAAAGAAATTAAAAGAAATATCTCAAATATCAGTATTTTTTAATATATTTGCTCTGTTAAAAATAATCTCATTTCTAACTCCATTTAAGAAGAGAAGTAGATTTATTGTCATGACCCTCTCATTGGCATAGCCTTGTATGAAAATGTGGTTAGCCATTTTGGTAAGTTCATTTGCTAAAAAAAGGTCAAAGATACTCACTTAAAACATGGAATATTAGATATTAAATGCTGCAACATATTGTAACTAGGCAGTTATCCTACGATTTATTGAGACATAATAGTGTCCCTTTCTCGTAGAGATTTCTGAGTGGCTTAAGGTTATTTTTAAGTTCATGGCACCTAAAAAATGTTCTCTGGCATGGAGAAAAAGGGGAGAGCTCTGTCTACTGACAGCTCTTGTTATGATTTATTTGCTTACTTTCATCATATTGCTTAACCTTGTTGATCACTTGCCACTGGGCACATTTTCTTTTATAAAATAATCTGTCAAGAAATTTTGCTAAGGAAAAAGTTTTATCATCAGAAGCTGAAGCAATAAATGAAATAATGGACAAAAACTAATAAAAACAAGGCATTTGGAGTTATCACCCTTCTACACACAACTGCACTTGCAAGTATGAAGAATTACAAGGGAAGAGTTGTCCGCATAAGTGTTTGCTAAGAAAAATGTGCTACAAGTCCATAATGAACAGGGAGAGTTGGTAAAGTATGCCTTCTAGATGGTTTTGCAGATGTTATTTGTTCACAAGTTTGATGTTTTTCTTTCAGTAAGGTTTAATTATGTACGTTGTTTTACCTATATCAATATGATGGAAATATAACCCATTCTGCAATAATTTTTGCTGTCATCTCATTACTACTGTGAAATATCATAGCTTTGTCCCAGACTTTGCAATCTTATTTTGCAGTTTATTTGCTACATTGCTATTTTGTATTTCAAAATTGATTGTTTGTGTATGTTAGTTATATTAGATCCTAGTTTACCAGGATGACAATATTACGTAATTGTGAAGGTAGTGTGGCTTGGATAGGAAATACCCATTTGCAGTGACAGGTGAGGGGTTTATGCTTCAATGTTCACACATATCTAGGTATTGAATAGCATTTGGCGGGACTTTTTCAAGTAACAATGACTTTTTGGTTATTTGAGAAAAAAGAATTTGGTCCAAACTGCCACCATTAAGCTGATTGTTTTGATTTTTCCTCTGCAATCGATGTAACCTTCATTTAAAGTGTAAAATGTAAGATGTACCTTGCCAAATAAAACATTACAAGGAAATATAATTATGCCTTCTAGATAATGACTATCAAGTACTATAAAGTACTTACATAAGTATATTGCGGCATCTAGCTGGTAAATTCATCAGTAAGTTAGACAGATGTCCTTATATCTTTCATCATGTTTGTCATATTTACTATTTATTGGCGTTCTTTATTCCCTTATGAACACATGAATCTCTCTGACATTCTTTTCTTTAAAGCTGAAGAGAGCAATAACTTAACTCGCCTTATTTTCTCAACTTGTCTTATTTTCTCTCCTTCCCAGTTGAAGAGTGCCTGGGCAGGTTACTATGACTACAACACAGTGGATCAGAACCTCATCATCGGACCTCACACACACTACCAGAACCTCTTCTTTGCCAATGGCATGAGCGGTCATGGGGTACAGCAGGGACTAGCGATTGGTCGAGCAGTTTTTGAACTGATAAATTATGGTGAATACAAAACAATTGATCTCTCCCGTTTCGGTTTTAATCGCTTTGAGGCCAATATGCCAATAAAGGAGCTGGCAATTGTGTAGCATTGATGTTTTTGTTGTTATTTTATACTGCTTATGAGAATTGGATGTTTTTAGAGATATTATTTATGTGATTGCTGTTTTTTAAACATAGCTTCAACTATGATATGTGAACAAAAATGTGTTGTTGTTTTTCTTGTCATTGTGAATCTCCATTTGTGTCAGGGAAAATGAACAGAGAGCAATTTTATCTTTGTTGCTTTGATTTTATCATAAACCTTTCTACACAAAACAGGAAACCCTTTATTGGACAACCAGAAAGATTTCTTGTGGCATACACATGACTTGCTGAGAGCCCTTTGGGGCAGTCAAACTGTCAGAACATCTAGCATATATGCTCAAGTATTTAAGGAATCCTCACCCCTATTGTTACAAACTGCCCACATAATAATTTTTTAAGAGAAATTTACGATGGAGAGAATGTCAAAGAAGTCAGTTATTGTTTAGATATGTGATTTCCTGATTTAACTCATTACACAATATTAATTTTTTTTAGATCAGAGTAATGTGTAGCATGTGTGTAAAACTAACGTAAGCGGAACAACATATACATGTACTTCAGAAATGTAACAACATGTACATTATAATATACAAAGATTTTAAACATGCCAGTGGTTCCTTGATATTTGTACATGTTTACAAATGTTATGTTATTTGTTGAATTTTCTCTTTGTTCCACTTTGCTAAGCAATATACAGGTATACAGTAAACTAAAGTGAACTTGTTTTGTACTGTGTTAGTGCCCTGAAATATTTGTTATTAACACAATAAGGTAGATATGTACAGCATAGGAAAATAATTTAATTTTATTGCCACACACAGCATCAGATTAAGATTCCCCCTTCAAAATTAATATTTGTTTTGTTATTCAAGGGACATTACTCTAACTTTCAAGTTGCATTGTGTTGTCCTCCTTTTGAGTAGATATTTGGTATGTGATTTCTCTTGTTAATAAAAAAATGATTGTTTCAACAATTGAAATTGCTTCAGACTGCACCATGCATATTAAGACATGCTGCATTTATGAAAAAAGCAAATAAATAAACTAGAATATCTCTTTAATAAAGTAGAATATGTCTTACATAAATATCCTACCATTAGTGGGATATTTCTTATATAAAGTACATAAACCTGACCCACAAGGGAATTCATTCTTTCATAGAAAGTTTTGTATATATAACATTCAAATGTAGAAGCCTTTCTTAATCAATGTAAACTTTAACAGTTTCCATAAAATAGCAAAGAATTGCAATTTCAGTGACAGAAAATAATAACTGACAATTTAATGTTATCAAAGTATACCAGCAGATGTGACCTTATTTTTTATTTTATTCAAATAAATTAATACATATATGTACGTAATATACTTTTGATATTGTTAAAATAGGGCAGGAAAAAACTGAATCTAGTCACATTTCTACAATTATATTTGACAGTTTTGGATATCATTGGCTCTTGCATTGAAAGTAGATCCAGCTTTAAATATAATTTACTTATTTGGTTGCTGGTTTATGTTTGGCTTAAATGCTACATAAAAACAAAACACACATGTTCAAAACATACTTATCAAAATTTAACATAAATCTTTTCATATATATATATACAACATATCAATGTTTGATTTTATTAGGACTGGACTTGGTAGCACAATCGGTAGAGCATCTGCTGCAGGTATGGGAGGCTCCGGGTTCGATCCCGGACCGTGACATACCAAAGTCATTGATAATGGTAGTGGTACAGCTCTTTTGCTAACGCTCAAGCAAATATAAGGGTAGTTCCACGACTGGTTGGCCCGGTGTCAGAATAATGTGACTGGGTGTGGTGGTATCATGCCAGGTGTTCACGGCATGCTTTACACAGTGAAGGCAGCACTATATCTGCTTCAAGTGAACACCGTCTCCAGATTACTGAAATACTGTTGGTGGGACGATAAAACTCAATAAACATAAACATATTTTCTTGGGTTTGGGGGAAGTGTTATTTTATATACTCTAGTTTAGAATTCTGTTCTCTTTTATAACTACCATTTTTACTCACCCACAAGTCTATTACACTCATAATTCGAGAGGGATTTTCGTGTCTAAATGCTCGGATTTTACTTCCACTCAGCCAATGGTCAAGGTGGTATATTGTTATATCTAGAGCAGATTTATGATGCACCCTGCTGCCTTTATCCTGACCATATATGCCGCCCTTAGGCAGACTGTCCCATGAGAACGTTGTCCTGTCATTAAAAACATTTAAAACGTGTGGTTTAAACAACTTATATGTAACATATATCAGCGCTGTTTCTTCTGTTTATGTAGTCCCTGGTGTTCAAAAGGTCTGTAAGTCAGCTTGTAGAAAAATGTGCATTAACTCATCATGAATTAAAACCATGAAGGTTATTGTTCATTTGATTTATATGTACAATTGCTGTTTCTAATCATTTGTGAAAAAGCAAAAGGGATAACGTTTTACTTTAAATGTCTTGCTAATAGCTGCTTGTCAATGTCCAAGATTAGTGTGGAAGTTTTGTAGCTTTTAAACCCAAAAAGCATTATTAACTTTAGGGGGTTCCCTCTCTGTGTCGAAACATGGTTTGCTAGTTTAAGATCAGCCAGTACATGCTGGGCACCAAGGGATCACAAACTCATGAGGAAATAACCCAGATCTTTTAAGTATGAAACCTACTTTACATTGATGAAGCAGTCACATAATGTCAAAAAAAAAAGGTTGTACAGCAGATTCAATATAAATAAATAGGTTAGGAATCGATGAACGGTACGTACATTTTTAAAAAAATTTATTGGCTTTTCACTTTGTTACTAGTGAATTAATGGTTCTTAGTTGAAGACAAGAACATTCCTGTTAGGCCACGAATGATCACCAAAACAACACCCCCTTCCCCCACCACACACACACACACACGCACACACACACACAGACAGACACACACACACACACACAGATTTACTATTGTTTGTTGTATGAACTATTAAAAACCACCTACAACTAGTATGTTTTACTAAAAACTGTTGTTGTTTTAAGTGTGTATGTATCATATGTACATAAAATTATTGAAGTTTGCTTCTCATGATTTTTGCCACTCAGCTTTGTGAAATGTATATATTTATATTACTTTTTTAGTATACATATTTTACATAATAAAATATTTAAAGTATTTCTGATTGTTTTGTTGCTTTCTCACTTAAAAATCTGCAGAAAGAAATGTAAATTGCATGTCAAGTTAATTAACCAGAAACAGTTTATCATGGAATTTGTAAAACTTACTTGATGCTAAGCATTCTATTGCCTTGTGATTATTGTTGTCGGATTTTATTTATGTAACTCGTATATTTTCTTTTCCACTTCAACATTGACTTAGCAAAGGGCAAAAATATCGACTGACAGAAGGAAACACAGACAGAGAAAGGGAAAGTCAGACATACTGATAATGGGAAAACATACAAACTGGTAGAAGGAAAGGTAGACATAATAATGGCAGAAAAGATGGACATACACATAAAGCAAAGACAGACTGGATGATGAAAAGGGTTCAGTGGGGTTGTGGTAAAGTAGAGAGTCGGAGGCAAAAGACTAATGGGATAGTTGAATGGAGGACGACAAAGGCAAAGATGGGCTGTCACCAGAAATGGACTGTCAGGTGGGACAGAGGGACTATCATAGGGAAAGACAGACTGTCAGTGGGAAAGACAGGCAAAATGTTTTAGGAAAGACAGACATTGTCAGGTGAAAAACAGACAGATTTTATAGAAAAGACAGACACTGTCAGTGGAAAAGACAGGAAAATTTCATAGGAAAGACAGACATTGTCAGTGGGAAAGACAGCCAGATTTCATAGGAAAGACAGACATTGTCAGTTGGGAAAACAGGCAGATTTCATAGGAAAGACAGACATTGTCAGGGGAGACAGACAAACTATCATAGGGAAAGACAGACATTGTCAGTGGGAAAGACAGACAGACTTTATAGGAAAGACAGACATTGTCAGTGGGAAAGACAGGCAGATTTCATAGGAAATACAGACATTGTCAGTTGGGAAAACAGGCAGATTTCATAGGAAAGGCAGACATTGTCAGTGGGAAAGACAGGCAGATTTCATAGGAAATACAGACATTGTCAGTTGGGAAAACAGGCAGATTTCATAGGAAAGGCAGACATTGTCAGTGGGAAAGACAGGCAGATTTCATAGGAAAGACAGACATTGTCAGGGAGAGACAGGTAGATTTCATAGGAAAGACAGACATTGTCAGGTGAGAAAGTGTGGCTATCATGGGGAAAGACAGAGATTGTCAGTGGGAAAGACAGACATTGTTAGAGGGGAGACAGGTAGATTTCATAGGAAAGACAGACATTGTCAAGGGAAAGACAGCCAGATTTCATAGGAAAGACAGAGATTGTCAGTGGGAAAGACAGGCAGATTTCATAGGAAAGACAGACATTGTTAGGGGGAAACAGGCAGATTTCATAGGAAAGACAGACATTGTCAAGTGAGAAAGTGTGGCTATCATGGGGAAAGACAGAGATTGTCAGTGGGAAAGACAGACATTGTTAGAGGGGAGACAGGTAGATTTCATAGGAAAGACAGACATTGTCAGAGACTTGTAGACTTCACAAGGAGAGACAGCCAGATGTCACAAGATAGACTTCACAATAAGAGACAGATAGACTTCACATGGAGAGACAGATAGACTTTACAAGAAGAGACAGATATACTTTAATGGGAAAGACAGACAGACTAAACAGGGATAGACAGACTTCTCAAGGAGAGACTGGTATACTTCACAAGAAGAGACCGGTAGACTTCACACAAGGAGAGTCTGGTAGACTTCACAAGGGAAGACTGGTAGACTTCACAAGAAGAGACAGGTAGACTTCACAAGAAGAGACAGGTAGACTTCACAAGAAGAGACAGGTAGACTTCACAAGGAAAGACTGGTAAACTTCACAAGGAGAGACTGGTAGACTTCACAATGAGGAACAGGAAGCCTTTATAAAGAAAGACATGCAGACTTAACAGGGAAAGACAGGTAGACTGAACAAGGAGAGACAGGCAGACTTCACAAATGAGAGACTAGTAGACTTCACAGGGAAAGACTGGTAGACTTTACAGGAAGACACAGGTACACTTCTCAAGGTGAGACAGGCAGACTTCACAAGGAGAGACTGGTAGACTTCACAATGAGGGACAGGAAGACTTTATAAAGAAAGACATGCAGACTTAACAGGGAAAGACAGGCAGACTGAACATTAAGAGACAGGCGGACTGCATATGGAGTGACAGACAGAATTCATAGGGAGAGACAGACTTCACAATGAGAGACTAGTAGACTTCACAGGGAGAGAATGGTAGACTTCACAGGGAGACACAGGTACACTTCTCAAGGAGAGACTGGTAGACTTCACAATGAGGGACAGGAAGACTTTATAAAGAAAGACATGCAGACTTAACAGGGAAAGACAGGCAGACTTCACAAGGAGAGACTGGTAGACTTCTCAAGGAGAAACTGGTAGACTTCACAGGGAAAGACTGGTAGACTTCACAAGGAGGGACAGGAAGACTTTTTATGGAAAGGCAGACAGACTAAACAGGGAGAGACTGGTATACTTCACAAGGAGAGACTGGTAGACTTCACAAGGAGACAGGCAGACTTCACAAGGAGAGACTAGTAGACTTCACAAGGAAAGACAGGTAGACTTCACAGGGAAAGACTGGTATACTTCACAAGGAGAGACTGGTAGACTTCACAAGGAGAGAGGCAGACTTCACAAGGAGAGACTGGTAGACTTCACAAGGAGAGACAGGTAGACTTCACAGGGAAAGACTGGTAAACTTCACAAGGAGAGACTGGTAGACCTCACAAGGAGGGACAGGAAGACTTTATAAAGAAAGTCATGCAGACTAAACAGGAAGAGACAGGTAGACTGAACATTGAGAGACAGGCGGACTGCATATGGAGTGTCAGACAGAATTCATAGGGAGAGACAGACTTAACAGGGAGAGACAGACTTCACAAGGAGAGACTGGTAGACTTCACAGGGACAAACAAGCAAACTGCACAATGGGAGACAGACTTTACAGGGACAGACAGGCAGCCTTCATAGGGAGAGACAGACTTCACAAGAAGATGCATGGTTTGTCTCAACATTTGAGACTGACTTGCTAGCAGGACAACAAGATAATTAAGGGTTGATATCGGTTTAACTGGTGTATCTTAAAGACGTCTTGAATCAATGAATAACGTAAGTGAGGCTTCTGTACTTTGTTTTATCATATGTTGACCACAAGACACAAGTGGCTGTAAGTCAACGTCCTGTGCTGCGACCCACGTGAGCACAATGAAAGACATACAAATGAGCAGTGTTAGATATGTGAAAGAAAAATCCCAATAGAAAAGATTATGTATGTTTGTAGGAATGATAACTTTTCACGAATGCAAAGTTAATGTATCAATACAGATTGCATGTCCACAATGTTTTGGTGAACTGGCTGCTATTTCGGACGGCGATATAGTCGGCAGTGGCTGAGCAAGCAAAATATCAAAGACAGTAAAAGTGTATGAAATTAAGGTTTACAAGATCAAAATATAGATTACGTGTGTTCGTAAGTTAATGATCTTTATGGATGTATAGTATCAATAGACAGAGTGATACGTCAGAAATGTTTTTTATAAACTAGCTGCACTTTCGGACGACACAGCATTCATGAAAACAATGACGGCCAGTTCATATGAGTAATTGGGGTTAGTAGATTCAAGGAGCTATATTAGTTTATGTAAGATGGAAATTGTACATTTTATTTCATTTTCTAATAAATAATTTGGCTTATGCCATTAAAAGCTTTTTGTCTATCCTGCTATTATTAATTGACAAGAAATAAAAAAGTGAAATGTAACAAATTCATATGCGTCGTCTTTTAATGAAGGTCTAGATTTTATGGCATCGTAAAAAAATAAAACTGCCTTCGGAAATTAAAATTCTGTTGCAGTTGTTTTATAAAAGACTGAAATCCGGAGGTTTTAGATCAATATAAAAGGTATTTATTTAAATAAATAAATCATTACATTTCATTGCTCTTGTGATCTATTTACACTGAAGTAGGATGTATGTCCGTATTGTAAAATAGTTCCGTGTAGCCCATAAATAAAAAGATATAGTTAAAAAGTTTACAAATAACATAGGACGTACACTTATATTCACAGTCATCACCCAGTCGGTGTATAATGTTTTACTATAAGCAATGTTTGTTGTACTCCAAGCACAACCCTGTTTCTGTTCTTTGATCATGGTGTTAATGTAACGTACATATAAAATTAAAACAGTTTTAAAACGTAAACATTCATTAGACGTTAATCGGTGCAGCCAAAGTATCATGCTATACTATTAAAAACTATCAAAATTTTATGATCTCCTAAAATCGCGTTCTTTAAGCCTATTGACGACTTTCCTTTTTGATGGCAGAGTTTACCACTGTGATCAGAATAGCGCGTGACTTTACGTATCATAATATACCTCTCCATCATAATCAATTGGACGCTTTTTATGATGTCAAAAGGCAGCGCTTGGATGACTACATATTGGTCGAGAGTTTCCTAGACGAACTTTGTTGGGCACAATTTTTATGCAAACTTCTTTTTAAACAGTGACGACCCGCTGAAACATCATTAACAGGAAGATCTTTGGTCCCATTTGACAGCTTGCTTTGCATTCTCTATCGTCTCTAAAATGAATCGGTGAGTGTAATTTTGATTTATCGCTTCAGTTGACAGATTTATGAAACATTATGCACTTTGTAAGATATTTTACATGGACACCCATCTAATGATGGGATGATCATTTTTTACCTGAAATGACTAATGAAGGCATTTAGGCAGTTCCGGGTCATAGATAGTTTCAGATCACTTATTAATGTTTAATGCGATTTGTCTTAATAAGTAATTGAACTACGTATCCTAGGTAATTAATCATTTTATTTCCTATAGGTGTCTGTGATACCGACCAGATGCCATTCTACTGTGCATGAATCACATATTTGTTATCGCCCCCTCATGAGGGAAGTACAATGACACCGATCCGCAAAGAAAAATGTCCACTTTTTATCTTTATATCATCAAAAGAAGATTTTTTTCTCAAAATAACTTAAATGTGTATATTGCTTTCTGTCCTTTTTTAAAAAAAAAAAAAATAAATGAAAGCTTATTTTTATTGAAAATTTGATTGCTTATTTAAATGATGTCTGTCAGGTTCATAATTTTCCGAATTAGCGTTCTTAGCAAGGGGGTAAATCCTCAACTTGTAAAACTGATTTTAAATGGAAGATGCACTATTCGAATTAAAATAAAGAAAACAAAGTGCATTTTCTCTATCTTGTATAAAAATCGGGATTTTCTTTATGGTTTCTGTATGGTTTATGTAAAATGATTTAAATGGCATTCTAAAAACAGGCTGCATTGTTTAAGTCCATTACTTTCTTTCGTAGGGGGCGTCCGTATCCGAGTAGAAGAGTCACCGGCTTGTAAATGCTCTGACTGCTCAGCCTCTCACCGCATTGGTTCGAGTCTAGGTCGGGGCTGATAACCTAATATGGAAGTCTGCGCCGTTAGCTCTGCCTAGACATTTGTCTTCCGCCACCAAAATAGCTGGACGTCGCTATCATGACCAAACTTGTGCCGCAGCGATGTATTTATGCCCTTTATTAAGTGAGAATGCCATATTGTGTGTTTTTTTCTGATTTGGCTTCTGAAAAATTACATATAGATTTGCTTTTGGCGCGGCCCGTAAATAAATACGACGTCATGCATCACGAAATCCAGAATACAGAGACCAGGTCCGAACTGCTTGAATGCATTAATGTTTGTAAACTGCCTCAAATGCCAGATAATTCTGCTCCTTTAAATGTAAATATGTAGATATTAATTCAGTATGTGTGTGTGTGTGTGCGTGCGTGCGTGCGTGCCAATCTCACTAAAGTCAGATCATACAAAATGTAAGGTTTTCAGGATATGATTTTAATCAGATTGGCGTGCGTGCGCGTGCGTGCTTGCTTGCGTGTGTGTGTTCTCTTTCAAAGAATGTGCTTCATGATAAAACATTGAGTTATTCTTAAATAATTGAGACCAATCACAGTAACCCATATCTGCCTGACCTTGTCCTATGCACCAATCAGTCTATAAAGGACTGTCTTAGATTCGGACATACCGCCAAGTTAAATGGTCGAACGATATGTTAGCGTAAGGGAACTTCAACAACAATCTCACTTGTATTTTTGTTTTGTACTGCGTTACTTTTAAGGTCTTTTCTGCCAGTTTGTCAAAATTACAAAATTAACATTTGAAACATGTCTTGCGTCGCGTTACCTTGTGTAAGGAGTTGTTTCTTAGTTTTTAAATGATCATCTATTGATTATATATACAATTGTAAATTTATGAAAAATACACAATCTTATTTGTCCTGCTTTTATTCAAGTGGCCTGCTTTATTAAGCTAGTGTCCTGTTTTATTTAACCAGTGTCCTGCTTTTACACGACGAAAGGATTCGAAAAGAGAGGAGAGTAAAAAAAAGTACAGGTATTCTACAGTCATACATGTTCATGAATGTTTCTTCTTGACAAAACGTGACGGAAATCTTTCAATTAATTCGAACAGTTCTTAGATTAGCTTCAAATCACATGCTGGACACTTTACTATTGCATGTTTTAGATTTAAACAATTAAAAAAAAGATTTTTGCACGGAACGAGGGCTATTCAATACTTAGAAATGAAGTACAAGTAAGAAACAATGCTAGGAGAGATGCGTTTTTAATTTTATTTACACTGGAAGAACAACTGGGTATATGTTAGACAATGTCATGTTATTGATATTTTTAATATTCATTATAGGCAATGTACCTGTATTGATAAATATTAAGTTTTTATTAAGTTCATTTTAAAACACGATATTTAACTCGGATCGCTTTAGACATTTCCCCAATGTTATATGTATATATATATATATATATATGTGTATTTTCACTTATAAAAAACTATGTATGCAATTAACAGGTAATGCACCTAATTTATTTTTTATTTCTGTCTAGTCTCACGCACAAAATGTTGCCGCAAGGCAGCCCCAAGTGAACAACCGAAGCGGCTCTCAGTGGTAGAAATCAACCATATCACCAATATACTCACCTAAACAAGAAACACTCAGCCAACGACCTACACACATTGTATGCAAAACTACCACTGTGCGTTACGTTTTTATTTCCGCAAATATAGTACACCATCATCATTTGGAATTGTTCAGCAATGACTGACTCACCGCAATCTGTCACAACCGTCCCACAAAATTGGTCTGTAGACTGAACTGAATTTTTTTAATTTTATTAAGCTTGACAAAGGTTTAACTTCGTTTGGTTATAACTTACAAGCAAGATGTATAGACTGTAGGAAACTTGAAAAAACAATCATACGCTTTCATGCGTTAATATAGCACATTAATAATATTTTACAATGGCATTCAACTTCTTTTGTAAAACAAATACTTCAACAAGTATTGGAAAATTTTATTTTGGGGATTGTTCGTGCGTTTTATAAATTCAAAAGTGGAATCATTATTACCAGAGTATGTTAGCAGAATTTAAACAATATTAAAAAATATTATTGCCAGAAAATGTAAAATTTTTAGGTGTCTTGGATCGTACAAGTTTTTGTTTTAAATTAGCAATCATTGTTAATTAAAATCTTGGTAAATATGCGTCACAGCGGCAAACACAGTTGACGTTTTATAGCCTCGTTAACGTCACAAAGTTTTCAACATATCCCATTTACTGTAATAAATAGATATACATACACAACGAAAGCTATTAAAGTCAATGTAAACATTTAATGACATTACATCCAAGAATTCAATGCCATGTCACTTGTCTGTATTGACGGCATGCATTCAAGAAGTTCACGACCATTCCAAATGACCTTGACACATTATGTTAAGGTCAACAAAGTTCGTTGTGTCCATTAACTTAACCGTTCTTCAGTATATGATTGTCTACATGGATCGGACCATCAACACATGTCATTGTGTAAACGTCAAACCAGTCCCTTTTGTTGGTGGAACAGGGCATTTTGTACATCCGGCCATTATTGTCGCACTGCAAAAAGCTGTGCGGGTCGCCTTTCAGCCGGAAGTGTGTTCTTCCAGATGCCAGGTTTTCAGCCGTGCAAGGTGGACTGTATGGAATGCCCGAGAATGCATATTCTCTAAGTTGCGAGGGATGGATATCCAAAGAAGCGTCGACAATTTGTCCGTTGACAGCTACATCAGTGGACATACCGCCAACAGGATGGCCGCCTGCAGAGTTGCCCTTCAATGATCCTTGGCGCCAAGCAGAGAGTAGAGCATCCATTCGACTCTTGTCCGCATTGTTGAAGCTTAATCCTGCGGCAGAAAATATTACGCTGTCTTGTGCTGTTCCAGCGGAGTTCCCGACTGCAAAGGATGAGCTTCCTTGTCGCGCACTTGTTGGATTTGTGAGACCGATGCCTCTGTTCACTGTCATGTCATTGAATATTCTGAAACCAAACTGGAAGTTGCCACAAATATTGTCCAGACTTGACAAGGTAAATGTTGACCTATGCTCACACTGTTGGTTTGCTTCATTGAATGCCATATTGGGACCGCACATGACTTCAAATGCCATGCCTTGATCTGCGCACTTGATGTACTTGAAGGGATCACAGGGATGACGATAAAGGTAGTTTAAGTTGGTTGTCTGGCGGTCGCATGGGTTCAAGAGAGCTGGGTTGACACATGCTACGTCCCACTGACTCCATACCTCCCCAGTGGTACAAATCCGCTCCCACGCCTTACCCCAAATGTCACAGTGGATGAACTTGCTGAGGTTTCCCGGGAAAGGAAAGAACAGCTTGTCTGAAAAATATTACAAACATGCAGTAATTGCTTTTCATAGGTGGCAACTTTTTGGCTGCAGTTTCAATAAAGAGTTGGCTGAACAGTTTTCAAAATCCAAAAATTAACATGGCCATAATAGTTTAACTAAATATTAAACGAATTCAGATGTCAATATTTAAAAGGGTGTTGTCAATCTTGTAAACTGCCACCAATCAAACCTGACCTTTAATGAGTGTAAATAAAAACCTACATCCTTTGTGTCAACAGATATCCTCTATACAAGCGAACTTAGTTCCAGGAACAAGCATACCCTCATCAGTTTATCGCCTTCTCATTGAAACATACCCCATACAGTAGATAACGCAATTCTCGTTCTAGCAATGATGTGACCACGTTAAGTACATTGATGTGACCACGTTAAGTACATTGATGTGACCACGTTACGTACATGGATGTGACCACGATAAGTTCTTAACATTTATGTGACTTAGTTTACTAGCACTGATGTGACTAAGTTCCTTACACTGCTGTGGCCAAGTTCCTGACCCTGGTGTGACCAAGCATTCTTACAATGATGTAACTAAGTTTTATAACAATGATGTGATCAGAATCCTTACACTGATGTATACTGACAAAATTACTTTCACCAAAGTGTCCAAGTTACTGACCTGGTATGTTTTCATTTTTTATACGATGGTACTAGATCATCTCCTTTAAATGTATGTCAAAATGTCACCTTACTAGCTATGATGGCCTCCCTGGTACATGGATTGAGCCCCGGATTGGTCAGCGGTACCTCACACGATGCCGTCAGCCCAGCACTTTCGCCGATGCATTGGCCACACCCCTCGTGAAACACCTGGCAGTATAATGTGAAAAGATTATCGCTTTTAACGAATATAACGATGATACAAGTTTGAATATAAGGGTTAATATCTGTTTTCATCTTTCAAGTTAAACAATTAATGTAAGGTAGTATATAAACACAGCCTAACTTATAATTTACTCTAGGTTTATTATACTTATTGACTAAACTAGGTAAGAACCAGGTAGATGTTTTGTCACGAAGGCGGCATTAAAATTGTGTACAAAGGTCGCACGCCAGCATGTTACGTTGTACATTAAATGCTAGTTCTGGGTGTGTGTTTTTTCCCCAACATTTTTTTATTATGCAAGCAATGGAACAGTGTGTCGGACATGCCTTATTTTCTTACTGTTATTTTTATTTTCACATCCTGAATGTGATTGCAAGTCGTCCCGAAAGTCGGCAAACTTTATCCTTAACGTTCTTTAATTATCAAATATTACTATATAAGTCAAGCAACCTGATGTATTGTGGTTTTGAGTCGGTTATTACTTTAGAATGTGCCTCAATCCTACCTTACTGGATAAATTGCCAAACACAGCAATTGCAATCTGTTATTCTTTTATAAATAGGTCCTTAGGCAAGTTTTTGTTTGATGTCTATAATAATAATTACACAGCTTTTATATACGGAAGAGAATATGGCCGATAGTATCAGTTTGACGACAATGAGAGCTATAAAGGTGTACAATCCATGCTAATCAAAACAAGGAAAATATATTAATAAGTGTCTTAGTAGGAGTCTGTTTATAGCTTTGCAACTTAATATCTTAAGATCATGTTACTGGAACTGATAGCGCCATCGAACGATCAGCAAGATTTCTCAAACCATGGACACTGCACGGCATCGACTCCGCTCAGATTTCCTCATCCATGTGCTTAAAAAGATCCCAGTTTAAAATGCGCCAGTGGAAGATCCCCCATACTGTGGACACTGCACGACATGAAGTCTGCCATGATCTCGCATACATCATAAAAATATTGCAGTAAAGATCGCCTATGGAATATTTACCTCAAACTGTGGACACTGCACGACGTAGAGTTTGCCCAGATCCCCACACATGAGGAATTTGGTCTTGTCGAACGGATGGATGAACTTGGTGACGTTCATATCAATATTCTGAGGGGTACAAGGGTTAGGGAAGTTCCACTGTTCTAGAATTAAGAATATAACATGATTTTTAGTGAATATATTCTATGAACATTGAAAGGTCTTCTGTTCACCCGTGAGTTTGACCTTAACGTATTAGTTAAAGTTGTGCGTGCAGGGCCTTTTCTCAAAATTTACAGAAAATATTGAATTAAAACTACACATGTTTTTCTAGGCACATTTATTACTATTTTTGTAAGACTGTTCAAATTTTGTTTTGTTACACAATAATTTATGTAGTTTGGTTTAAGTTTTGCGTGAAACCTTCTGTTATGGCCTTATCTCAAAATCCAGGCCAAAATATATGAACTGTTTCCATTCCTGCAACAACCTGCTATTCTAAACAAGAATTATGACATTTGTTCAAAAGGAACGGACTTTTCAACGAAGACTTGATTTAAGTGGGGTTTTTTTTTAAGTTTTGATTTTAAAAAAACTGATAGCTGTTCCAATGTTTATTCTCTATTGTTTAGAGTTTTATTATAGATAGAATACAAAGAAAGATAAAATTATTGATGACGATTGTATGGTGTAGTATATTATGCTGAAATTGGTATGCCAACACTTTAAGGATTGAACATCAGTTACCTCCACAATTGTTTACATTGATAAAACTGCTGCTATTATGGAGATCAATTAGCTGCTTTTAATGATGATGATGGTGGTGGTAGTGATGACGATGATGATGCTGCTGATGATGATGATAATAATGAGGAGGAGGAGGAAGAGAATCATGAAAAATTACCTTTGCAATGATCCGGGTATTCGGCTGCACACGACAGACCTTTGACTGGATCATGGCTGCACTTGATGTTTACGGCTGAAACATAACAGGAAAATGAAGACATAATTGGGCGAGCGCATTGAAATTAAAATGTCTTTATTTACAGTAAAAACAACTGTTTTCAGACACCCTCTTACCATTATAATAATAACCAGAATATGCATCAGGCCACGAAACAGGTCGAAAAAAACTCAAATACAGTACTCAACATGTTAAAGAGCATAGTATATTATATCTGTTGAAGGCCGTGATGGCGGATTTATAATTATTATTCATGTAGTACCTGTTGAAGGGCGTGTAGGAGGACCTATCATTATAATTCATGTAGTACCTGTTGAAGGGCGTGTAGTAGGACGTATCATTATTATTCATGTAGTACCTATTGAAGGACTGTAGAAGGACGTATCATTATTATTCATGTAGTACCTGTTGAAGGACTGTAGAAGGACGTATCATTATTATTCATGTAGTACCTGTTGAAGGGCGTGTAGAAGGACGTATCATTATTATTCATGTATTACCTGTTGAAGGACTGTAGAAGGACGTATCATTATTATTCATGTAGTACCTGTTGAAGGGCGTGTAGAAGGACGTATCATTATTATTCATGTAGTACCTGTTGAAGGGCGTGTAGAAGGACGTATCATTATTATTCATGTAGTATCTGTTGAAGGACTGTAGAAGGACGTATCATTATTATTCATGTAGTACCTGTTGAAGGGCGTGTAGAAGGACGTATCATTATTATTCATGTAGTACCTGTTGAAGGACTGTAGAAGGACGTATCATTATTATTCATGTAGTACCTGTTGAAGGGCGTGTAGAAGGACGTATCATTATTATTCATGTAGTACCTGTTGAAGGACGTGTAGGAGGACGTATCAATATTATTCATGTAGTACCTGTTGAAGGGCGTGTAGTAGGACGTATCATTATTATTCATGTAGTACCTGTTGAAGGGCGTGTAGGAAGACGTATCATTATTATTCATGTATTACCTGTTGAAGGGCATGTAGTAGGACGTATCATTATTATTCATGTAGTACCTGTTGAAGGGCATGTAGTAGGACGTATCATTATAATTCATGTAGTACCTGTTGAAGGGCGTGTAGTAGGACGTATCATTATTATTCATGTATTACCTGTTGAAGGGCGTGAAGTAGGACGTATCGTTATTATTCATGTAGTACCTGTTGAAGGGCGTGTAGTAGGACGTATCATTATTATTCATGTAGTACCTGTTGAAGGGCGTGTAGAAAGACGTATTATTATTATTTATGTAGTACCTGTTGAAGGGCGTGTAGAAGGACGTATCAATATTATTCATGTAGTACCTGTTGAAGGGCGTGTAGTAGGACGTATCATTATTATTCATGTATTACCTGTTGAAGGGCGTGTAGAAGGACGAATCATTGTTATTCATGTAGTACCTGTTGAAGGGCGTGTAGTAGGACGTATCATTATTATTCATGTAGTACCTGTTGAAGGGCGTGTAGTAGGACGTATCATTATTATTCATGTAGTACCTGTTGAAGGGCGTGTAGGAGGACGTTTCATTATTATTTATGTATTACCTGTTGAAGGGCATGTAGTAGGACGTATCATTATTATTCATGTAGTTCCTGTTGAAGGGCGTGTAGGAGGACGTATCATTATTATTCATGTAGTACCTGTTGAATGGCGTGTAGGTGGACGTATTATTATTATTTATGTAGTACCTGTTGAAGGGCGTGTAGAAGGACGTATCATTATTATTCATGTAGTACATGTTGAAGGGCGTGTAGTAGGACGTATCATTATAATTCATTTAGTACCTGTTGAAGGGCGTGTAGGATGACGTATCATTATTATTCATGTAGTACCTGTTGAAGGGCGTGTAGAAGGACGTATCATTATTATTCATGTAGTACCTGTTGAAGGGCGTGTAGAAGGACCGTAATTCCGCAACTTAAACCTGTCGTTATTTTTAAGTTTTACCGTAATGACATGCTTGACTCGGACAGACAGTTTCTACTAAGAAATCAAATTGTGGACAAAGGGATGGCAAATCAGTGAACAAGAACTCTTTACTATCAGTGAAACTTTACTATCAGTGAAACATTAAGTCAAGCGTGTAAACGCATGTATCCAAACATTACAAAGATATTAACTCTTTTGTTATTAACGTCCGTGACAGCAGCCAACTGCGAACGCTCAAACTCGTCTCTGAGATTTATTAAAAATTCTCACAGAAGCACGATGGGACAGTATCGTTTTAACGCTCTGGTATTCTGTTCTGTCACCGTGACACTTATGCGAGGAAATATCCCCGGCGATTGCTTCTCGTGGACCCATTGTCAGAATAAACATATGACTTGTCTCTGTTTTGCAGTTCTGAAACCATAATTGCTTATGTTTATCCACCATGCAATTATTGTTAATTTATAGTATCGAAATATTGAACGTTCAAAACGTCTCCCAAATATAGCAAAGCAACTTAGGAAACTATGAAAATAAATGATTTTGGCAAGCATTTATCAATGTTGGTACCCCCACCCCCAAAACAAGAAATCCTTGATCCGCAACTGGATTAAATACGTATAAAACGGGTGATTTGTAAAAGACATAGCGGTGATGTTTTTTATAGGCGGCTTCAACTGTTTACGTTGACACGTATCAAACTCACGATTGAAATAAGGCGCATATACATCTTGTCATTCCCAGTTTATGATCAATCAACATACTGTGATATGCCACTTGGATTCATTATTGCGCTGACATTGATTAATCGTCTGGTGTTTTCTGGCTGTTGCTAATAATTTACGGTCATATAATAGTTGTTTCTACGTGTTTTATACATAAAATAGTGTGTTAAACACACCATAATAAATCAAAAGGAATTTTTAGCAAGACACACTAGCACATATGTAGGCTGGAGTTGGCGAGAAGGCTCATGTGGATCTTTATCTCATTTAATCTGAAGGTTCATTGACAATTAACATTAACCAAATACTATGGTGGTTTTGTTTGCTTTCGTTATTACAGCCACACGAAATAGTCTACGGTAATTTTCATCTAGGGTTGTCCTTAATTAATACGTCGTCGATAATTTGTGTCGACCTGTTATGCACAGTTTAAAAAAGCGATACTTTCGGCGGGAAAATAACAGAAAAAAACAACAACACACTTTACATATTTCACAAATTGCATAAGTTAATGATAATATTTTGTTTGAAGTCATATCTTTTGTGTCTGTCAGGTTGATAGTTGAAGTTATGGCAGAAAATAAAAGCGAGTAAAGCCATCAATGGAACGTGTTGTTTGACTTTTCTGTACTGTTTATGAATTATGAATTTATTTTGACTTGAATTATTTATGGTAATTATTTGATTAGCTTTTTTAATTTAACAAATGCGCGATTATTTCAATTGTTAATAATACTTGATAAAAAGTGGAGGAAATACTTGCTGCTTAAATAACCGTCTCTGTCACAACCAACATTGCTGTTTATATTACAGTTTTACTATCTTTATTACAGTCTTCAATTGTTATTTTGACACCTAGAAAATACATTTTCTCTCTCATACAACTACATAATATATTGTTATCTGAAAGATCCGACGAAATGTCATTTATTGGTGTCCTATATCCATGTGAAATGTAAAGCATGGTACCCCGCTTGTCATTTCACAAAATGTATTTCCTATCCGAGCGACGCTGCACAGTTAGCTATTCTAAGAAAACCATGACTTGAGAGAACGTTACATGATCATATTTATCAGCTCTGACATCGGTATCTATTTTCAACTGAAATTCACACCGTGATAATTTATAGATTTGGAAATAATTGACATTTAAAGCGATATATTTTACATTTTTACTATCTAACGAGTAAGGTAATGTTTCAAACATACTTTGTAAACTAAAATATAGGTTTATGCGGCAATCATGCACACATTTCCCAGACCATAGTTTAGATGTTGCCACATCTATTAGTTGCATGCAAACTATCGGATACCACCTTTAATAGAAGGCCGTCTATAAGCAAGTAACATCTATGTAATTAACTAATTCGAGATTCATAATTAGTTTACTTACATAGATCATCAACTCGAATTTGACGTTAGATAGAGTGTATTAGTCAGACGACTACTCGATCACATTACAGATACCACGTGTGATGAAATCAATCATATTAGTATCGGTCAAACAAAGCATAGATAATGATAATGTGTCGTTCTTTTGTTCGAATATAAAACAGCTATAAAAAACAATATATAGTGACAGGACCGATAAGGAAGAATACATTTGTCACACACAATGCTGATTTTTGCTGCATTTCTTTCATCTTTGATTCCACGCGTTTAATACGACGATCGTTTCGGACAAAATGGCGTAAGCTGAGACCTTGTTTTTTGTGTGTCTCATTGTGATATGACCTTAAACATGTCACTCTATTTTACGAAGTGTCTGCGTTACCTTTTTAAAGATATAAGTCTGTACTTTTATTTACATGCGACCTTTATAAATATGCATTCTTTAACTGAAATTATAGCAATCACAAAGCCTATAATATACCATTAATAGAATGGGTGAAAAAATACATTGGACTTTTAATTCTTATTAATTAAGAAGCTAACAAATAGTGGATTACAGATATAAAATATGACTTAACAATGAAAATAAAGTATGTGATATATCAATCGCACCGAAAAAAAGAGTAAGCAGCTTTCAGCTGGAATCATGGTATTATAAGCAACAGTTATTGATTTAATTAAAAAGGTTTTAATATTAAAAATGAAAACATTCCTTTATTAAGCGATTAGATTAACCATGTAAACTTTTATCTAAGAAGGTCTAATTTTAATCCATATTATACAAAGTCATGATTACTTAACTTGAACCAACAAAGTTTTGTTTCGATTTGAAGCCGTTACCTTGATTTTCGGGCGCTCTGTATAGGAATTTAAACGCAGCTAAAAACTATGCATTCTAATTAAACATTTCTTTTTTCATTATATATCTTATGTCAATCAGTGTTTTTTGTAAGCGAGTGTTCAGGAATTCCAATAGATAATTTATAGGCATCGGACGAGAATATAGTAATGGCACCAGTCCGTGCGTGCATCGGTGCGTGCGTGCGTTTGTCTACACATGTATTTCAATATTATACTAAACATCTTATTGTTATGGGTGTCACAGGTAATAAGACATTGGAACCTACAACCGATTTGCATATTTTATACCTTATATTAATATAAATGATGACTTTTTCTACTAAAAACGCCTGAAAATAGTAAATACCCCAAATCCAAAGGAAGATGTCTATCCAAAAGTATACTGAAATTTGACTTATACTGAAATTTGACTTATTTCTAACGACGAGGAGTGTCACAGGTAATAAAACCACTGGGCTATCGTACACCCGTGTCTCCTATTTTTGGAGGTATATATGAGTAATATATAGGTGACATAAAGAAGGTTAAGGGTATTTGACATCACTTTCAGGAGCGACATAAAACAATGTGTTTTCCACTATGAATTGAATTTTGTATATTCTTGCACTCCAGAAAATGAACTATTTTACTGTCAATAGCATTTTCTTCATAACGACCCCGCGAGCCCATGCTATGACGAAGTTAGTGCACCGTGTAGGATGCAATAACAAAATGATGTTTCTTATAAAATTTCGGACAAAATCACCGTTACTATATGTTCCAGGGTGCTTACACTACATTGTACAGAAGGTATACATGTATGAGTAACATTATGCGATGTCACAAATTTACGAGGCTGTTAAAGATTCTATCTCACCAAATCTGGGAAAAACATTGGAAAAATAAAACTTAAGCCTGTTGAAATACTTGAAGCATGATTCCTTTATAGGTAACAAAATATTCAGATCTAAAACATTTTCTAAACAAAAAGTCATGCACCTTTGAAGGAAGGGTTTCGTGATCCATGTTCTTAGTATGTTCTACCATATAATTTGAAAGTTGCAGGGGTTTCCAGTTGCGAAACGATTCCTTTATGTATCTCCATTCCATTAGGTCATCTGTTTCTATTGGCAAAGATTTGATACGGCGTAACAATATCTCTGGTGAGAAGCGCGCTATTATTGCACCACCGAGGTTCACTAATATGGGAAAGTGCATCATTCGGTCTCAGCAAAGGGGCGTCTGTGGCCAAGAGGTTAAGGTTTCCGATTGAGAATCTCTTGCCCCTCACCGCTGTGAGTTCGAGGCCTATCTTTCATGTACGGAAGCTAACCAGCTGGCTTGCGGAACGTTGGTGGTTCTACCCAGGTGCCCGCCCGGACCTGAAAATTGCCAGGTGGGGCTCCTTGGGTCTTCCTCCACAAAGTTGGTCCAAACCATAACGTCCTCGTAAAGAGGCGAGAGCTACATAAAATTGGGAAAAAAACAGCAACAACATCTGCCTCAGCCGGCATAGCTGGTTTTTAAGATGCGTTGTTATGCTACCTCAGATAAAAAAAAAAGAAGAGTGCATTGAGGTGGCCATTTTCCTTTCACGTCGATCTACGTAATAATGGTCGAAAAGTAAAGATATTAGTTCATATACATGGACACCTCTCCTTCATTTTGTACGATTCTGATCTTTTTTATTCAATTTTTGCTTTGGAAAGGGCTGTTTCGGACAATTAATGACAAATTAAAGAATCTGGAGTAAAGATGGCTTATTTTTTCACTGCATTAATTTCAAAAACAGCATTCGGATGCTCTTGACAAGGAAAACAGAATTAAATAAGTCAATATTGTCAACCGGAAATTGCATAAGATGTCACTATAATAGACGTTAAATGGATTTAAAAGTGCGCGATTCTTTTAACCATAGGGTAGTACGGAAAACGATTCAATTTACCAACGACTTACGCAGTCTTTCTGCTAGGAAAATCCCTAACAAATTTATGCAGTAAGAAATGGGGTCTTTCCGTGTATTATTTCACAAAATGCATTGAAATAATATTTGCATCGCGTGCATCAATAAAGTAGCATAAACGTCTTTCGACGTAACATAATTTTCGACTTTACAAATCATTATTGTATGTTTGTAAAAAAGTGAGACCCCTATTTTCTATTTCATATATTTGTTCATATTCATATCTGTTTATATTCAGTTTAACGCCCTCTTTCAGATAGCTAGACCTGGCTAGTTTTCAGGCGACGATGATGAATGGATATCAATCCAGTAACGCTGGGTTCCTTACCAGAACTCCTCTAGTTGAGTGAGACAACGCTGGATTAAGAGTCAACGTTCTTAACCATTCGGCAACTCCAAACAAACATTTTTAAGCAACACCACTGTAAGTGAGAAGTGGGTTGAATCATTTCCGTTTACCAAATCTCTCACCAAAGTTTGTATGGTGATGCTTTTGTATCTCTATATACGCGCGTTTTGTAACGTTTCAATGTCCCACACAGTGAAACTAATGAAACTATCATCAACAACAAGCACGAAAAGTGGTTTTAGAAATCATCTAGCACAAAAACAATTCAAGCAAAAGAATTCTGAAAAGTTCACCAGTTGCACAAGAAAGCCCGCTAGGCAACGAAATTGTGTTTTTAACCAATGTTGTTAATTCAAATGCATAGTTGTAGACAATTAAGCAAATCAATAATTGAGACAATTTTAAGTACTAAGTTCATTGCTAGACGCCATTTAATGACATGAACACACAAGCTGATAATATAAAAAAACGAGGTCAGAGTTGGTTTCATGCGGTTTTTAATTTAAACATTCAAATATTCCTTTATTTGGCTATTAGATTAACCATATACACGTTTATCTAAGACGGTCTTATATTAATCCATATTAACCAAAATCAGGCAAACTTAACTTGAACCAGCACAGACGTATTGCGGCTTGAAAGCGTTACTTTACTTTTCAGGTGGTCTGTATGGAAATTTAAACGCAGCTAAGACATGTTACATCCTAATTAGCGAGTGTTCGGAAATTCGAATATATAATTAGAGATTGAATGTTGATCAAGGAAAAATAAATATAACAGAAAACAAAATATAATGTGACCAAATGTAAGCAAAATAATCCCAGTGTTGTTTAAAAATCTGTCCAATTATTAAGAATTACAGTTTCTGAACACTTCATCAAAGATAGTTAATATAACAAGACAATGATGATAATAACGAGAGCGCTTGTGGTGATGAACACATTTAATGCTAAATAATATTTCGATTTACTTACGGACAAGGGCCGTGTAGGCATTCACTGACGAAGATTGAAGCAGAGCAGATTTAATTCCACAAAGAGTTAGTGCCAACCAAAAGCAATATCCTGTCAACGACGCCATTGCGATCTTAAGACTGTATATTTCACACGTCGTGACGATACGAATTCCCAACGCGACTAACAACCACTACCTCTCGGAGAGTACTGCTTCACCACTGTTAATATTTATATATTATGACGTGGTTGATGCATGGGAGCCGTGATATAATCAGACAAGGTGATATTTTATAATTTGACATTCTGATTTGAATATTTTATACGATGGTTTTATTTTGCCTCTTGCCAATATATGCAAAATTATGTGGCGTAATTTAACATCTTTTGTTTTATAACCGATATTGATTTGGATATTTAAATCACGTCAAAGGCACATTTGGCGCGTGTTTGACACATTGTATTTATAATCAACATTGGCTTTATAATCAACTCACTATACATCACGCCAAGAATGGTTTAGTCATACGCCGACGTGCCATTTTGGGGCTAATTAGCACTAGGTATACTCTTCATTGAGGCTCATTTTAGAAATAGTTATATTCTGATTAGAAGTACACGTAGGTTAATATAAGTGATAAATAAATATAATATTAATTTTATCAAATTATCTTAGTTTTAGTAGTGTGCGTGGTGGAGAAGTGACTCCTGGACGGGTGGTCCCGTTAACAAGCTATAAACCTGGCACTTTATGCTAGTCCGTGGGCTAGTTACTACGCATTGCTCCCGATAGTAATTACCAAAGTACTGGTTCTACACAGTAGGGTGGGATTAATACACGTACGTTACTTTTTAAAAAAAATTGTGACATGGCCGCCTATAAACGCATATGTTTAAGGTATTCGTAAAACGTACACGGTATCACTCCAGAAAATTTGCAAAATGCCACGAACGCGATTATTTATTCGGTCGTTCCTGTTCATTTCGAGTCGTTGTCTATGTGGCATAGCATCAGCAGCAAAACTATTTAAATATTTTGGTATAAGCCTTGAGGAGCACTTGATCAGTTCAAGTTGTATCTACGGGACGACAACTGAGAGGCATTCATCTTCCGTCATCTTCTGTGTGGTATACCATGTAACCATCCTTCATCTTTCGTCATCTTCTGTGTGATATACCCAACTGTTACCAGCCGCCATCTTCCGCCATCGTATATGTGATATACCCAACTGTTACCCGCCTCCATCGTCCGTCATCTTCTGTGTGGTATACCATGTTACCATCCTTCATCTTCCGTCATCTTCTGTGTGATATACCCAACTGTTACCCACCTTCATCTTCCGCCATCGTCTGTGTGATATACCCAACTGTTACCCGCCTCCATCTTCCGCCATCTTCTGTGTGATATACCTAACTGTTACCCTCCTGCATCTTCCGTCATCGTCTGTGTGATATACCTAACGGTTACCTTCCTTCATCGTCTGTGTGATATACCGATCTGTTACCCTCATCCATCTTCCGTCATCTTCTGTGTGATATACCCATCTGTTACCCTCCTTCATCTTCCGTCATTTCTGTGTGATATACCCATCTGTTACCCGACTTCAACTTCCGTCATCTTTTATGTGATATAACCAACTGTTACCCTCCTCCATCTTCCGTCATATTTTATGTGATATAATCAACTGTTTCCCTCCTCCATCTTTCGTCATATTCTGTGATATACCTAACTGTTACCCTCCTTCATCTTCCGTCATCTTCTGTGTGATATACCCATCTGTTACCCTCCTTCATCTTCCGTCATCTTCTATGTGATATACCCAAATGTTACCCTCCTACATTTCCGTCATCTTCTATGTGATATACCCAACTGTTACCCTCCTGCTCGACATGTACAGATCAGATTTATACAAATGGTGTAGATAGAGAGTTGGCAGATCAGGATCTGCACTATTTGCTGCTGAATATCAACTTGTATATCTAAGCACGTGCTCGTGTAGACGTAGGGAGAGGAGTTAGACTTATTATGGGTTATGACCGTTGGCATGATATTGGCTACAGATGTTTCATTATCGCCAGTGTGGCATAATTCATTATGGATATTAGTTTCATGCAGTTAGTGATCAAAAGAAGTTCTATAATAAAGTTTGACGTTTATATCTGGCTGTGATTAATCGCTGTTTCTTATTACAAGTGATCTCCTCATTGTTCGGTTGAACAGATAGAAATTGTTTCAGTTTTAACAAGATGTAATTAAACGATTGACATATATTGTTTAAACACATTTAAAAGCTTTTAATTCGCCATAAATCTGTTTATTTTAAAAATAAAATATATTAAAGCTTTACTGCAATTTATACAATTATCTTTCCATATTTCTTTTATTAATTATTTGAAGAAGGTAAACATCTTAAAACCTGCTTCTGTGACAACATTGTGGGCATGACATATACAAGTAGTTCTACCCGGATGTCTACATGCTTTGTCAATGATAGCTGAAGGTTCTGATCGTTCTACCCGGATGTCTACATGCTTTTTTTGAGGGTTCTGCTGGTTCTCCCCTGATGTCTACAGGCTTTATCAATGATAGCTGAAGGTTCTGATCGTTCTACCCTGATGTCTACATGCTTTTTTGAGGGTTCTGCTGGTTCTCCCCTGATGTCTACAGGCTTTATCAATGATAGCTGAAGGTTCTGGTCGTTCTCCCCTGATGTCTACAGGCTTTTTCAATGATAACTGAAGGTTCAAATCGTACTCCCCTGATGTCTACAGGCTTTATCAATGATAGTTGAAAGTTATGGTCGTTCTACCCGGATGTCTACATGCTTTTTCAATGATAGCTGAAGGTTCTGATCGTTCTCCACTGATGTCTACATGCTTTATCAATGATAGCTGAGGGTTCTGATCGTTCTACCCTGATGTCTACTGGCTTTATCAATGATATCTGAGGGTTCTGATCGTTTTACCCGGATGTCTACTGGCTTTATCAATGATAGCTGAAGGTTCTGATCGTTCTACCCTGATGTCTACAGGCTTTATCAATGATAGTTGAGGGTTCTGGTCGTTCTATCCTGATGTCTACAATATTTATCCATTGTAGCTGAAAGTTCAGATGGCTGCCATAATGGCACTATGTGTGGAACTGTGATGTCGATATCAACAAAGTATGTTTCCCAACAGTTAGTAAATCTACGTTACAGTAATTGTTCTATTAGACCAGTTACTATGTACTGGTTCGTAAAAGAATACTGTGCATTGGGTGGTAAATTATTACCGTATACTGGGTGGTAAATAGTTACTGTATACTGGGTGGTAAATAATTCCTGTATACTGGGTGGTAATTATTTACTCTACATCTTGTGATAAATAATTACTTATACTGGGTTGTAAATCATTACTGTATACAGGGTGGTAAATATTTACTATATACCGGGTGTTAAATATTTACTGTATACTGAGTGGTAAATAATTACTGTATATTGGGATGGTAAATAATTACTTAATTAATAAATACTAGTAACTACTAACTATATACTGGGTGGTAACTAATTACTGTCTACTGATGGTAACTAATCACTGTATACTGGGTGGTAACTAATTACTGTCTACTGATGATAACTAATCACTGTATACTGGGTTGTAACTAATTACTGTCTACTGATGATAACTAATCACTGTATACTGGGTGGTAACTAATTACTGTCTACTGATGGTAACTAATTACTGTATACTGGGTGGTAACTAATTACTGTATACTGAGTGGTAAGTAATTACTGTATATTGGGTGGTAACTGATTACAGTATACTGAGTGGTAACTAATTACTGTATACCGGGTGGAAACTAATTACTGTATACTAGGTGGTAACTAATTACTTATATTGGGGTGGTAACTACTTTTTGTATACTGGGAGGTAAATAGTTACTCTATAGCGGGTGGTAACTAATTACTGTATACTAGGTGGTAACTAACTACTTATATTGGGGTGGTAACTAATTACTGTATACTGAGTGGTAACTTATTACTGTATACCGGGTGGAAACTAATTACTGTATACTATGTGGTAACTAATTACTTATATTGGGGTGGTAACTCATTACTGTATACTGAGTGGTAACTAATTACTCTATACCGGGTGAAAACTAATTACTGTATGCTAGGTGGTAACTAATTACTTATATTGGGGTGGTAACTAATTACTTATATTAAGGTGGTAACTAATTACTGTATATTGGGTGGTAAATAGTTACGGTATACTGAGTGGAAAATAATTAATGTATACTAGGTGGTAAATATTTACTGCATATTCCATGGTAACTAATTCCTGTGATTACATTAGACTTGCAAATACCGTCTACAAACAAGAATGGTTTTCCCCGAATACTTCCCCGAAAACAGCCAATCAGAGAGCGTAATGCATAACGCTTTCGGTAAGAGTCGCAAAATGGTCGCTATCGATGTTGCTGTAGAAAAGTCACTCCGTTTAAGTTTGTTTTACAACTTTCGACCTGAAGACAGGCGCGTTTCTCCCATTACGCACTTTACGCACGTGCGTACCCTCCTCTCGGAAAATCGAAAATCTAAAAGTACGAAACATACTACATACTTAAGAAAGTCCATGCCTAACCCGGGTTAGGAATGATATATTTCATTTCCGTAGTTTCTATGTTAAAAAATCTTATTATCACACCAATAAAGTTGAAAAGGTTTAAAATGACTAAACTTTAAACACGCCAGGATTTTAGTCGTTCATATTTTGCATTAAGTTCCTCGCATGTCCGCATTTTACATGTTATTCATTAGAAAAGAACCGAATATATTCAAAAGTATTGTTACAAAGGTTATTTCCCTTGTAATTGTGCGTAATTTCAAAAACGGCCCAGATACGCGCCTGCCTGAAGATGTTAAAACAAATGGGATACTACATACAACGCATCTGTCTGCAGTGACATAAGTCGTGCGCGGAGTGTCCATATTTACATTTCTTTGTAATTGGGCGCAGCCATTGACACGATACGTTCGGAAAGCTTCGGGTCATCATTTACTTTTGCGATTTTTTAGGCGACAATCTGATTGGTTGGGGAGGTTTTACTGACTCGTTGTCAGATCCTGATAGCGGACGGTTTTCGTGATATGATTTAGATTATTGCTAATGGCAACATTCCCCAATATAGACATGCTTCTTTAGATTAAAGTTGGCACTTGACATTTCGAGCCAGAACAGCGTTTGGCTAACTTGTAAGGTTTGTTTAAGCTGCGATTTGATTCCCTTGATGTGGGTGGCAGTTGCAATGTAACGAGTTCAGAAGGATAAACAAATCAGTTTACATTGTATTTGAAGACGCTTTTCAGTCAAAATGTAAGCGGGCGCGACTTATACTAGCTAATACATCGATTTTGTTTAAATACATCGCAGAGACCATTTATGATCATTATAGCGATGTCTGGATAGAATCAACGGCGCAGCGCAAGTCAGCAGGGAGATCTTCCCACATTAAGTCCTTCGGCCGAACGGGACTCAAAACCACGCGGTGAGAGGCTTAGCAGTCGGGGGAGTTCTAATCGGCGACGCTACCACTACGCCACTGGCTCTCCTATACCAAAAATATGCCAAATCTGAATACATAAAGCAGGTACATGTGTAGTCGAGTACCGGTCTGGCAAGAACTTCCATGTGGTGTGGTTTTCAAGCTGAACTGCCCAGCGCCGGTGATTCTGCACAAACATTTGCCTGCGGGTCTTTCTCCGCCGAAAATAAGCTGGACGTTGCCAATATGACCATAATTCTGTTGATGCGGTTTAACAAAACACGCATTTGTAGTATACTTGGCATTGTTATTATATCATTATTTAAATAACCAATCACTTACGCAATGAATGGCTAAAGTGTTGCATGCAGCTGCCAACGGTCACATTTTCTGAAAACCATTTACATACAGATAGTGTAATTTTTCATCATGGATCTACCTATTAGAGAGAGAGCGAGCGAGCGAGCGAGAGAGAGAGAGAGAGAGAGAGAGAGAGAGAGAGAGAGAGAGAGAGAGAGAGAGAGAGAGAGAGAGAGGGAGAGAGAGAGAGGATCTGACATGAGTTGTTATTTAATACAAACAATATTACATGGGTATATTGAATGGAAAACAAGGTGAATCATGTGATAAATATATAAATATCGTTGCAACTCAGCTACAGGTAAGTTGTAAACATTTACTTAAAATTATTGCATAAATAATGCATGTAGATTTAAAGTAAAATGGTTTCTCCCAAATAACCAAATGATTCACTCGTATGCTCTTTATACCAGGCCACTATGCATGTCTACCTTGAAATGAGCTTATGTGGTATATATTAATATCTGTATGCATACTTAGATCTTGGTTCATTTGAGTCCAGAGCTGATCATTGTTTGTTAATACTTTTCATGGATCAACGATGTAATACCAAGATAACTTTAAATAAAGATGTTAAAGTTCAGTATAAACTCCTGTTTTGTATATGACACGTTTCTTCTGATATTGGAAAAAAATATCTCCTGGCAACATGCACCACAGGCTACTTTTTTATAAATTTGGGTAAATACTTTAGGGGTTATGCTCCTTGAACAGAAGGGCAAAAATAGAGTAGCATCCATTATTTTCTTTATGTGTATCTGCATTTCCATTCATCTGTTCATAGTTTTTTCCAGACACTAAATTAAATGAACAATAGTAAACTTTAATGTTGCCGGTAGATCTTATTTCAGGTAAAGTCGAGAAGAGCTATCACTTTACTTTTGATATATAAGATATTTAAGATGGCCTGTCCTTTGTTTATGATTTTCTCTTTGTTTACAGGGTGAAGACACAGAATCAGTAACTAGCACAGAGGCAGGTTACGACGTAGAGGTATCCAATGTAAACAAGATCAAAGAAAGAGGTAAATATACTTCACATTTTACTAAATCTAAGACCTGAAAAAGGGATCTATACTAAAAATACTGTTAACACTTTAATTTCTTAATGTTTCTTCTTCTGCACTTACTACTGTAAGCTTCTTTAAATAGTTTGCCTTTATGCACCGATAAACACAGTATCTTCTGAAATACTTCTGAATTAATGTTGTACACATCAACATTTATTTACATAAGAATATGTCATTTATCAAATGCCACTTAGAGTATAAATAAGTATAAGGACTGACTTCAGATATTGTTGTCATTATGTAATTATGAAAGCTCTTGGTAGGGTTAACTCAAAGCAGAATCCTTCCTACTTTACGCAACATAAAATAAAATTGGGCTTATACACTCGTAATATCATAACAGTCAGCCTTCATTCCTTAAAATATTGACCTCATTTTGTTCAACATTTGTCCTTAGGACATGGACTTGGCAAATTCAAATAAAAAGTCTGAATTTTAAGTTGGGTATGTTGAAAGTTTACTACCGGTATATCAAAATGTCACATAAAGTATGAAAATAGTGTTTTTCCAAAAGGATTAAAACAGCAGCACCTTAATGTACATTTTTATTGCATGTTGCCAATAGATTGAAAAAGTTAAGTTACAGTTTGTAAACAGACCTTTATCTGATTACATTATTAATTTAGAAAAACACCTTTTCAGATAGGACTTATGAAGTTGTTTTTTTTCATAAATAAATTAGTTGTTCCATGAAAAATAACAGTTTTAAAAGGAAATACTGTATGGAACTATTTTTTTTTATTTTTAAAGAGGCCTGAGCGCATGTGTACCTTCTGTGCCAAAATAATCTCAGGAGGAAAACTGAACAACAGAATAAGGTCTTTAATTGCAGAGAGAAAGTCAAGATTCAAGAATGTTTAACTTCTAGTTGTGTCTCCTGGATCTGGAACCTGTAGTTTATCTCTGAGCTACAAAGGCTCGGGTTGGTTCAAGATATGTTTGTTGATCTTTGCTTAAAATAGCTTATAAGTTGACTTGTCTTTTTTCTTAATTATGGATTGATTTTATATGCCCTATGCAAAAGTTAAAACTTACGAGAAAATTGTTCACCTACTGCATATATTTATGACATTCAAGATTTTACTGTAATGTGAATACAGTTCCAGTGAGTAAATTAATTTTTGTTTTAATGATTTATTTCCTTTTTTCCGCCATATATTTGAAATGATATATTTTCTCGTTGAAGTTTATTTTACTGCACTCAGGAGCAGTAAAAATGTGTTGACTTCAGACTTGACAAAAGATAGAGTCTTCGTAATAATCTGAACAATTATTGAGAAGGTTTTACACACTTAATTTAAGTTTGTTCACATTTGTGCCATTTTTGACTTAGAATTTTAAGTTTGAGAATTTTACTTTAAAGTCGTAAGCAGGAAATGGAGAGTTAGTACGGTCTGATACACAGTAGCGTGATAAGGGTTAAGCGTGTCCAGACTGTATTTACACTATTTTCTCAGTTCTAAAATAGTGTAAACTGGTGTTTGATCTTAGAGTAACCTTAAGGAAAGTCATTTTCATATATACCTTGTGGGACAAAAAAAACTGTTGCGTCAAAGAGGTAGCTGATGCAAAAAGATATTGTTTAAGAGGTATAGTGTAAATGGCTTAGAGTAACTTTTAAGAATTCTTAGTGCTAAAAAACTACAAGGCATAAAGACTTAATATACATGCTTCTTAGTTAGCTCTGTACAAAAGATTGTTATACCTCCATTAAACAAAGTTGTGTGGGTGGGGGGGGGGGGGGGTATATAGGAGTGAGCTTGTCGGTCGGTCTGTCTGTCGGTCAGATGGATGGTTTCTGGACGATAACTCATGAAAGGCCTTACAGATTTAAATAATTTTTGGTACACAGGTGTAACATCATAATATAAAGGTCAAGTTCAAGTTTGGGGATGGTAGGGTCACTTTACTAAAAATAGAAAAATGGTTTCCGGATAATAACTCATGAAATACTTCACAGATTTTATCATTTTTTGGGACATAGATGTAACACCACAAGATAAAAGTCAAGTTCGACTTTGGGGCCTGTGAAGTTAAGGTCACTGTCACTAAAAATAGAAAAATGGTTTCCGGACGATAACAATGATACATATTATTATAACTTCAGGCCATTCATTTTACGTTTTCCTGTTCCAGTATCAAGCATTCATGTAGGGGTATTTAATCACCTTCAGTGATAATTCTAGTGATAACAATTTGGATGTATTAAAATTTGGTCAGAGATTAGGTTGCATACATTTTATTTTGCATTTACATTTCCAAAGCCTACTTAAAACCATGGCTTTTAAGTGAGGGATTGAGGGACATCATGATCCTTTTGTTAAATGTTAATGATTGTTTATGTAAACCTTTAGATGAGTGAAGCTCTTTTGCCAACTGAATATAATAAATTATTATTCCATAATGTGTGTATTGTTTATTTTACTTTTCCTAATCATAGTATTTCTCAGTTGCTTAGTTGCATATCCTGAAATCCTGTTTTTTACTCTCTGTTAGGGGGCGCCTGTGGCTGAATAGTAAGAGTCACTGACTGGTAACTCCTCAGCCCTTCACTGCTTGAGTCCTGGTCGGGGTGAGAACTTTATTGTGGGGAAGTTTTTTCAGCTGACCTGCGATGCACCCGTGGTTCTACCCAGACATATGTCTGGGGTCTTCCACTGGACGTCACTTTAATGACCGTAATTGTGTTGTTGAAATCCATTTCTAAAACCAAACCAAATTTTATATTAAATTTGACTATGTCTGATTAGTTTGCCACTTTCTAATACAATGATATCTGATTTTTACAATTAAATAAGTATCAAAATGCCATTATAGCAAATAGTTCTTTCTAACACAATTTTATGTTAATTATTTCCTATGGACCTGAGATTGCATATTTGGAACAATATAAAAGCTGTCCCTCAGTATGGTGAATAAGTCAATGTAGGTATATAATGGTTGCTAACATTGTAACCCATTAATCTTTTATAGCAGCTGGTCTGAAAACGAGCAAAAAGTATTTTATTTAAAAACAAGACCAAACTACAAGAGTAGTGTACAAAGGACCTCACAACAAAGAATGTGGCATGAAACAAACAAAACGAGCCTGTGAGTCCATATCCAGTCAAAAACAAACATTACAAAGAAAAATAACTGTCAATAACATTAAAATTTAGAACGATTGATGATACCAATTGCAAAAATAATGTAGCACAACCATGCGCCACACATAATGCATTAACACATGGCAACTAAACATGGAAGGGACAGACAAAAAGTCTCGATTAAAAGATTTAGTTACATAATTTTAATGTCAGAAAAGTTAAAAAACAAGAAAAATAACTTGGTTTTTACAATACATGCTAAAGTGACACTAAAATAAAATGAAATGTAGCATGTTTGAAGAATACATTCGAAGTCTGTCAAATGCTCTTGATTGTGTACATTTAATACCTACTATTGTTCAATTATTGATTTTTTTTTTAAATTATTTAGTAAAAAGTTTGTATATGTCTGCAAAATGCTGATTTTTTTATTTTAGGTTGCTGTCTGCCTTATCCTGAATGCAGATATATATATATATATATATATATATATATATATATATATATATATATATATATATATATATATATATATATATATATATATATATATATATATATATATATATATATATATATAAATTTAAAAGCATAAAATTGCGTCCTTAAAGACTACAGTTTTATATCAAAGTAGGCCTACATGTACTTGAAAACCATAAAACCCTTAGTACGTATAATATCACCAGGCGGTGTTAAGATGTTAAGATTTTAAATGGGGATGTAGTAATTACAGCAGACCAAAAGTTTCGATTTCGATTGTCGTTTATTTGCTTGGCAGCAACTCGCTTGGGTTAATGTTCACATTTCTACACAATTCTACCCTCTCTAATCCAGTTTTCACTTTCTCTCTATCGCTTTTTCATTTCCTAACTGATAACGTTTCCATGTCCTGTCTCAACCCTGCTCTCTCTCCTCTGCATCTCTCTGCCCCTTTTTTTCTCTTCTCTCTCCTTTACTTCCCCTCCAAATCTTACATTTTCCTTCTCTGTTTATCCACACCAACTTCTCACATTCTACCAATTAACACAAATAATTAAGTGATCTCTCTTATCCATAGGTACATACATTCAATCATTCTCCTATCACACCCTTCTTCATAAGTCTTTCATCATCGCCATTAAAGGTAGATTTTAGCCGTGACCATATTTACCAGGCTAACAAAGGATACTTGGTCCTGAGAGAAGCTGGTATCTTTTGATCTGAGTTAGTTATGTAATCAACGTGGAATTAGGACCATGTATCCTGCCACGTGATAATATTGATATACCTTCTTCTCTGCAGCATGGCTCACATTGGAAATACCTGTTTGCAATGATGAGTGGGAATTCATGCTTAACTGTTCACGCACATCTATGGCATCAGTGAACAGCATTTTGCATGATCTTTTCAGGTAACAATGACATTTGGTTATTTGAGAAAACAAGTTGGTCCAAACTGTCAGATATTTCCTTTCAGAAAGAATTGCTTCTCCAAACAGTCGATATTTGAAGGCCCATTGATAACTCAACGAACTAGACCTGAAGTGGCGATAAAACGTCCCCTCCTTACTGATAACGAGATAATCTGTCGCATGTTGCCTAAATCTAGCTCTTAATCCGGAAAGGCGATATCAGGCTTTGAAGACCCGTCACTAGCAACAGTCTATTATGCGCGCATTCAGACATGGTATGATAATTCGAAGCTACTTCATACGGTGGCACAGAGGTGACACGCACTTCTCTTCTTTTTTTTATCTCGTTCACACGAGATACTTAATCGTGGGAACGAGATACTAAGTCGAGGGAACGAGATACTAAGTCGTGGGAACGAAATACTAAGTCGTGGGAACGAGATACTAACTCGAGGGAACGAGATACGTAAGTCGTGGGAACGAGATAGTTAGCCAATCAAAATGCTTGTTTTATTCATGCATGCATGATTCGGTTCAATGATGGCCGATGACAGAGAAAGACTTATTAAGTTTTACTTTGAAACTGGGTTAACATATGCAGAAATTCGATTTGTTTTGAAAGAAAGGCGTGATATAAGGCTACCTGTCAGACAGTTGCATAGAGATTTACGTGTACTGGGGTTGCGACCAAGAATTTATAGTGATTGTCAAACTGTTGTGAACTTTATTACCAATCAAGTTGAGCCTTATGGAAGTATACACGGATACCGGGTCCTGCGACAGCGTTGTATCGCTAATGGTTTAATGGTACGGTGGTACGGGCCGACGATGTTGCAACCATTATTCGAATATACGATGTACAGGGTTAAGTTTAAAACATACATTAAGTATTACTATATTATAATTTTATTTTGGGCGCTGACGGTAGTACACGACAGTTTTCGTAAAGTACACAGCAACTTTTTAAAATTGTAATTAGTTGAAACAAAGGGAAGTAACCTGGTGTATGACAAATGCATAAATGTAACAAACATTCTGATTGGCTGACTAACTCGTTCCCTCGAGTTACTATCTCGTTCCCACGACTTAACTAACTTGTTCCCACGACTTATTATCTCGTTCCCACGACTTATTAACTCGTTCCCACGACTTATTAACTCGTTCCCACGACTTATTAACTCGTTCCCACGACTTATTATCTCGTTCCCTCGACTTATTATCTCGTTCCCTCGACGAGTTAGTATCTCGTTCCCTCCAGATAGTATCTCGTTCCTTCGACTTAGGATCTCGTTCCCACGACTTAGTATCTCGTGGGAACGTGACAAAAAGATTAGTGCATGTCACCTCTGTGCCACCGTAAACCTCTAAACCGTTGAAAGATTAATAATTATAAATATTGTCATTTAAACGTGAGATATTATTTACGTCAGTCAGCAAGCACCAACAATTTATTGACACGAATTATTAATAATACGTAGCCTATGGAGTTGGTGGTATAAATATGCCGAACTATTTACACTGCGGAAGAACGTCACTCTTAAATCTATATATAGGAAGCATTGATCTATATATAGATCAGATCAACGACAGGAAATTTAAAACATAACTTTAGTTCCCCATATAGGGCCTACAAATGGTTGAGTCCATTATGTCGCATTGAAGCTCGGTTCATGTGCAGTTTCTGGTAGTTTTTAGCTGTCATTAAAAAACAACCGACGCGATTTACCTCAAGTTCTTGAACTGACATACAGCACATGCATATTTTTTTTGCAATGAAGAACGTTTTCAAAAACATGTTAATGCTGTCCAATTACATGTAGTATCTTAACCTTCCTCCTCCACCTGCTTGATCATTTGGCATGGTCTTGTGGGAGAGAATGACGAAAGTGCAGACATGTGTTTAAGTTTCGCAAAAAGGTGTGTGTTTTTATTGCTGTGAGTACAAACATTGGCTTATTATTAAATCGTTGATATATGTTACAATACACGTATTTATTTGTGCGGACCGCTACACTCTTTACATTACTCACGAGGGAGAAGGCTATGGGAAACGAAACTGTTCACAAACAAGTGTACCCTATGTTAGAGTTATGTTATATTGTGTTTCACAATTCAGTTCAAATAATGACAGTATGTTCTGGAAAGGAAATGCCTTCAAACAAGTAAAATATTGTATAAGAGTTATATAAAGGACAATAAACTGCATTTTTCCTTAACACTTATATTACACGGCTAAATTGTGCATAAACCAACTCAATCTCTCGCTGTGCCAGTTTTCAACGAGAATCTCGTAGGTCACGTGAAGACACGAGACAAATGGCCGCTATGGAATAAATATTTCAGGTATGGCTGAAATGTCAAATAGTGAAGACAATATTCATAATAATGGTACAAGTCAAACTTGTCCAATTCAATTGCTACCAGAGGATGAACGTGAGCAAACATTTTTTTTTATATTTGACGATGATTTAAAGTTAAATGGCCTTATTAAATGTTTAAGAAAAACAGTAGGAATAGATTCAGAAAAAACAACAATTATAATTACAAAAAAGAGAAATCACACAACAGAACTCTTACAGCTTGATTTTAGAACAATGAAATGTTACCCAGAATATTTTTGCACAGGTACAAAAGGTCAAGATAAAACAATGTTAGTTTATTTAATGGCAGAAACCATAACTAAAAATACCGGACTTCAATTTAGAAACAAGTTTAACATTATTGTAATCCGAAATAAAGAATGTGTGTCGATTCTTTCCCATTTTTGTCCAAAATTTCTACCAAATTTCACGACAGTTTTGCAATCCACTATGGGAGCCACCTTGAGGGCTGAGTGTGAAGTAATCGTCAATTTTTTTCTGTATGAGTCAATAGGCAGCTATAAAACAGGTAATAAGACGATCGACTACACTTCTAAAATAGATCCTATAACAGGAAATACTCTTCAAAATCTTGGAACTCTTAGACATCTTCAGAGAAATGACACCGATTGGGTGGTGTTGCTGCTGGATCTGGACAATCAGTTAATTACCACACCGTATATAAATTGCCTCATAGATCTGATAGAAGGGTGGGAATCAGTAGGCCTACTATTAATAGGAGCTAGTCACGAATCCCAAGGCCGTCGTGTCAATGAAATAGCCTATATTCTGTCAACCAGATTTGGTCAGAATTTTATGCACGTTGTCGTCGCAGAGGCAACAGATGCTGCTGATTTGGCATTGGTTATCATCAAAATGGCCATAGATCAAATTACAGCAGGCGATATAAACCGTAGTACAATTATTTTTATAAGCAAAGATAGAATGTTTAAATATTTCCACTGTCCCGAGAATAATATGCATATGTTAGACAAATAAGCAATAACTGAAGATGTAATTGATAAATTTAGAAGACTGTCAGGACGTAGAGCCTTGTAAACAGAGAAATATGTCGTCAACAAATACTTTTTTAGCTTAAAATACAATGTTCGCTTTTACCGGACTGATATATTAAAGCACTTTTTCCACAGCGGTTAACATTTGGTTTTTAAATATCGGCTATTCGGAGCAAATCTTAAATATTAGAGTCAAATTGCAGTTATGGGCTTGAGCCATAAACAAATGTGGGCTGGGGTCACATGGCATATTTGTGAGCTAGAGCCAAATTGCAGTTGTGAGCCAGACTCACAAACAAATGTGGGCTGGGGTCACATAGCATATTTGTGAGCAAGAGCCAAATTGCATTTGTGAGCCAGACTCACAAACAAATGTGGGCTGGGGTCACATAGCATATTTGTGAGCTAGAGCCAAATTGCAGTTGTGAGCCAGACTCACAAACAAATGTGGGCTGGGGTCACATAGCAGTTGTGAGCTAGAGTCTAATTGCAGTTGTGAGCCAGACTCACAAACAAATGTGGGCTGGGGTCACATAGCATACTTGTGAGCTGGAGTCCAATTGCAGTTGTGAACCAGACTCACAAACAAATGTGGGCTGGGTCACATAACATATTTGTAAGCTAGAGTCAAATTGCAGTTGTGAGCCAGACTCACAAACAAATGTGGGCTGAGGTCACATAGCATATTTGTGAGCAAGAGTCAAATTGCAGTTGTGAGCCAGACTGACAAACAATGTGGGCTGGGGTCACATAGCTGTTGTGAGCTTGAGACGTACTGCAGTCGTGAGCCAGACTCACAAACGAATGTGGGCTGGGGCCACATAGCATATTTGTGTGCTTGAATCAAATTGCAGTTATAAGACTCTTTTTAGTAATTAATTTTAAACCTCTGTTTTTCGAAATTTTATAACATTTTTTAAAACCACTGTTATTGCGCTTTTTCAAAATTACATTATCTCCAAACATTTTTGGTAAAAAACAAGCCGATGTCCACCGAAGAGGGGAGCGTGCTCGTCGCGGTGGATGCACAAGTTGTTACACGTGAACCAAACACACCCTAACTGCAGGGGAAAGCGGTGTTTCTGTTTGAGAGTTTATCCTAATCACAAATGCTCAAATATCAAACTGTTTGAGAATAATGATGGTGTAGTAGCACGACTACATAACGGTTCTTGTGTAACAACTTGACAGATACCCCTTGATTTTAAACATACATATTGTGTCGTGTGTAAAAGCTTGACAGAAACCAGCTTGAATTTATACATACACATTGTTTATTGTGTTACAACTTGACAAATACACCCTTGATTTTAAACGTACACATCGGTTCTTGTGTAGCAACTTGGCAGACACCCCCTTGATTTTAAACATATATATCGGTTGTTGTGTAACAATTTGAAAGATACCAAAACTTTCACATTGGTTCTTGTGTAGCAAGTTGACAAATACTAAATTGATTTTAGACATACATATTATGTCTTGTGTAATAGTTTCAGAAATACGGCCTTGGTTTTAAACATACACATTGGTTATTGTGTAGCAACGTGACAAATACTACACTGGTTATAGACAGACATATTGTGTCTTGTGTAACATTTACCGCCTTTAAACTAACACATTGGTTCTTGTGTATCAACTTGACAAATACACCATTGGGTTTAAAGATAAACATTGGTTCATGTGTGACAAAATGACATATATGCCCTTGATTTTAAACATGCATATTGGTTCTTGTGTAAAACCTTGACAAATACCCTCTTGATTTTAAACATGCATATTGGTTCTTGAGTAGCACCTTGACAAATACACCATTGGGTTTAAAGATACACATTGGTTCATGTGTAACAAAATGACATATATGCCCTTGATTTTAAACATGCATATTGGTTCTTGTGTAAAAACTTGACAAAGACCCTCTTGATTTTAAACATAAACATTGGTTCTTGTGTAACAGCTTCACAGACACCCACTTGATTTAAAACATAAACATTGGTTCTTGTGTAACACCTTGACAGAAACAAACCCACTTGGCTTTAAAAATACACAATGGTTTTTGTTTAACAATTTGACAAATACCACATTGGTTTTAAATTTACACATTGGTTTTTGTGTAACAATTGACCGATACCACATTGGTTTTAAACATATACATCTTTTTTGTTAACAATTTGACAGATAACACATTGGTTTTAAACATACATATTGGTTCTTGTGTAACAATTTCACAGATACCACATTGTTCTTAAACATACACATTGGTTCTTGTTTAACAACTTGACAGATACCCCTTTGATTTTAAACATACACGTTGTGTTTTGTGTAACACCTTGACGGATACCCACTTGATTTTAAACATACACATTGGTTCTTGTGTAACACCTTGACGGATACCCACTTGATTTTAAACATACACATTGGATCTTGTGTAACAATTTCACAGATACCACATTGTTCTTAAACATACACATTGGATCTTGTGTAACAATTTCACAGATACCATATTGTTCTTAAAAATACACATTGGATCTTGTGTAACAATTTCACAGATACCACATTGTTCTTAAACATACACATTGGATCTTGTTTAACAACTTGACAGATACCCCTTTGATTTTAAACATACACAGTGTGTTTTGTGTAACACCTTGACGGATACCCACTTGATTTTAAACATACACATTGGATCTTGTGTAACAATTTCACAGATACCATATTGTTCTTAAACATACACATTGGTTCTTGTTTAACAACTTGACAGATACCCCTTTGATTTTAAACATACACATTGTGTTTTGTGTTACACCTTGACGGATACCCACTTGATTTTAAACATACACATTGGTTCTTGTGTAACACCTTGACGGATACCCACTTGATTTTAAACATACACATTGGATCTTGTGTAACAATTTCACAGATACCACATTGTTCTTAAACATACACATTGGATCTTGTGTAACAATTTCACAGATACCATATTGTTCTTAAACATACACATTGGTTCTTGTTTAACAACTTGACAGATAACCCTTTGATTTTAAACATACACATTGTGTTTTGTGTAACACCTTGACGGATACCCACTTGATTTTAAACATACACATTGGATCTTGGGTGACAATTTGACAAATACCCCTTTGATGTTAAACACAGACATTGTGTTTTGTGTAACAACTTGACAGATACGCCCTGGATTTTAAACATGCATATGGGTTCTTGTCAACAACTTGACATATACCCAATTGGTTTTAATGATACACATCGGTTTTCCTTTAACAACTTGATAGCTACCCCATTGATTTTCGACATACACATTGTGTCTTGTGAAACAACTTGATAAACACATCAGTTCTTGCGTATCAAGTCGACATATACCCAATTGGTCTCATTTGGTTACTTTTTGGACAAATTCCCAATTGATTTTAAATATACACATTCTATCTTGTGTAATATCTTGACAGATACCCACTTGATTTTAAACATACATATTCTATCTTATGTAAAATCTTGACAGATACCCCAGTTATTTGAAACATACATATTGTGTCTTGTGTAACAGCTTGACAGATACTCATCTGATTTTAAACAAACATATTGTGTCTTGTGTAACAATTTGACAGATACCTTCTCGATTTTTAAACATACCCCACTGATTTTAAACATGCACATTGGCACATTGTATCTTGTGTAACAATTTGACTAATACATCAGTTCCCGCCTATCAAGTCGACATATACCACATTGGTTTTAAACATGCATATTGATTCTTGTGTAACAACTTGCTAGACACGTCCTTGATTTTAAACATAAATATTGTGTCTTACATAACAACTTGACAGATACCCACTTTGTTTTAAACATAGACATTGGTTCTTGTGTAACATCATGGCAGATACCACCTTAACTGACATATAATCCCTAGGTTTTGAAGTTTTGTGTCTTCAGGCAGCAGTCTGGATACTTATATAATAAAAAAAAAAACCGTGCATATAGAAACAATTTACCTTTCACCTGACGTAGAGTTGTAAAATTACATCCGCCGGATTTGCATTGGCTACGTCCGAACCAAAATGATGTTTGAAAATATCAGTTGATGGTGAGAATAAGACTTGAACTTCGACCGATAAATTTTTGGAGATTGGCTTCCGACTCAAACTCGATTTTTCATAACAATCAGATGCTATATTCGGCCAAAGAATTAAGATGCCGAGCATGGCTTCCTAGGGGCGAAGAGATTCTTACAATTTAAGTATTTTTTTCGCGAATGTATTAATGTTTGCTGGAAAATTGGCATCTTAGCTGCGATTATCTCAAATCTTTGAGGGAAATTGTCGACCGTCCTTCTTTGCGGGTTTATCATTGGTTACCCTGACAACTGTGGGATTCATGATCGTTCTGATTCACTTTTTCTTATTGCCGAATTAAGTATATCTCTCAATACCACTGTAACAGCCATGAATGTCAAGAGTACTGACGTAAAAAAACAACAGAGGTTAGTTATGTTTTGAAGGGTTGTTCTTACTTTCATATACTTTTGTTTTAGTCAGAAAACTGCACACAAATCGAAGAGTCGAAGATACATAATAATAATCCGGTGATCTCCTTTAAATGTAAAATTGTAAAGAAAAATGATATTTTAGCTCCAGAAACATGTATAAATATAACGTAACCTTTGGGGATCTTTTATTTTAAAATTCGAATTCTCTTATGCAGTTAGAAGACATGCAATACTCGGTCTTGTTTTCCATGCAAGGTGACAAGGCGTCTGTTTTTAGACAAAAGTTTGTATATATCCAGATCTTAACTTGCAGATGTATGCTAGCTAACAACGATCAACAGCAGGGAAACCTATATCGGAATTGGAAGCTTAATATCTAAAAAACGGTTGAGTCTATTGAGTAAAGTATGAGTGGCTAAGAGTACATCGAAAATTCTAAACCCGTTCAGGGCAACAATCCTGTTGTTAGAGAGAGAAAGAATAAAATAAGTATATGTCCATTTAATTTATTTTCTTGTGCACCCTCAATAATAAAGTAAGGAATACTGAGCAACGTTCTATATACAAATACTCTATCTTGTCTTCGAGATCAAGTTATCTTTGCTTTGGACATGGCATTACCCGCTAGTTTGTTGGATAGAAGAAGATTGTCATATGATTATTACAACCTATTGCGATGTTTTAAAACGAGGGAATATGACCAATTTAGGGAAGTGTTTTGAGGGCGTGGCTTAAATAAATATTGGCATCCCTCCCTCGTCGTCACGTCTCTGTCTGTCTGTCTGTCTGTGTGTCTCTCTCTGTCTCTCTTTGTCTCTGCCTCTCTCTGTCTCTGTCTCAGTATGTCTTTCTCTGTCTCTCTCTGTCTCGCTGTCTCTCTCTGTCTCTTTATGTGTCTCTCTTTGCGTCTCTCTCTGTGTCTCTGTGTGTGTGTGTGTGTGTGTCTCTCTGTCTCTGTCTGTCTGTCTGTCTGTCTGTCCCTCCCTCGTCGTCACATCTCTGTCTGTCTGTCTGTCTGTGTGTCTCTCTCTGTCTCTCTTTGTCTCTGCCTCTCTCTGTCTCAGTCTGTCTCTCTCTCTGTCTCTCTGTCTCTGCCTGTCTTTCTCTGTCTCTCTCTGTCTGTCTCTGTCTCACTGTCTCTCTCTGTCTCTTTCTGTGTCTCTCTTTGCGTCTCTTTGCGTCTCTCTCTGTCTCTGCCTGTCTTTCTCTGTCTCTCTCTGTCTCTCTCTGTCTCTGTCTCACTGTCTCTCTCTGTCTCTTTCTGTGTCTCTCTTTGCGTCTCTCTCTGTGTCTCTCTGTGTCTGTGTCTCTGTGTCTGTGTCTCTCTCTGTGTCTCTCTCTGTGTCTCTCTCTGTGTCTCTCTGTGTCTCTCTGTCTCTCTCTGTCTCTGTCTCTCTCTGTCTCTCTGTCTCTCTGTCTCTCTCTCTGCCTGTCTGTCTGTCTGTCTCTCTCTGTCTCTGTCTCTGTCTCTGTCTCTCTCTCTCTCTCTCGCTCTCTCTCTCTCTCTCTCTCTCTCTCTCTCTCTCTCTCTCTCTGTGTCCTTTGCTGAAACCTCTGAACCGTTGAGGTTAATAATTATAAATATTGTCATTAAAGCGTGAGATATTATTTACGCCAGTCAGCAAGCACAAACAATTTATTGACACATATTATTAATAATAAGTATAGATTTGGTGGTATAATTATGCCGAACTATTTACACTGCGGAAAAACGTCTCTCTATATATATACACCTGGAAAAAAGTTAAGCACCCCCTAATATTTTTACAGCGTCTTCAGTATAAAACTTTCCTATGACATATTTCATATGAAAATAACTAGACAAATCGTAAAGTATGAAATGTCAACATGTTTGCTAACATAGCAAAGAGAAACTGGCCAGAAAAAGAAGTATTTAATACCGAAAATGTTACATATTCAAGATGTATCATTTTCACAAAAAAACATACGTAGGTTTAAGTATAGAGCAGCAGATGTAATTAGCAACTTGTTTGTTACAGTGTCTTGGTAAAAAGTCTATTTGATGTCTTAGGATCAATTTTTACCTTAGTTGGTCAATAACGGGTGAACCCTCCACGAGCATAGATGACTGCCTCTACCCTACGTCTCATTCCACCTGTCAGACGCCATAATCACGTTACGAATGCTGAACTACGCACAATATGCGTTATAAATACCCATAGATGTTGCACGGGCAAACTGCTTTTTGCCAAAAGTACGGGGTGCATGATACTCTTGCTTATATCTGCGTACTGATTTTTATTATTTATACACAAAAATATTAGGGGTGCTTAACTTTTTTCCAGGTGTATAGATCAGATCAACGACAGGAAATTTAAAACATAACTTAAGTTCCCCATATACAAATGGTTGTAAACATGTTAATGCTGTCCAATTACATGTAGTATCTTAACCTTCCTCCTCCACCTGCTTGATCATTTGGCATGGTCTTGTGGGAGAGAATGACGAAAGTGCAGACATGTGTTAAGGTTTCATGAAAAGGTGTTTTGTTTTAATTGCTGTCAGTACAAAAATTGGCTAATTATTAAATCGTTAATATGATTATGTTACAGTTCACCTATTCATTTGTGCGGATCGGTACACTCTTCACATTGCTCTTAAGGGAGAAGGCTATGGGAAACGAAACTCATTCGTCGACGCTCTTCATAAACACGTATGCCATTCTAACTTTTAATAACTTTATACCCTATTTTAGAATTATAATGTTCTCATATTGCGTTTCACGACCAGACGTTATGTCAAATAATGACAGTATGTTCTGGAACGGAAATGCCTACAAACAAGTACAATATTGTATAAGAGTTATAGGAATGACAATAAATTGCTACTTTTCCCCTTAACACTTATATTAAACGGCTAAATTCTGCATAAACCAACCCAATTGCTCACTTTGTTAGATGTTTCAACCATGTTAGTAAGATGGCCGAAATCTCGCGACATTTTCTAAAAATAACCTGCCTAATGTCTTAGTTATGGCCATGTAACCTTGTTTAATTTCGTTTTCGTGAATGAAACATTTTTAAAAAAAAATCAAAAGTGAAGAAAACTGCATAATGTTTCATTTACTGCAAGTATTTTGAAAAATAAAAATGTTGACAAACTTAATTTTTGGTACAAAACAACAGCTTATACTCAATTGCTTACATTTTTGCTATCGAAATTCGCTTCGGTAGTAAATACGAATAGGAATGCCTACGAACATAACCTACACGAGAATCTCGTAGGCAGACACGAGAAAGATGGCCGCTCAGTGATGCAGGTGTGCATATATCGTTAAATTTGATAGATCTTTAAGCATAAATTGTATTTATTTACTTTAAATAAATAGTTATTCTATCTACAAATGTAGTAAGGCATGTAAAACATGCCTACTTTTGTTCTCGAGTTTCGTTTTAAACGAGATAATTCGTGTCCAGAACTGGAATACGAATCTGGCTTAGTCAGAAGGATACAAAAACTAATACTTAATAGAATTAAATACTTTGAAAACAGAATTTGGTATCATTTGTGAGACTGACAACTATGGCAGAATTATCAACTACTGAAGACAGTATCCATAATAATGGAACAAGTCAAACTTATCCAATTCAGTGGCGACAAGAGGATGAACATGAGCACAAAGTTTATATTATTTTTGACGATGATCTACCGCCAAATGGCCTTAAAAAATTTATAAGAGAAAAAGAAGAAATAGATTGTTTAAACACACAAATTCTAATTACAAAAAAGAAAAATTATAGAACATTTACACAACAATTAGAAATGCATGATTTTAAAAAATATCCATGTTACCCAGAATATTTTGCCAAAGGTGTAAAAAATCAAGATAAAACAACGTTAGTGTATTTAATGGCCGAAACCATAACTACAAAGATAGAACTTCAGTTTAGAAATAAATTTAATATTGTTGTAATTCGAAATAAGAATAATGCGTTCAACCTTTCTGATTTTGGTCCATATTTTTTGCCGAATTTCATGACAGTTTTTCGTTCCACTATGATAGCCACCTTGGGGGCTGAGTGTGAAGTTATTGTAAATCTTTGTCTGTACAATTCAACAGACAACTATAAAACAGGTGAAAAGGTCGAATATACTTCTAAAATAGATGCTTTAGCTGGAAATATTTCACAAAATCTTGGAGCTCTAAGACATCTTCAGAGAAATGACAGCCGTTGGTTGGTGTTGCTGCTGGATCTGGACAGTCAGATAATTACCACACCCTTTATAACTTTCCTAATAGGTCTGCTTGAAGGGTGTGACTCAGTACTATTAGTAGGAGCTAATCACGATAGCCAAGGCCGTCGTGTTAATGAAATAGACGAGATTCTCTCAACTAGATTTGGTCAGAATTTTATGCACGTTGTTGTCAAAAGGGCAACAGATGCTGCTGATTTTGCATTAATTGTAATCAAAATGTCCATTCATCAAATAACAGCAGGTGATATAAACCGCTGTACACTTTGTTTTATTAGTAAAGATAGAATTTTTAATTATTTTCACTGTCCAGACAATAATGTATACATGCTAGACACAGAAGAAAAAACTGTAGATGTGATTGGTGAATTTATAAGACTGTAAGGAAGTAGAGCCTAGTAAACGTAATTTTATTGCTTAAAATACAATGTCCGCTTTTACCGGACTGATATATTAAAGCACTTTTTTCCACAGTGGTTAACATTTGGTTTTTAAATATCGGCTTTTCGGAGCAAATCTCAAATATTAGAGTCAAATTGCAGTAATGAGCTTGAGCCACAAACAAATGTGGGCTGGGGTCACAAAGCATATTTGTGAGCTAGAGCCAAATTGCAGTTATGAGCCAGACTCACAAACAAATGTGGGCTGGGGTCACATAGCTGTTGTGAGTTAGAGTCAAATTGCAGTTGTGAGCCAGACTCACAAACCAATGTGGTCGGTGGTCACATAGCTGTTGTGAGTTAGAGTCAAAATGCAGTTGTGAGCCAGACGCACAAACAAATGTGGGCTGGGGTCACAAAGCATATTTGTGAGCTAGAGCCAAATTGCATTTGTGAGCCAGACTCACAAACAAATGTGGGCTGGGGTCACATAGCAGTTGTGAGCTAGAGTCAAAATGCAGTTGTGAGCCAGACTCACAAAAAATTTGGGCTGGGGTCAGTCACATAGCATATTTGTGAGCTAGAGTCAAATTACAGTTGTGAGCCAGACTCACAAACAAATGTGAGCTGGGGTCACATAGCAGTTGTGAGCTATAGTCTAATTGCAGTTGTGAGCCAGACTTACACACAAATGTGGGCTGGGGTCACATAGCATAATTGTGAGCTGGAGTCAAATTGCAGTTGTGAGCCAGACTCACACACAAATGTGGGCTGGGGTCACATAGCATACTTGTGAGCTGGAGTCAAATTGCAGTTGTGAGCCAGACTCACAAACAAATGTGGGCTGGGGTCACATAGCAGTTGTGAGCTAGAGTTTAATTGCAGCTGTGAGCCAGACTCACAAACAAATGTGGGCTGGGGTCACAAAGCAATTGTAACAAGAGTAAAATTGCAGTTGTGAGCCATACTCAGACACAAATGTGGGCTGGGGTCACATAGCTGTTGTGAGCTTGAGACGTACTGCAGTCGTGAGCCAGACTCACAAACAAATGTGGGCTGAGGTCACAAACCATATTTGTGTGTTTGAATCAAATTGCAGTTATACGACTCTTTTTAGTAATTATCTTTATATCTCTGTTTTTCGAAATTTTATAACATTTTTTAAACCACTGTTATTGCGCTTTTCCAAAATTACATCATCTCCAAACATTTTTGGTAAAAAACAACCCGATGTCCACCGAAGAGGGGAGCGTGCTCGTCGCGGTGGATGCACAAGTTGTTACACATGAACCAAGCACCCACTAACTGCAGGGGAAAGCGGTGTTTCTGTTTGAGAGTTTATCCTAATCACAAATGCTCAATATCAAATTGTTTGGGAATAATGATGGTAAAGCAGCACGACTACATAACGGTTCTTGTGTAACAACTTGACTGATACCCCTTGATTATAAACATACATATTGTGTCGTGTGTAAAAACTTGACAGAAACCAGCTTGAATTTATATATGCACATTGTGTATTGTGTTACAACTTGACAAATACACCCTTGATTTTAAACATACATATTGTGTCGTGTGTAAAAACTTGACAGAAACCAGCTTGAATTTATACATACACATTGTGTATTGTGTAACAACTTGACAGACACCCAAACTTTTACATTGGTTCTTGTGTAGCAAGTTGACAAATACTAAATTGATTTTAGACATACATATTATGTCTTGTGTAATAGCTTCAGAAATACCGCCTTAGTTTTAAACATACACATTGGTTCTTGTGTTGCAACGTGACAAATACTACACTGGTTATAGACGGACATATTGTGTCTTGTGTAATAGCTCGACATTTACCGCTTTTAAACTAACACATTGGTTCTTGTGTATCAACTTGACAAATACACCATTGGGTTTAAAGATACACATTGGTTCATGTGTGACAAAATGACATACATGCCCCTGATTTTAAACATGCATATTGGTTCTTGTGTAAAACCTTGACAAATACCCTCTTGATTTTAAAAATAAACATTGGTTCTTGTGTAACAGCTTCACAGATACCCACTTGATTTTAAACATAAACATTGGTTCTTGTGTAACACCTTGACAGAAAAAAACCCACTTAGCTTTAAAATACGCAAAGGTTTTTGTGTAACAATACACAGATACCACATTGGTTTTAAACATACACACTGTTTTTGTGTAAGAATTTCACAGATACCACATTGTTCTTAAACATACACAACCGTTCTTGTTTAACAACTTGATAGATACACCGTTGATTGCAAAAATACATTATCGTGTCTTGTGTAACAGCTTCACAGATACCACCTAGATTTTACATATACCTACTTCATTTTAAACATACACATGGTGTTCTTTCGTAACAACGTAAAAGAAACCAACTTGAAAGATGCATAATTATTTCGTCTTGTGTAACGATTTGACACATACCACCTTAGTTTTAAACATTACACATTGGTTCTTGTTTAACCACTTGACAGATACGCCCTGGATTTTAAACATGATATGGGTTCTTGTCAACATATTTTTGTCTTGACATATACTCAATTGATTTTCATGATCAACACATCGGTTTTCCTTTAACAACTTGATAGCTACCCCACTGATTTTAGACATACACATTGTGTCTTGTGTAACAACTTGATAAACACATCAGTTCCTGCGTTTCAAGTCTTATGTAACATTGACAGATACCCACTTGATTTTAAACATACACATTCTATCTTGTGTAATATCTTGACAGATACCCACTTGATTTTAAACATACATATTCTATCTAATGTAACATCTTGACAGATACCCCAGTTATTTGAAACATACATATTGTGTCTTGTGTAACATATTGACAGATACCCATCTGATTTTAAACAAACACACTGTGTCTTGTGTAACAATTTGACAAATGCCTTCTCGATTTTTAAACATACATATCTATGCTTGTGCAACAACTAGACAAATATTCCCCACCCCTTGATTTTAAACATACACATTGTGTCTTCTGTAACAACTTGATAGATACCGCTTGGATTTTTAAACCTACATATTGGTTCTTGTGTAATGACTTGACACATACCCCCATGGTTTTTAAACATACATGTTGGTTCTTCTGTAAAAACTATGGAAATACCCCATTGGTTTTAAACATAAACATTGTGCCTTGTGTAACAACTTGACAGATTCCCACTTGGTTTAATCGTACACATTGTTTCTCATGTAATTACTGGACAAATACCTCGTTCATTTTAAACAAAGACATTGGTTCTTGTGTAACAACGTGACAAATACATCCTTTATTGTAAATATACAGATTGATTATTGTGTAATAACTTGACAGATACCCACTCGGTTTTAATGTTACACATCGGTTTCCATGTAACAACTTGATAGCTACCCCATTGATTTTAAACATCCATATTGTGTCTTGTGTCAAAACTTGACAAACACATCAGTTCCTGCGTATCAAGTCGACATATACCCCATTGGTTTTAAACATACAAATTAGTATTGTAACAATTTGCTAGACACGCACTTGATTTTAAACATACATATTGTGTCTTGCATAACAACATGACATATACATTTTACGTTTAATTTCCTGCTGAAAAGATGGCTAAATTGAAAATCAGCACGTCAGTAGCAGCTGTTAGAAAACCTTGTTCTACTTTCGGTTGCTATTGGGATAAATAGTAACTTCTTCAGTTTAAACTTCTGTATTAGATTATCCTAAACGACAAATCATGTCTGAAATTTATAGAAGTGTATTTCTTTGTACATATTATTATATGCTTTATTTTCCATGGAAAAAAAATAATATTTTGCTTTTTTTTACTTTGCAGCCTGAAGTGGGCAGAAGGGGGTGGGGTCTAATCTCTTAATTGTTATCATTTATGAAATAGAACCATTTATAGAATCAAACCTACCACTTCCGTTACTCTTCTTTTCAATAAATAATTTGAAACAAATATAGTGCTTCCTTTTCTGTGATTTCATGACATGAACACCTGACATATCAATTAAACACAATAATTTTATTCTGAGACTAGTGTTGTATAACCTTCTGTTTGAGTGTTGACAAGAAATTGAAGTTTCAAAAGTATGTACCACGTAAGGTCACATCTTAGGATCAAGCTTTTAACTTAGAGCGCCCTCTTTCTGGGGTGGATGTGGTAGACAAAAATATAGCAATACTTTCCTTGACTTACTCACAAAAACAATCAATTTCCGGTTGTAATTGTAGTATATATGTGCCTCATTTACGTGATCTTTTACATAATATGCAATTTATTTTCATCTCCAGAAAATGAATTCCTTCCACACTTGAACACATGGTTAGAAGGTGTCAAGTCACCCAAGGCATTTGCAGGGCAATTCAGACAAATCTATACCTTAACTAATTTGCCTCATAAAATTTATTTTTAGACAGCTTATCTGTATTTTACTGAACCCTGTGCATTTGTTTTTTTAATGATTTTTGTTTTGTTTTGTTTTGTTTGCTTTTTGTTGTTGTATTTTGTAACATTGCATTGACACAGTTATGGTTATATTGGTGACGTCCAGCTTATTATTGGTGAAGGAAAACACTAGATTTATGTTTGCGCAGAACCACCAGCACACAGCAGGTTAGCTGGAAAACCTTCCTACCAGATAGTTCTTGTCCTGACCAGGACCCGAACCCATGCATTGAAGTGCTATTAGAGGCAATATGGTTTACTTCAAACACTACAGTGTACATGTATTTTGATGTCATGTGCTGTGTCTCTATCATTTTTGTCTTACTAATATCTGACATTAAATAAGTACTATATTTAAATCTTGGCATGTAAAAAACTATAAAAAAAAGAAAGTGTACAAAATAATCTTATGAATGAATATTTTTATTATAGATGAAGCCTTCACAGTCTTTTGTCTCACAGCTCTACTTTCAGACTTTTTGCCAAATCTTGTGAAATAGCTTTTCGGTCCACATAAAGGCATTTTGTTTTGACAGATTAAACCTACTACCAAGAGGTTCAGGTAATGCAAAGAATCAGCTGAATGTAAAAATCTGATACATATTAAACATTAACACGCCTATTGGGTATTTCTTAGTTTAATAAATGCCATTTTACTAAAAAGGTATGTATATAATGTCAGATAATACAATTGTACTTGTATTCAAAGTATGTCAGTAGTAAATAAAATTTTGATACCACTTTGCTATTGAATGGTACAGAATAACTTTCTTTTTCAAAATCGACTTTTGAAATTTCTATTCTATTATATTTATATATATATATATTAATTAAAATATCAGATGTTTCTATATTAAAGGTGGTGTCCAGCTTTGTCTAAATCAAATACATATAATATCTCACCCACTGTTTTGGGAACTTTGGCACATTTTTTTTCATAAACTTACTGTTTAGTCCAAGTAAGGACACATTTTGAATAATTATAAGTAAATGCTCAGGTAGGAAATGCCTGTTTGTAAGGATGATTGGGGTGTTGTGCTTCACTTTTCACTTGGCTACAAGACATCAGTAATCTTCAACATCATGGATATTTTCAGTATACAATAATTTATCTGGTTGTTTGAGAAAAAAATAGTCTAAACTTTTGGATACTACCATTAATTTTATTGTCTAAAAGGTTTTAATAACAATAAACCATGATAATAATTATAGGTAGGATTTACCCTGCAATGATTTTTGTGTGTGACAACTGTCACATAAATCTAGGACATAACAAGATTTTAATATTTTTGTTCTAACTTTGTATGTTTTATTTTATATTATTATTGGTGAATGAATAATAAATGTATTTGTCCAGACTAGAACTGGAACCAAAGAGGTTAGGCGGGTAACAGCAACTTTTCATATAAAGCTGAAACCTGTACAGCATACTTTTATTTTTTCAGTTACCATGACAAGAAACATTTCTTCGGAGACAGTTAACCTTTAAATTCAACACCAAGGACCAGCCAAAAGAATCACAGCTGTCAGGAAGGCAGAGAGGAAATATCAGTTATTTGCACTCCTTTAAAAAAGATCAAATATTATTGCATTTTCAGTCTGTTTCAGTATTGCTTTCTTAGTGGTAGACCATTTCTTAATATTTTTTTCTGTTTTAACACATCACAAGGCAGGATTATGGTAAATATTGTTTGTTATCCATATAACCTACAAAATAATTTGACAATTAACAAACATCAGATAGCAGAAGAATCTAATTCACTTACCATATCTAATAGGAATTCATGTTTTTGAATGCTATTAAAACAACTTTTTAAAGTGTATTTTACCAAGAATAAATCACATGTTTAAAACTTTATAAGAACCACTTAATGGCACATTTAGCGAGTACATGCACATAGTCAATTTATACCAAATGGTATAGAGAGAATGAAACATGTGCTATTATTATACATATAATTATTATTCATGAGAAACAACGTTAATAAATTATTTTCCTTTTATTTCTATTAAAAAGACAATTGTGTTGCATAATCATTGTCTGCATATTTAAATTTATATGTATTTGAATTTTTTTGCCATAAATGCATTTTTCATTCCTCATTTAAATATTTTCTGCACATTATAAAGCTGTGTTCTTGCTTAAACACCTTAATATGAACGAAATGGAAAAAGAACAAAATGATTAGTAATACATATTTATTCATGTTTGTTCTGACAACATTAATTAAAAAGTATGCTAAAAGCCAGTGCATGTAAGCGTGTCACCTCTTTACGCAAGATTTAATAGTTTCCAACCCTTGAGTCATGTTGAAAGTTTTCACACTGTAAGAAGAAAAGTTATACTACATAAAGAAGGAACTTAAGCAGGTTGTTAATTTATAAAGACACTTTTTAGTTTTAATTAAATAGTGTTTGAGTTAGGCCTTGGTTTTGTATTGTTACTTATCCAATGGCTCTTAACTGAGTTTAAACTCAGTTAAGTTGATGAATAACCCTACTGCAACTAAAACGTATCATTTGTTAAATTGGCATGTTTGTTATTTTAGCTAATTGCTTTATGTTTTAAAAATGTACACGTTTTAAAAGTGCACACTGAATCAGAAAAACAACAACAAATAAAGCTTATTCCCAGTCAATACAAATAAATAACTAAAACTATATATTTGTATTTATTTATTTGTTAATACTTAAAACACACATGTATTATTGTGACTAGTTTAACTCTGAACTTTGACATGTTTATATTGTCAAAACAACATACAACTATAGAAACGAGAAATGTTCTGTCAATAACAATAATCTTAAATTACTCCATCAAACATACATAAACAATTCAGATAATGGAGTTTCTACATTTACTCAATTTGTAATTAGTGTACTAAAATATGTAAACCAGGGTTCCCCTGATATGAAATGTTAAAACTATATGTCAGCAGAAGGTAATAAGCTCTGTCTGTCAGTGATGTAGGATATGTCTCAAAATTAAACACATTAAAAAAGTCCATGTTGATAACATGCTTATATCGTCATTAATGGTGATATCTTCAAAAGAATAGCTCGTAGACAAAACACAAGTCACATATTTAATCAACCCAGAAAGATAGAACAGTTGTCTTTCTTGGACCATATCAACATCTCTTTTTCTCTAACAAAACTTTGGTCTAAAAATATCAATTTATGAACAAGCAAACAGGTTATAAACTTTACAGTTACAAAATATACTGGCTTTGGATTCTTTGACTTAGATATAAATAATTGACTAGACTTTAATTGAAAATGATTTAAAGAAAACAGAATTTTAGATTATGCAGTCATTAAAAAATGCAATACAAATAAATTCAACTAATTTAGCTAAAATATCTGTAACACTTGAATATATTTACGTTGGTTTATCTTATAGTCAATCTTAATCGTTTTAACACCTGAATGTTACGTACAATGTACTACTCACTTATATTTTACGCACAGACATCACTTTTACATATGCTTATTTAAATTGGGGCTTATTATGCCCCAAACACTTCCTTAAATACTGCATATTCTTTAAAACATTTCAAAATCACTACAGGGGATTATTATGCCCCTCACAACTGCTTAAAGCTGATTCAGAACCTCACGTAGTCTTTGAGGTTGGCATCCTCACTTTGCGCCTGGGTCTTGTGACTGGTGTAGTCTCAGATTCCAGGCATGTCGATTCTGGTTCGGAAAGCCTCTCATCAGGTTCCTTTATATGCGTGTCAGCTGGTTGCTCCTTTACAGTTGTTCTTTTAGGTGATTTATCGCGGATTTGTGTTGGGATTGATGTCGTCTTATGTGTTCACTATTCCTCTTGCATTGAACACCATCCGTTGAAGTTACAATACAGCTTCGGTCGTTTGATTCTGTAACAACACCTTATCTTCAAGGTTTATCTGGTTTGTGTCGGAAATATACAGGCTGACTGTTTTCAAGTTTAAGCTTTATTCCAGCACTGCGGTCATAACTTTTCTTGATACAGTCTTTCCTAGCATCTCGCTTCTTGTTTCTGGGTGAACCAGAGGTAGCATTGATCTTGTTTCTCTCCGAAACATCATTTGGGCCGTGTCCTGTCTTGAAGTATTCCTGAGTTCTAGCAATCAGTCCTAGAGTTCAGGCATTTAACCATCATGCCTTTAATTATCTTGACACCATCTTCGACTTTGCCATTTGATTTGGTTGGTGAGGATAAGTCACGTGGTGTTGAATGCCCCACTGTTTCGTGAACTGACTGAATTTGTCAGACGTAAATTGTTGTCCACCATCGCTGATGATTATTCTAGGGATTCCAAATTGCGCAAACTGCTTCTTGAGCTTGATAATGACTTGACGATGTTGTGGTAAGTAAGTCAGCGTCTATAAAATTGGAGTAATAATCAATCGCCAGCAAATAGTTTCTACCCTGTATTTCAAACAAGTCTAACCCAATTTTCTCCAATGGGTAGTTGCCGTCGTCATGTTGCCGCAGGGGTTCTTTCCGGATTTTTGGCTTTCTCTCCATGCATTGCTCACAATTGTCTGCTAATTGTCTTATTTCTTGATTCATTCCCAGTCAGAAAACGGTTCCCCGTGCCCTCCTAACCATAATTCACAGCCAATGTGGGCACTATGTAAACATTCCTTAATTTGTCCTCTCCAAGCTTTTGGAATTAAAACAGCTTCCCCTTTCATTATTATACCGTCTTGAAAGCTCAATGTGTCTCTGATAGAGAAATAAGGCCTCACTTCAGGCTTTAGGTCATTTTTGTTTTCTGGCCATCCTTCACTAACACGGTCAATCAACATTTGTCAAGTTGTGTCTTTGGCAGTTTCTCTCCTGATTTCTGAAATTCGCGTATCCGGAATTTTATCAAACATTTTGACCTCACAAACTTTCAGCCTAGTCAGTTCAGTGTCAACTGACAAACTGTATACACGATTAGCGTGTCTGCAATGATTAATTCAGATCCTCTGACGTACCGAAATGTCACATTGTATCTAAACATCTTCATTAGAATGTCTTGTAGCCGCTTTAATGCTTGACTGAGTGGTTTCTTCAGGATGGTTTCCAGAGGTTTATGGTCATTTTCAACAATCACCGGGCGACCGTATGTGTACTGATCGAACCTCTCTAGCCCATAAAATACTGCAAGGGCTTCTTTTTCTATTTGTGCCTAGTTCCTTTCAGCTGGTTTCAATGATCTTGATGCGAACTCAAGTGGTTGTCCATCTTGCAACAGAGCAGCTCCTAGGACATCTTTACTACTATCAACTTGTAGTATCAAATCCTTATTTGGATCGTAGATTGCTAACACATCTATTTGTTTTAAAAGCTTTTCCACTCTTTCGAAAGCTTCAGCGCATTTCTTTGTCCACTTCCACGGTGTGTTCTTTCTAGACAAGTTTCTCAATGGTTCAAGAGTCTCAGACAGATTTGGCACAAATTTAGCCATATTATGATATACTGTACCAACCCACAAAATCGTTTGATTTTAGAAACGTCCGTCGGAGCATTTATTTCAAGAACAGCTTTGATTTTATCATTATCCGGCTTGATACCTTGTGGCGTGATTCTGTGTCCATGGAAAGTAATTTCAGGACCCATATCCTTCTTTTTTTCATTCAAAACAATGTGCCTCTCTTCACAGCGTTTGTAAAGCTTTGTCAGCTTTTCATCATTGTCTTTCTGAGCTGTTATTCCATCATCACCACAACCAACAATAATAATGTCATCCGCAATTGTAAATATGCCTTCAAGCTCACTTAGAGCTTCATTCAGTTACCACTGAAATATTTCACTGGATACATTTAGTCCAAACGGCAGTCGAGCCCATCTGTATCTTCTGAACGACTTTATCATTGTAGTAAGAAGACGTCAATAGGTAAATAAGAAAAGGTCCTATCAAAATTTTCACAGATAGTTAAATTTTATCTACCTGTAGACAAAGGCAAACAAGGTAAATGTAAATGTGACAAAAAAAAACACAGAGACGAGACATAACACACAAAAAGAAAAACCATCAGTTACCGCCTTGGAACGGTCAGTCGGCAAAAGGGTCAACTGGGATGCTTAAACCTGGTTTGTGGAGCGCTCCAACCTCGCACTTCCTGAAGGTTTTTCTATCAAACAAACAGTGTAAATAAAAATATCCCGTCAAAGTGAAACAACTAACAGTAAGCACCTGCATCGGGAGTTAAAACAGATATAATGAACTTATGTACATACATAATAACTAGTAATAAAACAACATATGTACAGTATGTACAGTAGATAAAAGACTCGGCAACCAAAAATTCCAAATGAGAGAGTAGTTTCAAATAAAATAAAGCAGTACAAGCGCTGATATATTTTAAGAACAATATAATGACGTCATAAATGCCATGACGTCATATGCCAAAAGTGTCAAAAGTGAAATGTAAAAAATACGGAAGAAATAATAGAATTTTAGAAAATCAACAAAATTAAAAGTAGTATTGTCTAGAGTTAATACGTTTAAAAACATATCATAAACGCCGAGGATTTATCCGCAGTTGACATATTATATATGATAAAGGTACAAAAAATCCCGATGTTATACCTACTGTGCAGTTTCACGTAAAGGGTATGGAGACTGCTCAAGTTGTCCCACCTATATAGGGCACGACTGGAGAGATGAAGAGACAAGAAATCCAACAGTGACTGTCCAATTATGGCTTTAAGTCACTGTTTTCATATAGTCTCAACGACCTGTTCGGTCATCGTGTAAGCAATGCAAGTTCTTGACTGTAAAGGGGTCAATTGCAAGCAATGCAGTACATCGAAGGATTCCCGGGTTGTAACCGTCTGCAATACATTTTCTGATAAGTTTTGTAAATTGGTCAGAAAAGTTATTGAGACCCTTGATCTTCTTCAACTTGTATAAAACATTTCCATAAAATGCAGGATGGCTTATGCCTTTCTGCATAAGTGTTTTCATACTGCTATTATACTTAGAAGCAATAAAACCATTGCGGTGAAAGAATTTTGAAAACACCTTTCTTAATTTATGAAAACGAAAGCCTTGCTGTAACAGTTTAGAAGAAATAAACCGGTTTCTAGCATTGAAATCTTCTTTTTTAGTACAAACTCGTGCAAACCTTGTAAGTTGTGATATGTTAATACCATAGGAGGTAGCACGAGTTGAATCACCATCAAGGTATGGATAATTCACAATACTAAAGTTGAATTCATCTCTCTTGTCATAGATTTTAGTAGAGACGTTGTCATTGGAAATATTGATGTCAGTGTCTAGAAATGCTGCATTTAAATGTCAGTTATTTGCTTTATTTAGGGTAAGTTCTGGAGCGTAAATCAGATGGATCATTTGAGAAAAGAAAGGATTATCTATAGTTAGAATATCGTCAAGATAGCGTGACGTTAAATTGAAAGCTTCTATAATGTGGCTTTGGTTTGAAGGGGATAAAGTTAACATGAAATCACGTTCAATGCAGTACAAAAACAAATCTGCAATTAATGGTGCACAGTTGGTTCCCATAGGGATACCAATTACTTGTCTAAATAAAGTGTCACCGCATTTTATGTAAATATTGTCTAATAGAAAACGTTAAGCTTCACAAACATCCGTACAAGTCCACATAGTAAACTTTTCTAAGAAAGTATTGGTAAAAAATGCATTACTTTCATGGCATGCAATATATAGACGTTGCTCTCGAGCAAATGTTTTCTCAATATGAGCAATCAATTTGGTCTTAATTAAATCATGAGGTAAAGAAGAGTACAGCGTAGAGAAATCGTAAGTATTAACTGCAGAGCAATGAAAGTTTAAAGTACGAAACTTGTCTAAGACTTCTGAAGAATTTTTAATAGACCAAAAAATGTTAATTCCTGAATTTTCATACACTTTTTCACAATATTTAACAACGTGATTGCGAACGGCTGTAAGGCAAGACGTAAGTAGTTTAGATATGTGAGTGGTGGTGCTAGAGCTGGCATTAGCTATGAATCGTGACTTGTATGGTGTTTTGTGAAGCTTAGGAATCCAGTACAAGGAAGGAAATTTTTCTTGCTTTGATTCTATTTTGATATTGAAATTATGCAATATCTGTTTATGTTTGTTAATGACTGTCTGAAAATCAAGGTTGGTGCGAGAGTAAGAACTGGTGGTGGATAACTCAGCACTCAGTACATTTTTGTAATATAGTCGTCAGACAAAAATTATGTTGTTTGAAGCTTTGTCTGCAGGTACAAGTACAAATTTATCGTGAGTATTCTGAAAAGACTGTTTTAGATATTTTAAGTGATAAAAAAGGTTTCTTAGGTAAACTAGAAGGATGGGAGCGGTAGAATTTAACGCGATTTTTTATTATCTTAAAAATGGCTTTCTTCCAAGCATTAAGTGCTACTGTATCCGTGTTTTCTCTCTTACACCAGCGATCGGCAAACAAATTAACTGCATCAGCAATTTCTTTGCAACAAAGGTCAAAATCTATTTCATCTGGCAGGCGATATTTCGGACCCTTAAAGAGTAATTTTCTCAATTTATAGTCATCGATGATGTTTTTATCCCCAGTAATGATATGGCCAGAAGGTAAATAACAGAAAGGTGAAGTTGAACAGTTACAAGAATCTTGAGAAGGGTCATTTAGGTGAAGGTCTGCTACTGTTTGGTTGTAATTAAAAATAAGACCTCTTATGGTTTTATTGTACTTATAACAAATCATTGGATTTTCTTTGTTTTCGAAGTAACTGGGGATTTTATTGATAATATTTTTGTCCCGAAAGATACTAGGTAAGTCGATAAAATCTATCCCTTTATTAATGTATTTGATTTTCATGAAATGTTGTTTATGTTGAGACTGTACATCTATATGAGGTCTTAAAGCATGGGTAGTATACTTTTGAATGATGGAAGCCACCTCATAAAAAGGATGAGTACGTAAATATATTTTATCTGCCTCATTGTCCAAAATAACAGGTGATTTCAAGGGTAGATTTGTAACTGTACAAAGTAAGGCGTGAATACCAGATCGAATATAAAGTGTGTTCAGATCTTGAATAGAAACTGTTTTCCTAAATCTGCGTTTAAGATTATGATTTTTTTCTAATTCCATGAGATCGGCGTTTGCGCTTGCGTAAAAATAGAATACTTAAGATGTCAATTTTCGAATTTTTAAATATTGCCCGCCTGATAAATATTGTCATTAAGACCGAGTGGAAATGGAGTCTGAAGTTTTTTTAATCCAATCAAGTTCGGTCTAATTTGCCAATATGCTTCTTGCACATCGTGTTTCGTGGGTTTCGTGAATACTTTGGCAATATGTTGTCCTGGAACAACGTCATCAAAAAAAATGGAAGTCTACATCGTTTCCTCACTAGCACTTTGTTCAGAGGTTGAGGATCTAAACATATTCTCCACGATCCATTACTCTTCTTTGTAACTGCCATCTGGCTAACCCATTCAGTTGGTTCTGTAACTGGTATTAAAATGCCGCGTTCTGTCAGTAGGTCAGTTTGTTCTTTCACCTCACTTCTCACTGCCAGCGGTATGTTGCAAGCTGGCAATGCCCTGGGTTTCGCATCATCTGCAAGTCTGAGTTTCACTTCACCCAGATCTCCAAGGTGGCGTTTGACGTTTCCAATAAAATTATCGGTATTAATTGTGACCAACTTCACTTCTTGAACTGCATTCAAACCTAGCAAGCAATCTAGCTCAATTTGCACAATTACGAAAGTTACGTCATAAGTTTCATTGTTAACTTGGTTTGTTACTGTCAGAGCTGCCTCCCCAAAGGATTTCGCTGTTGACTTGTTCCACTTTTTGAGATGCGACACTTTCTGTATTCTCTGAGATTTTTGGACAATCTCTGTTGGATTGCATTAACCTGGACCCCGTTGTCGATGTGAAAACTTACGTCACAGTCATTTACAATCATTTTGGCCTTTGCCTTTGAACTGATTGAACTGTCAATGTAGTAAAGCCAGAATTCTTCTTCTGTAGCTTCTTCGGGCTTGTCATTTTGGTCAACTGTTTGCACTTTCTTGCAGCATGATTTCAAATGGTTCTTTACACCACAGTTGTTACATTTCTTTCCCCAGGCTGGACATTTTTCTTTGCTTCGTTCATGAAATAGTCCACAAAAACCGCTTAAGTTTCGGTCTTACCGTTCCAGTACCAGATGCACCTGCTTGTGATCGTTCTTTCGCATTATCAACTTTGTTCACCGAATCGTGTACATGTACTTGTCTTGTCTGATTTCTTGCGCATGTCTATTTGACAGTTCAAATGCTCGACACATTTGAAGACACTTGTCAAGTTCAAGTTTTTCTTCTCTTAGCAACAATTCTTGGAGCTTACCACTTGTGCTGAGTACAATTTTATCCTTTATCATTCTGTCTTTTTCTTTGAAGTTGCACGACTCCGCTCTTCTCCTCACTTCGGTAAGGAAATGTTCGAACGATGTGAAGTCATCATATTTTTACACACCAGAACCTGTGGGTTTCAATAACTTCATTCTTACGTGGATTACAGTAGGCTTCAATTTGTTGCACAACTTTGTCTGGATCGTTTTTGTCATCTTGATTTGCCCATACAAACTGGTCATAAATGTCAATTACCCTCGACCCTGCACAGTGAAAAATGATGCTAGTTCGAACCGTCTTCTCTTCGTTTTGGGAGCCACTAGCAATCAAATATATTTCTATCTGTCGCTTCAATCACTTTAAGCTTTTACTTATATTTCTTTCAGTAATATCCAAAGTCCCAGGTGGCTTTAACGAGTCTGCCACGTCGAACGAATCAAATCGGGACAAATGCTCAAGGAAAAGTCATCTATTTTCGCGACCTGGCTTGGTCGTGTTTTCGGAGTTTCTTCAACACTGTGTGTTTATCCAGCGGAAAGCAACGTTGCAGGCGTTACCGGGATATGCGTTTACCGCTGCCACCATATTGATAACATGCTTATATCGTCATAAATGGTGATATCCTCAAAAGAATAGCTCGTAGACATAACACAAGTCACGTGCCAAGTTACATTTTTAATCACCGGCCGCAATAGCTCAGGTGGTAGAGCGTCGGCTTGCGGATCGGGAGGTCGTAGGTTCGAACCCCGGCCGGGTCTAACCAAAGACTTTAAAGTTGGTAGTAGTGGCTTCCTTCCTAATGCTCGGGGCTAAGGGGACAGCATTACGCCTGACTCGTCGGTGTCAGTATAATGGACCGGCCGGGTTCATTCCCTGGGCACCTCATACGTGCCCCTGTGCTATAATGATAGAAATGTCGCTGCGCAGTATCGGCAAAAATGCCGGCTAATCCCAATCCCTACATATTTAATCAACATTCAAGACCATTATAGAACAGAGATTAACAGTTGTCTTTCTTAGACCATATCAACAGTCCACACCTTCAATGTTGTTAGTTGTTTTATGTGATCTATTTCTCAAAATGTTCTGTTATAACAAAAAATAAATATGTTGATTGTGGTTCTTTTGTCTTTCCAATTTGAGATCCCTTACACGCTTAATCCTTTCCACCATCAGTCTTTGCGCAGTCTACCTCCTGTGTCTCCAAGCAACGACTTATTTATTTATTTAAATATTATGTCTTTCTCCGTGCAGTTTTGGCAAATACAAGCCATAATAATTACCACCAATTACACAGTATTAGCTATGGAAGTATTTATAAAAATAAGTGCAGCAAAATAGGGCCTAAATGGGACGTTGTCTATGATTCATTCAGAATTCGGGTTCTTTGTTTACACGTGGTTACGACATGTTTACTGCCGATTCATGGAAAACTAAAAACAGGCAGAAGATATTTACCGTCAATTCATTTTCAAGTCGATTCATTTTCCGTGGCCGTTTTTCTTTAAATCTCTGATTTATTTGTGAGCTTTATGCTATTGTTTTGCATGCGAAACCCGGACCGGAAGTCTTTCTATGACTCCCGTTGATGGCGCTGAGAAATTGAAAGATATTCGCGCACCTTGCGGAGTCGGCAGTCCCGTTACTATATGTCTATGGTTCAAGCATATGAATGTATAGTGCTAAAAGTGTATATTAATTCTCTTGGTTAGCAAAGTGTCAGTTAATGTGAATGGGTGCATCATCATTGGTTGGCCCATTGTCAGGTAATGTGAATGGGTGCATCGTCATTGGTTGGCCCAGTGTCAGGTAATGTGAATGGGTGTACCATCATTGGCTGGCCCAGTGTCAGGTAATGTGAATGGGTGCATCATCATTGGCTGGCCCAGTGTCAGGTAACGTGAATGGGTGTACCATCATTGGTTGGCCCAGTGTCAGGTAATGTGAATGGGTGTACCATCATTGGCTGGCCCAGTGTCAGGTAATGTGAATGGGTGCATCATCATTGGCTGGCGCAGTGTCAGGTAATGTGAATGGGTGTACCATCATTGGTTGGCCCAGTGTCAGGTAATGTGAGTGGGTGTACCATCATTGGCTGGCCCAGTGTCAGGTAATGTGAATGGGTGCATCATCACTGGTTGGCCCAGTGTCAGGTAATGTGAATGGGTGCATCATCATTGGTTGGCCCAGTGTCAGGTAATGTGAATGTGTGTACCATCATTGGTTGGCCCAGTGTCAGGTAAAGTGAATGTGTGTACGATCATTGGTTGACCCATTGTCAGGTAATGTGAATGGGTCTATCATCATTGGCTGGCCCAGTGTCAGGTAATGTGAATGGGTGTACCATCATTGGTTGGCCCAGTGTCAGGAAATGTGAATGGGTGCATCATCATTGGCTGGCCCAGTGTCAGGTAATGTGAATGGGTGTACCATCATTGGTTGGCCCAGTGTCAGGTAATGTGAATGTGTGTACCATCATTAGTTGGCCCAGTGACAGGTAATGTAAATGTGTGTACGATCATTGGTTGGCCCAGTGTCAGGTAATGTGAATGGGTGTACCATCATTGGTTGGCCCAGTGTCAGGTAATGTGAATGGGTGTACCATCATTGGTTGGCCCAGTGTCAGGTAATGTGAATGGGTGTACCATCATTGGTTGGCCCAGTGTCAGGTAATGTGAATGGGTGTACCATCATTGGCTGGCCCAGTGTCAGGTAATGTGAATGGGTGTACCATCATTGGTTGGCCCAGTGTCAGGTAATGTGAATGGGTGTACCATCATTGGCTGGCCCTGTGTCAGGTTATGTGAATGGGTGTACCATCATTGGTTGGCCCAGTGTCAGGTTATGTGAATGGGTGTACCATCATTGGTTGGCCCATTGTCAGGTAATGTGAATGGGTGTACCATCATTGGTTGGCCCAGTGTCAGGTAATGTGAATGGGTCTATCATCATTGGTTGGTCCAGTGTCAGGTAATGTGAATGGGTGCATCATCATTGGTTGGCCTAGTGTCAGGTAATGTGAATGGGTGCATCATCATTGGTTGGCCCAGTGTCAGGTAATGTGAATGGGTGTACCATCATTGGTTGGCCCAGTGTCAGGTAATGTGAATGGGTGCATCATCACTGGTTGGCCCAGTGTCAGGTAATGTGAATGTGTGTTCCATCATTGGTTGGCCCAGTGTCAGGTAATGTGAATGTGTGTGCGATCATTGGTTGGCCCAGTGTCAGGTTATGTGAATGGGGGTACCATCACTGGTGGGCCCAGTGTCAGGTTATGTGAATTGGTCTACCATCATTGGTTGGCCCAGTGTCAGGTAATGTGAATGGGTGTACCATCATTGGTTGACCCAGTGTCAGGTAATGTGAATGGGTCTACCATCATTGGTTGCCCCAGTGTCAGGTAATGTGAATGGGTCTACCATCATTGGTTGGCCCAGTGTCAGGTAATGTGAATGGGTCTACAATCATTGGTTGGCCCAGTGTCAGGTAATATGAATGTGTGTACCATCATTGGTTGGCCCAGTGTCAGGTTATGTGAATGGGTCTACAATCATTGGTTGGCCCAGTGTCAGATAATGTGAATGTGTGTACCATCATTGGTTGGCCCAGTGTCAGGTAATGTGAATGGGTGTACTATCATTGTTTGGCCCATTGTCAGGTAATGTGAATGGGTGTACTATCATTGGTTGGCCCATTGTCAGGTAATGTGAATGGTTGTACCATCATTGGTTGGTCCAGTGTCAGGTAATGTGAGAAGGTGTACCATCACTGGTTGGCCCAGTGTCAGGTAATGTGAATGGGTGTACCATCATTGGCTGGCCCAGTGTCAGGTAATGTGAATGGGTGTACCATCATTGGCTGGCCCAGTGTCAGGTAATGTGAATGGGGGTACCATCATTGGCTGGCCCAGTGTCAGGTAATGTGAATGGGTGTATTACCATTGGTTGGCCCAGGGTCAGGTAATGTGAATGGGGGTACCATCATTGGCTGGCCCAGTGTCAGGTAATGTGAATGGGTGTATTACCATTGGTTGGCCCAGTGTCAGGTAATGTGAATGGGTGTACCATCATTGGCTGGCCCAGTGTCAGGTAATGTGAATGGGTGTACCATCATTGGTTGGCCCAGTGTCAGGTAATGTGGATTGGTCTACCATCATTGGCTGGCCCAGTGTCAGGTAATGTGAATGGGTGTACCATCATTGGTTGGCCCAGTATCAGGTAATGTGAATGGGTCTATCATCATTGGTTGGTCCAGTGTCAGGTAATGTGAATGGGTGTACCATAATTGGCTGGCCCAGTGTCAGGTAATGTGAATGGGTGTAACATCATTGGCTGGCCCAGTGTCAGGTAATGTGAGAAGGTGTACCATCATTGGTTGGCCCAGTGTCAGGTAATGTGAATGGGTGTACCATCATTGGTTGGCCATGTGTCAGGTAATGTGAATGGGTCTACCGTCATCGGTTGGCCCAGTGTCAGTTAATGTGAATGGGTGAACCATCATTGGTTGGCCCAGTGTCAGGTAATGTGAATGGGTGTACCGTCATCGGCTGGCCCAGTGTCAGGTAATGTGAATGGGTGTACCATCATTGGTTGGCCCAGTGTCAGGTAATGTGAATGGGTCTACCGTCACTGGTTGGCCCAGTGTCAGGTAATGTGAATGAGTGTACTATCATTGGTTGGCCCAGTGTCAGGTAATGTGAATGGGTTTACCATCATTGGTTGGTACAGTGTCAGGTAATGTGAATGGGTCTACCATCATTGGTTGGCCCAGTGTCAGGTAATGTGAATGGGTGTACCATCATTGGTTGGCCCAGTGTCAGGAAATGTGAATGGGTGTACCATCATTGGCTGGCCCAGTGTCAGGTAATGTGAATGGGTCTACCATCATTGGCTGGCCCAGTGTCAGGTAATGTGAATGGGTGCATCATCATTGGTTGGCCCAGTGTCAGGTAATGTGAATGGGTGTACCATCATTGGTTGGCCCAGTGTCAGGTAATGTGAATGGGTGCATCATCACTGGTTGGCCCAGTGTCAGGTAATGTGAATGTGTGTTCCATCATTGGTTGGCCCAGTGTCAGGTTATGTGAATGTGTGTGCGATCATTGGTTGGCCCAGTGTCAGGTTATGTGAATGGGGGTACCATCACTGGTGGGCCCAGTGTCAGGTTATGTGAATTGGTCTACCATCATTGGTTGGCCCAGTGTCAGGTAATGTGAATGGGTGTACCATCATTGGTTGACCCAGTGTCAGGTAATGTGAATGGGTCTACCATCATTGGTTGCCCCAGTGTCAGGTAATGTGAATGGGTCTACCATCATTGGTTGGCCCAGTGTCAGGTAATGTGAATGGGTCTACAATCATTGGTTGGCCCAGTGTCAGGTAATATGAATGTGTGTACCATCATTGGTTGGCCCAGTGTCAGGTTATGTGAATGGGTCTACAATCATTGGTTGGCCCAGTGTCAGATAATGTGAATGTGTGTACCATCATTGGTTGGCCCAGTGTCAGGTAATGTGAATGGGTGTACTATCATTGTTTGGCCCATTGTCAGGTAATGTGAATGGGTGTACTATCATTGGTTGGCCCATTGTCAGGTAATGTGAATGGTTGTACCATCATTGGTTGGTCCAGTGTCAGGTAATGTGAGAAGGTGTACCATCACTGGTTGGCCCAGTGTCAGGTAATGTGAATGGGTGTACCATCATTGGCTGGCCCAGTGTCAGGTAATGTGAATGGGTGTACCATCATTGGCTGGCCCAGTGTCAGGTAATGTGAATGGGGGTACCATCATTGGCTGGCCCAGTGTCAGGTAATGTGAATGGGTGTATTACCATTGGTTGGCCCAGGGTCAGGTAATGTGAATGGGGGTACCATCATTGGCTGGCCCAGTGTCAGGTAATGTGAATGGGTGTATTACCATTGGTTGGCCCAGTGTCAGGTAATGTGAATGGGTGTACCATCATTGGCTGGCCCAGTGTCAGGTAATGTGAATGGGTGTACCATCATTGGTTGGCCCAGTGTCAGGTAATGTGGATTGGTCTACCATCATTGGCTGGCCCAGTGTCAGGTAATGTGAATGGGTGTACCATCATTGGTTGGCCCAGTATCAGGTAATGTGAATGGGTCTATCATCATTGGTTGGTCCAGTGTCAGGTAATGTGAAAGGGTGTACCATAATTGGCTGGCCCAGTGTCAGGTAATGTGAATGGGTGTAACATCATTGGCTGGCCCAGTGTCAGGTAATGTGAGAAGGTGTACCATCATTGGTTGGCCCAGTGTCAGGTAATGTGAATGGGTGTACCATCATTGGTTGGCCATGTGTCAGGTAATGTGAATGGGTCTACCGTCATCGGTTGGCCCAGTGTCAGTTAATGTGAATGGGTGAACCATCATTGGTTGGCCCAGTGTCAGGTAATGTGAATGGGTGTACCGTCATCGGCTGGCCCAGTGTCAGGTAATGTGAATGGGTGTACCATCATTGGTTGGCCCAGTGTCAGGTAATGTGAATGGGTCTACCGTCACTGGTTGGCCCAGTGTCAGGTAATGTGAATGAGTGTACTATCATTGGTTGGCCCAGTGTCAGGTAATGTGAATGGGTTTACCATCATTGGTTGGTACAGTGTCAGGTAATGTGAATGGGTCTACCATCATTGGTTGGCCCAGTGTCAGGTAATGTGAATGGGTGTACCATCATTGGTTGGCCCAGTGTCAGGAAATGTGAATGGGTGTACCATCATTGGCTGGCCCAGTGTCAGGTAATGTGAATGGGTCTACCATCATTGGCTGGCCCAGTGTCAGGTAATGTGAATGGGTGCATCATCATTGGTTGGCCCAGTGTCAGGTAATGTGAATGGGTGTACCATCATTGGTTGGCCCAGTGTCAGGTAATGTGAATGGGTGTACCATCATTGGCTGGCCCAGTGTCAGGTAATGTGAATGGGTGCATCATCACTGGTTGGCCCAGTGTCAGGTAATGTGAATGGGTGCATCATCATTGGTTGGCCCAGTGTCAGGTAATGTGAATGTGTGTACCATCATTGGTTGGCCCAGTGTCAGGTAATGTGAATGTCTGTACGATCATTGGTTGGCCCAGTGTCAGGTAATGTGAATGGGGGTACCATCATTGGCTGGCCCAGTGTCAGGTAATGTGAATGGGTGTACCATCATTGGTTGGCCCAGTGTTAGGTAATGTGAATGGGTGTGCCATCATTGGTTGGCCCAGTGTCAGGTAATGTGAATGGGTCTATCATCATTGGCTGGCCCAGTGTCAGGTAATGTAAATGGGTGTACCATCATTGGTTGGCCCAGTATCAGGTAATGTGAATGGGTGCATCATCATTGGCTGGCCCAGTGTCAGGTAATGTGAATGGGTGTACCATCATTGGTTGGCCCAGTGTCAGGTAATGTGAATGTGTGTACCATCATTGGTTGGCCCAGTGTCAGGTAATGTAAATGTGTGTACGATCATTGGTTGGCCCAGTGTCAGGTAATGTGAATGGGTGTACCATCATTGGTTGGCCCAGTGTCAGGTAATGTGAATGGGTGTACCATCATTGGTTGGCCCAGTGTCAGGTAATGTGAATGGGTGTACCACCATTGGTTGGCCCAGTGTCAGGTTATGTGAATGGGTGTACCATCATTGGCTGGCCCAGTGTCAGGTAATGTGAATGGGTGTACCATCATTGGTTGGCCCAGTGTCAGGTAATGTGAATGGGTGTACCATCATTGGCTGGCCCAGTGTCAGGTAATGTGAATGTGTGTACCATCATTGGTTGGCCCAGTGTCAGGTAATGTAAATGTGTGTACGATCATTGGTTGGCCCATTGTCAGGTAATGTGAATGGGTCTATCATCATTGGTTGGTCCAGTGTCAGGTAATGTGAATGGGTGCATCATCATTGGTTGGCCCAGTGTCAGGTAATGTGAATGGGTGCATCATCATTGGTTGGCCCAGTGTCAGGTAATGTGAATGGGTGTACCATCATTGGTTGGCCCAGTGTCAGGTAATATGAATGGGTGCATCATCACTGGTTGGCCCAGTGTCAGGTAATGTGAATGTGTGTACCATCATTGGTTGGCCCAGTGTCAGGTAATGTTAATGTGTGTACGATCATTGGTTGGCCCAGTGTCAGGTTATGTGAATGGGGGTACCATCATTGGTTGCTCCAGTGTCAGGTTATGTGAATTGGTCTACCATAATTGGTTGGCCCAGTGTCAGGTAATGTGAATGGGTGTACCATCATTGGTTGCCCCAGTGTCAGGTAATGTGAATGGGTCTACCATCATTGGTTGCCCCAGTGTCAGGTAATGTGAATGGATCTACCATCATTGGTTGGTCCAGTGTCAGGTAATGTGAATGGGTCTACAATCATTGGTTGCCCAGTGTCAGGTAATATGAATGTGTGTACCATCATTGGTTGGCCCAGTGTCAGGTTATGTGAATGGGTGTACTGTCATTGGTTGGCCCATTGTCAGGTAATGTGAATGGGTGTACCATCATTGGTTGCCCCAGTGTCAGGTAATGTGAATGGGTGTACTCTCATTGGTTGGCCCAGTGTCAGATAATGTGAATGTGTGTACCATCATTGGTTGGCCCAGTGTCAGGTAATGTGAATGGGTGTACTACCATTGTTTTGCCCATTGTCAGGTAATGTGAATGGGTGTACTATCATTGGCTGGCCCATTGTCAGGTAATGTGAATGTGTGTACGATCATTGGTTGGCCCAGTGTCAGGTAATGTGAATGGGTGTACCATTCTTGGTTGGTCCGGTGTCAGATAATGTGAATGGGTGTACTATCATTGGTTGACCCAGTGTTAGGTTATGTGAATGGGTGTACCATCATTGGTTGGCCCATTGTCAGGTAATGTGAATGGTTGTACCATCATTGGTTGGTCCAGTGTCAGGTAATGTGAGAAGCTGTACCATCACTGGTTGGCCCAGTGTCAGGTAATGTGAATGGGTGTACCATCATTGGTTGGCCCAGTGTCAGGAAATGTGAATGGGTGTACCATCATTGGTTGGCCCAGTGTCAGGTAATGTGAATGGGTCTACCATCATTGGCTGGCCCAGTGTCAGGTAATGTGAATGGGTGCATCATCATTGGTTGGCCCAGTGTCAGGTAATGTGAATGTGTGTACGATCATTGGTTGGCCCAGTGTCAGGTAATGTGAATGGGGGTACCATCATTGGCTGGCCCAGTGTCAGGTAATGTGAATGGGTGTACCATCATTGGTTGGCCCAGTGTTAGGTAATGTGAATGGGTGTGCCATCATTGGTTGGCCCAGTGTCAGGTAATGTAAATGGGTCTATCATCATTGGCTGGCCCAGTGTCAGGTAATGTAAATGGGTGTACCATCATTGGTTGGCCCAGTATCAGGTAATGTGAATGGGTGCATCATCATTGGCTGGCCCAGTGTCAGGTAATGTGAATGGGTGTACCATCATTGGTTCGCCCAGTGTCAGGTAATGTGAATGTGTGTACCATCATTGGTTGGCCCAGTGTCAGGTAATGTAAATGTGTTTACGATCATTGGTTGGCCCAGTGTCAGGTAATGTGAATGGGTGTACCATCATTGGTTGGCCCAGTGTCAGGTAATGTGAATGGGTGTACCATCATTGGTTGGCCCAGTGTCAGGTAATGTGAATGGGTGTACCACCATTGGTTGGCCCAGTGTCAGGTTATGTGAATGGGTGTACCATCATTGGCTGGCCCAGTGTCAGGTAATGTGAATGGGTGTACCATCATTGGTTGGCCCAGTGTCAGGTAATGTGAATGGGTGTACCATCATTGGCTGGCCCAGTGTCAGGTAATGTGAATGTGTGTACCATCATTGGTTGGCCCAGTGTCAGGTAATGTAAATGTGTGTACGATCATTGGTTGGCCCATTGTCAGGTAATGTGAATGGGTCTATCATCATTGGTTGGTCCAGTGTCAGGTAATGTGAATGGGTGCATCATCATTGGTTGGCCCAGTGTCAGGTAATGTGAATGGGTGCATCATCATTGGTTGGCCCAGTGTCAGGTAATGTGAATGGGTGTACCATCATTGGTTGGCCCAGTGTCAGGTAATATGAATGGGTGCATCATCACTGGTTGGCCCAGTGTCAGGTAATGTGAATGTGTGTACCATCATTGGTTGGCCCAGTGTCAGGTAATGTGAATGTGTGTACGATCATTGGTTGGCCCAGTGTCAGGTTATGTGAATGGGGGTAGCATCATTGGTTGCTCCAGTGTCAGGTTATGTGAATTGGTCTACCATAATTGGTTGGCCCAGTGTCAGGTAATGTGAATGGGTGTACCATCATTGGTTGGTCCAGTGTCAGGTAATGTGAATGGGTCTACAATCATTGGTTGCCCAGTGTCAGGTAATATGAATGTGTGTACCATCATTGGTTGGCCCAGTGTCAGGTTATGTGAATGGGTGTACTGTCATTGGTTGGCCCATTGTCAGGTAATGTGAATGGGTGTACCATCAATGGTTGGCCCATTGTCAGGTAATGTGAATGGGTGTACTCTCATTGGTTGGCCCAGTGTCAGATAATGTGAATGTGTGTACCATCATTGGTTTGCCCAGTGTCAGGTAATGTGAATGGGTGTACTACCATTGTTTTGCCCATTGTCAGGTAATGTGAATGGGTGTACTATCATTGGTTGGCCCATTGTCAGGTAATGTGAATGTGTGTACGATCATTGGTTGGCCCAGTGTCAGGTAATGTGAATGGGTGTACCATTCTTGGTTGGTCCGGTGTCAGATAATGTGAATGGGTGTACTATCATTGGTTGACCCAGTGTTAGGTTATGTGAATGGGTGTACCATCATTGGTTGGCCCATTGTCAGGTAATGTGAATGGTTGTACCATCATTGGTTGGTCCAGTGTCAGGTAATGTGAGAAGCTGTACCATCACTGGTTGGCCCAGTGTCAGGTAATGTGAATGGGTGTACCATCATTGGCTGGCCCAGTGTCAGGTAATGTGAATGTGTGTACCATCATTGGTTGGCCCAGTGTCAGGTAATGTAAATGTGTGTACGATCATTGGTTGGCCCATTGTCAGGTAATGTGAATGGGTCTATCATCATTGGTTGGTCCAGTGTCAGGTAATGTGAATGGGTGCATCATCATTGGTTGGCCCAGTGTCAGGTAATGTGAATGGGTGCATCATCATTGGTTGGCCCAGTGTCAGGTAATGTGAATGGGTGTACCATCATTGGTTGGCCCAGTGTCAGGTAATATGAATGGGTGCATCATCACTGGTTGGCCCAGTGTCAGGTAATGTGAATGTGTGTACCATCATTGGTTGGCCCAGTGTCAGGTAATGTGAATGTGTGTACGATCATTGGTTGGCCCAGTGTCAGGTTATGTGAATGGGGGTACCATCATTGGTTGCTCCAGTGTCAGGTTATGTGAATTGGTCTACCATAATTGGTTGGCCCAGTGTCAGGTAATGTGAATGGGTGTACCATCATTGGTTGGTCCAGTGTCAGGTAATGTGAATGGGTCTACAATCATTGGTTGCCCAGTGTCAGGTAATATGAATGTGTGTACCATCATTGGTTGGCCCAGTGTCAGGTTATGTGAATGGGTGTACTGTCATTGGTTGGCCCATTGTCAGGTAATGTGAATGGGTGTACCATCAATGGTTGGCCCATTGTCAGGTAATGTGAATGGGTGTACTCTCATTGGTTGGCCCAGTGTCAGATAATGTGAATTTGTGTACCATCATTGGTTGGCCCAGTGTCAGGTAATGTGAATGGGTGTACTATCATTGGTTGACCCAGTGTTAGGTTATGTGAATGGTTGTACCATCATTGGTTGGCCCATTGTCAGGTAATGTGAATGGTTGTACCATCATTGGTTGGTCCAGTGTCAGGTAATGTGAGAAGCTGTACCATCACTGGTTGGCCCAGTGTCAGGTAATGTGAATGGGTGTACCATCATTGGCTGGCCCAGTGTCAGGTAATGTGAATGGGTGTACCATCATTGGTTGGCCCAGTGTCAGGTAATGTGGATTGGTCTACCATCATTGGCTGGCCCAGTGTCAGGTAATGTGAATGGGTGTACCATCATTGGTTGGCCCAGTATCAGGTAATGTGAATGGGTCTATCATCATTGGTTGGTCCAGTGTCAGGTAATGTGAATGGGTGTACCATCATTGGCTGGCCCAGTGTCAGGTAATGTGAATGGGTGTACCATCATTGGCTGGCCCAGTGTCAGGTTATGTGAATGAGGGTACCATCATTGGCTGGCCCAGTGTCAGGTAATGTGAATTTGTGTATTACCATTGGTTGGCCCAGTGTCAGGTAATGTGAATGGGGGTACCATCATTGGCTGGCCCAGTGTCAGGTAATGTGAATGGGTGTATTACCATTGGTTGGCCCAGTGTCAGGTAATGTGAATGGGTGTACCATCATTGGCTGGCCCAGTGTCAGGTAATGTGAATGGGTGTACCATCATTGGTTGGCCCAGTGTCAGGTAATGTGGATTGGTCTTCCATCATTGGCTGGCCCAGTGTCAGGTAATGTGAATGGGTGTACCATCATTGGTTGGCCCAGTGTCAGGTAATGTGAATGGGTCTATCATCATTGGTTGGTCCAGTGTCAGGTAATGTGAATGGGTGTACCATAATTGGCTGGCCCCGTGTCAGGTAATGTGAATGGGTGTAACATCATTGGCTGGCCCAGTGTCAGGTAATGTGAGAAGGTGTACCATCATTGGTTGGCCCAGTGTCAGGTAATGTGAATGGGTGTACCATCATTGGTTGGCCCAGTGTCAGGTAATGTGAATGGGTCTACCGTCATCGGTTGGCCCAGTGTCAGTTAATGTGAATGGGTGAACCATCATTGGTTGGCCCAGTGTCAGGTAATGTGAATGGGTCTACCGTCAACGGCTGGCCCAGTGTCAGGTAATGTGAATGGGTGTACCATCTTTGGTTGGCCCAGGGTCAGGTAATGTGAATGTGTCTACCGTCACTGGTTGGCCCAGTGTCAGGTAATGTGAATGGGTGTACTATCATTGGTTGGCCCAGTGTCAGGTAATGTGAATGGGTGTACCATCATTGGTTTGTACAGTGTCAGGTAATGTGAATGGGTCTACCATCATTGGTTGGCCCAGTGTCAGGTAATGTGAATGGGTGTACCATCATTGGTTGGCCCAGTGTCAGGTAATGTGAATGGGTGTACCATCATTGGTTGGCCCAGTGTCAGGTAATGTGAATGGGTCTACCGTCATCGGCTGGCCCAGTGTCAGGTAATGTGAATGTGTGTACCATCATTGGTTGGCCCAGTGTCAGGTAATGTGAATGTGTGTACGATCATTGGTTGGCCCAGTGTCAGGTAATGTGAATGGGGGTACCATCATTGGCTGGCCCAGTGTCAGGTAATGTGAATGGGTGTACCATCATTGGTTGGCCCAGTGTTAGGTAATGTGAATGGGTGTGCCATCATTGGTTGGCCCAGTGTCAGGTAATGTGAATGGGTCTATCATCATTGGCTGGCCCAGTGTCAGGTAATGTAAATGGGTGTACCATCATTGGTTGGCCCAGTATCAGGTAATGTGAATGGGTGCATCATCATTGGCTGGCCCAGTGTCAGGTAATGTGAATGGGTGTACCATCATTGGTTGGCCCAGTGTCAGGTAATGTGAATGTGTGTACCATCATTGGTTGGCCCAGTGTCAGGTAATGTAAATGTGTGTACGATCATTGGTTGGCCCAGTGTCAGGTAATGTGAATGGGTGTACCATCATTGGTTGGCCCAGTGTCAGGTAATGTGAATGGGTGTACCATCATTGGTTGGCCCAGTGTCAGGTAATGTGAATGGGTGTACCACATTGGTTGGCGCAGTGTCAGGTTATGTGAATGGGTGTACCACATTGGCTGGCCCAGTGTCAGGTAATGTGAATGGGTGTACCATCATTGGTTGGCCCAGTGTCAGGTAATGTGAATGGGTGTACCATCATTGGCTGCCCAGTGTCAGGTAATGTGAATGTGTGTACCATCATTGGTTGGCCCAGTGTCAGGTAATGTAAATGTGTGTACGATCATTGGTTGGCCCATTGTCAGGGTAATGGGCTATCATGGTTGGTCCAGTGTCAGGTAATGTGAATAGGGTGCATCATCATTGGTTGGCCCAGTGTCAGGTAATGTGAATGGGGCATCATCATTGGTTGGCCCAGTGTCAGGTAATGTGAATGGGTGTAGGCATCATCATGGTTGGCCCAGTGTCAGGTAATGTGAATGTGTGTACCATCATTGGTTGGCCCAGTGTCAGGTAATGTGAATGTGTGTACGATCATTGGTTGGCCCAGTGTCAGGTTATGTGAATGGGGGGTACCATCATTGGTTGCTCCAGTGTCAGGTTATGTGAATTGGTCTACCATAATTGGTTGGCCCAGTGTCAGGTAATGTGAATGGGTGTACCATCATTGGTTGCCCCAGTGTCAGGTAATGTGAATGGGTCTACCATCATTGGTTGCCCCAGTGTCAGGTAATGTGAATGGATCTACCATCATTGGTTGGTCCAGTGTCAGGTAATGTGAATGGGTCTACAATCATTGGTTGCCCAGTGTCAGGTAATATGAATGTGTGTACCATCATTGGTTGGCCCAGTGTCAGGTTATGTGAATGGGTGTACTGTCATTGGTTGGCCCATTGTCAGGTAATGTGAATGGGTGTACCATCAATGGTTGGCCCATTGTCAGGTAATGTGAATGGGTGTACTCTCATTGGTTGGCCCAGTGTCAGATAATGTGAATGTGTGTACCATCATTGGTTGGCCCAGTGTCAGGTAATGTGAATGGGTGTACTACCATTGTTTTGCCCATTGTCAGGTAATGTGAATGGGTGTACTATCATTGGTTGGCCCATTGTCAGGTAATGTGAATGTGTGTACGATCATTGGTTGGCCCAGTGTCAGGTAATGTGAATGGGTGTACCATTCTTGGTTGGTCCGGTGTCAGATAATGTGAATGGGTGTACTATCATTGGTTGACCCAGTGTTAGGTTATGTGAATGGGTGTACAATCATTGGTTGGCCCATTGTCAGGTAATGTGAATGGTTGTACCATCATTGGTTGGTCCAGTGTCAGGTAATGTGAGAAGCTGTACCATCACTGGTTGGCCCAGTGTCAGGTAATGTGAATGGGTGTACCATCATTGGCTGGCCCAGTGTCAGGTAATGTGAATGGGTGTACCATCATTGGTTGGCCCAGTGTCAGGTAATGTGGATTGGTCTACCATCATTGGCTGGCCCAGTGTCAGGTAATGTGAATGGGTGTACCATCATTGGTTGGCCCAGTATCAGGTAATGTGAATGGGTCTATCATCATTGGTTGGTCCAGTGTCAGGTAATGTGAATGGGTGTACCATCATTGGCTGGCCCAGTGTCAGGTAATGTGAATGAGGGTACCATCATTGGCTGGCCCAGTGTCAGGTAATGTGAATGAGGGTACCATCATTGGCTGGCCCAGTGTCAGGTAATGTGAATTTGTGTATTACCATTGGTTGGCCCAGTGTCAGGTAATGTGAATGGGGGTACCATCATTGGCTGGCCCAGTGTCAGGTAATGTGAATGGGTGTATTACCATTGGTTGGCCCAGTGTCAGGTAATGTGAATGGGTGTACCATCATTGGCTGGCCCAGTGTCAGGTAATGTGAATGGGTGTACCATCATTGGTTGGCCCAGTGTCAGGTAATGTGGATTGGTCTTCCATCATTGGCTGGCCGAGTGTCAGGTAATGTGAATGGGTGTACCATCATTGGTTGGCCCAGTGTCAGGTAATGTGAATGGGTCTATCATCATTGGTTGGTCCAGTGTCAGGTAATGTGAATGGGTGTACCATAATTGGCTGGCCCCGTGTCAGGTAATGTGAATGGGTGTAACATCATTGGCTGGCCCAGTGTCAGGTAATGTGAGAAGGTGTACCATCATTGGTTGGCCCAGTGTCAGGTAATGTGAATGGGTGTACCATCATTGGTTGGCCCAGTGTCAGGTAATGTGAATGGGTCTACCGTCATCGGTTGGCCCAGTGTCAGTTAATGTGAATGGGTGAACCATCATTGGTTGGCCCAGTGTCAGGTAATGTGAATGGGTCTACCGTCATCGGCTGGCCCAGTGTCAGGTAATGTGAATGGGTGTACCATCATTGGTTGGCCCAGTGTCAGGTAATGTGAATGTGTCTACCGTCACTGGTTGGCCCAGTGTCAGGTAATGTGAATGGGTGTACTATCATTGGTTGGCCCAGTGTCAGGTAATGTGAATGGGTGTACCATCATTGGTTTGTACAGTGTCAGGTAATGTGAATGGGTCTACCATCATTGGTTGGCTCAGTGTCAGGTAATGTGAATGGGTGTACCATCATTGGTTGGCCCAGTGTCAGGAAATGTGAATGGGTGTACCATCATTGGTTGGCCCAGTGTCAGGTAATGTGAATGGGTCTACCGTCATCGGCTGGCCCATTGTCAGGTAATGTGAATGGGTGTACTCTCATTGGTTGGCCCAGTGTCAGATAATGTGAATGTGTGTACCATCATTGGTTGGCCCAGTGTCAGGTAATGTGAATGGGTGTACTACCATTGTTTTGCCCATTGTCAGGTAATGTGAATGGGTGTACTATCATTGGTTGGCCCATTGTCAGGTAATGTGAATGTGTGTACGATCATTGGTTGGCCCAGTGTCAGGTAATGTGAATGGGTGTACCATTCTTGGTTGGTCCGGTGTCAGATAATGTGAATGGGTGTACTATCATTGGTTGACCCAATGTTAGGTTATGTGAATGGGTGTACCATCATTGGTTGGCCCATTGTCAGGTAATGTGAATGGTTGTACCATCATTGGTTGGTCCAGTGTCAGGTAATGTGAGAAGCTGTACCATCACTGGTTGGCCCAGTGTCAGGTAATGTGAATGGGTGTACCATCATTGGCTGGCCCAGTGTCAGGTAATGTGAATGGGTGTACCATCATTGGTTGGCCCAGTGTCAGGTAATGTGGATTGGTCTACCATCATTGGCTGGCCCAGTGTCAGGTAATGTGAATGGGTGTACCATCATTGGTTGGCCCAGTATCAGGTAATGTGAATGGGTCTATCATCATTGGTTGGTCCAGTGTCAGGTAATGTGAATGGGTGTACCATCATTGGCTGGCCCAGTGTCAGGTAATGTGAATGGGTGTACCATCATTGGCTGGCCCAGTGTCAGGTAATGTGAATGAGGGTACCATCATTGGCTGGCCCAGTGTCAGGTAATGTGATTTTGTGTATTACCATTGGTTGGCCCAGTGTCAGGTAATGTGAATGGGGGTACCATCATTGGCTGGCCCAGTGTCAGGTAATGTGAATGGGTGTATTACCATTGGTTGGCCCAGTGTCAGGTAATGTGAATGGGTGTACCATCATTGGCTGGCCCAGTGTCAGGTAATGTGAATGGGTGTACCATCATTGGTTGGCCCAGTGTCAGGTAATGTGGATTGGTCTTCCATCATTGGCTGGCCGAGTGTCAGGTAATGTGAATGGGTGTACCATCATTGGTTGGCCCAGTGTCAGGTAATGTGAATGGGTCTATCATCATTGGTTGGTCCAGTGTCAGGTAATGTGAATGGGTGTACCATAATTGGCTGGCCCCGTGTCAGGTAATGTGAATGGGTGTAACATCATTGGCTGGCCCAGTGTCAGGTAATGTGAGAAGGTGTACCATCATTGGTTGGCCCAGTGTCAGGTAATGTGAATGGGTGTACCATCATTGGTTGGCCCAGTGTCAGGTAATGTGAATGGGTCTACCGTCATCGGTTGGCCCAGTGTCAGTTAATGTGAATGGGTGAACCATCATTGGTTGGCCCAGTGTCAGGTAATGTGAATGGTTCTACCGTCATCGGCTGGCCCAGTGTCAGGTAATGTGAATGGGTGTACCATCATTGGTTGGCCCAGTGTCAGGTAATGTGAATGTGTCTACCGTCACTGGTTGGCCCAGTGTCAGGTAATGTGAATGGGTGTACTATCATTGGTTGGCCCAGTGTCAGGTAATGTGAATGGGTGTACTATCATTGGTTGGCCCATTGTCAGGTAATGTGAATGTGTGTACGATCATTGGTTGGCCCAGTGTCAGGTAATGTGAATGGGTGTACCATTCTTGGTTGGTCCGGTGTCAGATAATGTGAATGGGTGTACTATCATTGGTTGACCCAATGTTAGGTTATGTGAATGGGTGTACCATCATTGGTTGGCCCATTGTCAGGTAATGTGAATGGTTGTACCATCATTGGTTGGTCCAGTGTCAGGTAATGTGAGAAGCTGTACCATCACTGGTTGGCCCAGTGTCAGGTAATGTGAATGGGTGTACCATCATTGGCTGGCCCAGTGTCAGGTAATGTGAATGGGTGTACCATCATTGGTTGGCCCAGTGTCAGGTAATGTGGATTGGTCTACCATCATTGGCTGGCCCAGTGTCAGGTAATGTGAATGGGTGTACCATCATTGGTTGGCCCAGTATCAGGTAATGTGAATGGGTCTATCATCATTGGTTGGTCCAGTGTCAGGTAATGTGAATGGGTGTACCATCATTGGCTGGCCCAGTGTCAGGTAATGTGAATGGGTGTACCATCATTGGCTGGCCCAGTGTCAGGTAATGTGAATGAGGGTACCATCATTGGCTGGCCCAGTGTCAGGTAATGTGATTTTGTGTATTACCATTGGTTGGCCCAGTGTCAGGTAATGTGAATGGGGGTACCATCATTGGCTGGCCCAGTGTCAGGTAATGTGAATGGGTGTATTACCATTGGTTGGCCCAGTGTCAGGTTATGTGAATGGGTGTACCATCATTGGCTGGCCCAGTGTCAGGTAATGTGAATGGGTGTACCATCATTGGTTGGCCCAGTGTCAGGTAATGTGGATTGGTCTTCCATGATTGGCTGGCCGAGTGTCAGGTAATGTGAATGGGTGTACCATCATTGGTTGGCCCAGTGTCAGGTAATGTGAATGGGTCTATCATCATTGGTTGGTCCAGTGTCAGGTAATGTGAATGGGTGTACCATAATTGGCTGGCCCCGTGTCAGGTAATGTGAATGGGTGTAACATCATTGGCTGGCCCAGTGTCAGGTAATGTGAGAAGGTGTACCATCATTGGTTGGCCCAGTGTCAGGTAATGTGAATGGGTGTACCATCATTGGTTGGCCCTGTGTCAGGTAATGTGAATGGGTCTACCGTCATCGGTTGGCCCAGTGTCAGTTAATGTGAATGAGTGAACCATCATTGGTTGGCCCAGTGTCAGGTAATGTGAATGGTTCTACCGTCATCGGCTGGCCCAGTGTCAGGTAATGTGAATGGGTGTACCATCATTGGTTGGCCCAGTGTCAGGTAATGTGAATGTGTCTACCGTCACTGGTTGGCCCAGTGTCAGGTAATGTGAATGGGTGTACTATCATTGGTTGGCCCAGTGTCAGGTAATGTGAATGGGTGTACCATCATTGGTTTGTACAGTGTCAGGTAATGTGAATGGGTCTACCATCATTGGTTGGCCCAGTGTCAGGTAATGTGAATGGGTGTACCATCATTGGTTGGCCCAGTGTCAGGAAATGTGAATGGGTGTACCATCATTGGTTGGCCCAGTGTCAGGTAATGTGAATCGGTCTACCGTCATCGGCTGGCCCAGTGTCAGGTAATGTGAATGGGTGTACCATCATTGGTTGGCCCAGTGTCAGGTAATGTGAATGGGTGTACCATCATTGGTTGGCCCAGTGTCAGGTAATGTGAATGGGTGTACCATCATTGGCTGGCCCAGTGTCAGGTAATGTGAATGGGTGTACCATCATTGGTTGGCCCAGTGTCAGGTAATGTGAATGGGTGTACCATCATTGGCTGGCCCTGTGTCAGGTTATGTGAATGGGTGTACCATCATTGGTTGGCCCAGTGTCAGGTAATGTGAATGGGTGTACCATCATTGGTTGGCCCATTGTCAGGTAATGTGAATGGGTGTACCATCATTGGTTGGCCCAGTGTCAGGTAATGTGAATGGGTCTATCATCATTGGTTGGTCCAGTGTCAGGTAATGTGAATGGGTGCATCATCATTGGTTGGCCTAGTGTCAGGTAATGTGAATGGGTGCATCATCATTGGTTGGCCCAGTGTCAGGTAATGTGAATGGGTGTACCATCATTGGTTGGCCCAGTGTCAGGTAATGTGAATGGGTGCATCATCACTGGTTGGCCCAGTGTCAGGTAATGTGAATGTGTGTTCCATCATTGGTTGGCCCAGTGTCAGGTAATGTGAATGTGTGTACGATCATTGGTTGGCCCAGTGTCAGGTTATGTGAATGGGGGTACCATCACTGGTGGGCCCAGTGTCAGGTTATGTGAATTGGTCTACCATCATTGGTTGGCCTAGTGTCAGGTAATGTGAATGGGTGTACCATCATTGGTTGACCCAGTGTCAGGTAATGTGAATGGGTCTACCATCATTGGTTGCCCCAGTGTCAGGTAATGTGAATGGGTCTACCATCATTGGTTGGCCCAGTGTCAGGTAATGTGAATGGGTCTACAATCATTGGTTGGCCCAGTGTCAGGTAATATGAATGTGTGTACCATCATTGGTTGGCCCAGTGTCAGGTTATGTGAATGGGTCTACAATCATTGGTTGGCCCAGTGTCAGATAATGTGAATGTGTGTACCATCATTGGTTGGCCCAGTGTCAGGTAATGTGAATGGGTGTACTATCATTGTTTGGCCCATTGTCAGGTAATGTGAATGGGTGTACTATCATTGGTTGGCCCATTGTCAGGTAATGTGAATGGTTGTACCATCATTGGTTGGTCCAGTGTCAGGTAATGTGAGAAGGTGTACCATCACTGGTTGGCCCAGTGTCAGGTAATGTGAATGGGTGTACCATCATTGGCTGGCCCAGTGTCAGGTAATGTGAATGGGTGTACCATCAATGGCTGGCCCAGTGTCAGGTAATGTGAATGGGGGTACCATCATTGGCTGGCCCAGTGTCAGGTAATGTGAATGGGTGTATTACCATTGGTTGGCCCAGGGTCAGGTAATGTGAATGGGGGTACCATCATTGGCTGGCCCAGTGTCAGGTAATGTGAATGGGTGTATTACCATTGGTTGGCCCAGTGTCAGGTAATGTGAATGGGTGTACCATCATTGGCTGGCCCAGTGTCAGGTAATGTGAATGGGTGTACCATCATTGGTTGGCCCAGTGTCAGGTAATGTGGATTGGTCTACCATCATTGGCTGGCCCAGTGTCAGGTAATGTGAATGGGTGTACCATCATTGGTTGGCCCAGTATCAGGTAATGTGAATGGGTCTATCATCATTGGTTGGTCCAGTGTCAGGTAAGGTGAATGGGTGTAACATCATTGGCTGGCCCAGTGTCAGGTAATGTGAATGGGTGTAACATCATTGGCTGGCCCAGTGTCAGGTAATGTGAGAAGGTGTACCATCATTGGTTGGCCCAGTGTCAGGTAATGTGAATGGGTGTACCATCATTGGTTGGCCATGTGTCAGGTAATGTGAATGGGTCTACCGTCATCGGTTGGCCCAGTGTCAGTTAATGTGAATGGGTGAACCATCATTGGTTGGCCCAGTGTCAGGTAATGTGAATGGGTGTACCGTCATCGGCTGGCCCAGTGTCAGGTAATGTGAATGGGTGTACCATCATTGGTTGGCCCAGTGTCAGGTTATGTGAATGGGTCTACCGTCACTGGTTGGCCCAGTGTCAGGTAATGTGAATGAGTGTACTATCATTGGTTGGCCCAGTGTCAGGTAATGTGAATGGATCTACCATCATTGGTTGGTCCAGTGTCAGGTAATGTGAATGGGTCTACAATCATTGGTTGCCCAGTGTCAGGTAATATGAATGTGTGTACCATCATTGGTTGGCCCAGTGTCAGGTTATGTGAATGGGTGTACTGTCATTGGTTGGCCCATTGTCAGGTAATGTGAATGGGTGTACCATCAATGGTTGGCCCATTGTCAGGTAATGTGAATGGGTGTACTCTCATTGGTTGGCCCAGTGTCAGATAATGTGAATGTGTGTACCATCATTGGTTGGCCCAGTGTCAGGTAATGTGAATGGGTGTACTACCATTGTTTTGCCCATTGTCAGGTAATGTGAATGGGTGTACTATCATTGGTTGGCCCATTGTCAGGTAATGTGAATGTGTGTACGATCATTGGTTGGCCCAGTGTCAGGTAATGTGAATGGGTGTACCATTCTTGGTTGGTCCGGTGTCAGATAATGTGAATGGGTGTACTATCATTGGTTGACCCAGTGTTAGGTTATGTGAATGGGTGTACCATCATTGGTTGGCCCAGTATCAGGTAATGTGAATGTGTGCATCATCATTGGCTGGCCCAGTGTCAGGTAATGTGAATGGGTGTACCATCATTGGTTCGCCCAGTGTCAGGTAATGTGAATGTGTGTACCATCATTGGTTGGCCCAGTGTCAGGTAATGTAAATGTGTTTACGATCATTGGTTGGCCCAGTGTCAGGTAATGTGAATGGGTGTACCATCATTGGTTGGCCCAGTGTCAGGTAATGTGAATGGGTGTACCATCATTGGTTGGCCCAGTGTCAGGTAATGTGAATGGGTGTACCACCATTGGTTGGCCCAGTGTCAGGTTATGTGAATGGGTGTACCATCATTGGCTGGCCCAGTGTCAGGTAATGTGAATGGGTGTACCATCATTGGTTGGCCCAGTGTCAGATAATGTGAATGGGTGTACCATCATTGGCTGGCCCAGTGTCAGGTAATGTGAATGTGTGTACCATCATTGGTTGGCCCAGTGTCAGGTAATGTAAATGTGTGTACGATCATTGGTTGGCCCATTGTCAGGTAATGTGAATGGGTCTATCATCATTGGTTGGTCCAGTGTCAGGTAATGTGAATGGGTGCATCATCATTGGTTGGCCCAGTGTCAGGTAATGTGAATGGGTGCATCATCATTGGTTGGCCCAGTGTCAGGTAATGTGAATGGGTGTACCATCATTGGTTGGCCCAGTGTCAGGTAATATGAATGGGTGCATCATCACTGGTTGGCCCAGTGTCAGGTAATGTGAATGTGTGTACCATCATTGGTTGGCCCAGTGTTAGGTAATGTGAATGTGTGTACGATCATTGGTTGGCCCAGTGTCAGGTTATGTGAATGGGGGTACCATCATTGGTTGCTCCAGTGTCAGGTTATGTGAATTGGTCTACCATAATTGGTTGGCCCAGTGTCAGGTAATGTGAATGGGTGTACCATCATTGGTTGGTCCAGTGTCAGGTAATGTGAATGGGTCTACAATCATTGGTTGCCCAGTGTCAGGTAATATGAATGTGTGTACCATCATTGGTTGGCCCAGTGTCAGGTTATGTGAATGGGTGTACTGTCATTGGTTGGCCCATTGTCAGGTAATGTGAATGGGTGTACCATCAATGGTTGGCCCATTGTCAGGTAATGTGAATGGGTGTACTCTCATTGGTTGGCCCAGTGTCAGATAATGTGAATGTGTGTACCATCATTGGTTGGCCCAGTGTCAGGTAATGTGAATGGGTGTACTACCATTGTTTTGCCCATTGTCAGGTAATGTGAATGGGTGTACTATCATTGGTTGGCCCATTGTCAGGTAATGTGAATGTGTGTACGATCATTGGTTGGCCCAGTGTCAGGTAATGTGAATGGGTGTACCATTCTTGGTTGATCCGGTGTCAGATAATGTGAATGGGTGTACTTTCATTGGTTGACCCAGTGTTAGGTTATGTGAATGGGTGTACCATCATTGGTTGGCCCATTGTCAGGTAATGTGAATGGTTGTACCATCATTGGTTGGTCCAGTGTCAGGTAATGTGAGAAGCTGTACCATCACTGGTTGGCCCAGTGTCAGGTAATGTGAATGGGTGTACCATCATTGGCTGGCCCAGTGTCAGGTAATGTGAATGTGTGTACCATCATTGGTTGGCCCAGTGTCAGGTAATGTAAATGGGTGTACGATCATTGGTTGGCCCATTGTCAGGTAATGTGAATGGGTCTATCATCATTGGTTGGTCCAGTGTCAGGTAATGTGAATGGGTGCATCATCATTGGTTGGCCCAGTGTCAGGTAATGTGAATGGGTGCATCATCATTGGTTGGCCCAGTGTCAGGTAATGTGAATGGGTGTACCATCATTGGTTGGCCCAGTGTCAGGTAATATGAATGGGTGCATCATCACTGGTTGGCCCAGTGTCAGGTAATGTGAATGTGTGTACCATCATTGGTTGGCCCAGTGTCAGGTAATGTGAATGTGTGTACGATCATTGGTTGGCCCAGTGTCAGGTTATGTGAATGGGGGTACCATCATTGGTTGCTCCAGTGTCAGGTTATCTGAATTGGTCTACCATAATTGGTTGGCCCAGTGTCAGGTAATGTGAATGGGTGTACCATCATTGGTTGGTCCAGTGTCAGGTAATGTGAATGGGTCTACAATCATTGGTTGCCCAGTGTCAGGTAATATGAATGTGTGTACCATCATTGGTTGGCCCAGTGTCAGGTTATGTGAATGGGTGTACTGTCATTGGTTGGCCCATTGTCAGGTAATGTGAATGGGTGTACCATCAATGGTTGGCCCATTGTCAGGTAATGTGAATGGGTGTACTCTCATTGGTTGGCCCAGTGTCAGATAATGTGAATGTGTGTACCATCATTGGTTGGCCCAGTGTCAGGTAATGTGAATGGGTGTACTACCATTGTTTTGCCCATTGTCAGGTAATGTGAATGGGTGTACTATCATTGGTTGGCCCATTGTCAGGTAATGTGAATGTGTGTACGATCATTGGTTGGCCCAGTGTCAGGTAATGTGAATGGGTGTACCATTCTTGGTTGGTCCGGTGTCAGATAATGTGAATGGGTGTACTATCATTGGTTGACCCAGTGTTAGGTTATGTGAATGGGTGTACCATCATTGGTTGGCCCATTGTCAGGTAATGTGAATGGTTGTACCATCATTGGTTGGTCCAGTGTCAGGTAATGTGAGAAGCTGTACCATCACTGGTTGGCCCAGTGTCAGGTAATGTGAATGGGTGTACTATCATTGGCTGGCCCAGTGTCAGGTAATGTGAATGGGTGTACCATCATTGGTTGGCCCAGTGTCAGGTAATGTGGATTGGTCTACCATCATTGGCTGGCCCAGTGTCAGGTAATGTGAATGGGTGTACCATCATTGGTTGGCCCAGTATCAGGTAATGTGAATGGGTCTATCATCATTGGTTGGTCCAGTGTCAGGTAATGTGAATGGGTGTACCATCATTGGCTGGCCCAGTGTCAGGTAATGTGAATGGGTGTACCATTATTGGCTGGCCCAGTGTCAGGTAATGTGAATGAGGGTACCATCATTGGCTGGCCCAGTGTCAGGTAATGTGAATTTGTGTATTACCATTGGTTGGCCCAGTGTCAGGTAATGTGAATGGGGGTACCATCATTGGCTGGCCCAGTGTCAGGTAATGTGAATGGGTGTATTACCATTGGTTGGCCCAGTGTCAGGTAATGTGAATGGGTGTACCATCATTGGCTGGCCCAGTGTCAGGTAATGTGAATGGGTGTACCATCATTGGTTGGCCCAGTGTCAGGTAATGTGGATTGGTCTTCCATCATTGGCTGGCCGAGTGTCAGGTAATGTGAATGGGTGTACCATCATTGGTTGGCCCAGTGTCAGGTAATGTGAATGGGTCTATCATCATTGGTTGGTCCAGTGTCAGGTAATGTGAATGGGTGTACCATAATTGGCTGGCCCCGTGTCAGGTAATGTGAATGGGTGTAACATCATTGGCTGGCCCAGTGTCAGGTAATGTGAGAAGGTGTACCATCATTGGTTGGCCCAGTGTCAGGTAATGTGAATGGGTGTACCATCATTGGTTGGCCCAGTGTCAGGTAATGTGAATGGGTCTACCGTCATCGGTTGGCCCAGTGTCAGTTAATGTGAATGGGTGAACCATCATTGGTTGGCCCAGTGTCAGGTAATGTGAATGGGTCTACCGTCATCGGCTGGCCCAGTGTCAGGTAATGTGAATGGGTGTACCATCATTGGTTGGCCCAGTGTCAGGTAATGTGAATGTGTCTACCGTCACTGGTTGGCCCAGTGTCAGGTAATGTGAATGGGTGTACTATCATTGGTTGGCCCAGTGTCAGGTAATGTGAATGGGTGTACCATCATTGGTTTGTACAGTGTCAGGTAATGTGAATGGGTCTACCATCATTGGTTGGCCCAGTGTCAGGTAATGTGAATGGGTGTACCATCATTGGTTGGCCCAGTGTCAGGAAATGTGAATGGGTGTACCATCATTGGTTGGCCCAGTGTCAGGTAATGTGAATGGGTCTACCGTCATCGGCTGGCCCATTGTCAGGTAATGTGAATGGGTGTACTCTCATTGGTTGGCCCAGTGTCAGATAATGTGAATGTGTGTACCATCATTGGTTGGCCCAGTGTCAGGTAATGTGAATGGGTGTACTACCATTGTTTTGCCCATTGTCAGGTAATGTGAATGGGTGTACTATCATTGGTTGGCCCATTGTCAGGTAATGTGAATGTGTGTACGATCATTGGTTGGCCCAGTGTCAGGTAATGTGAATGGGTGTACCATTCTTGGTTGGTCCGGTGTCAGATAATGTGAATGGGTGTACTATCATTGGTTGACCCAATGTTAGGTTATGTGAATGGGTGTACCATCATTGGTTGGCCCATTGTCAGGTAATGTGAATGGTTGTACCATCATTGGTTGGTCCAGTGTCAGGTAATGTGAGAAGCTGTACCATCACTGGTTGGCCCAGTGTCAGGTAATGTGAATGGGTGTACCATCATTGGCTGGCCCAGTGTCAGGTAATGTGAATGGGTGTACCATCATTGGTTGGCCCAGTGTCAGGTAATGTGGATTGGTCTACCATCATTGGCTGGCCCAGTGTCAGGTAATGTGAATGGGTGTACCATCATTGGTTGGCCCAGTATCAGGTAATGTGAATGGGTCTATCATCATTGGTTGGTCCAGTGTCAGGTAATGTGAATGGGTGTACCATCATTGGCTGGCCCAGTGTCAGGTAATGTGAATGGGTGTACCATCATTGGCTGGCCCAGTGTCAGGTAATGTGAATGAGGGTACCATCATTGGCTGGCCCAGTGTCAGGTAATGTGATTTTGTGTATTACCATTGGTTGGCCCAGTGTCAGGTAATGTGAATGGGGGTACCATCATTGGCTGGCCCAGTGTCAGGTAATGTGAATGGGTGTATTACCATTGGTTGGCCCAGTGTCAGGTAATGTGAATGGGTGTAACATCATTGGCTGGCCCAGTGTCAGGTAATGTGAATGGGTGTACCATCATTGGTTGGCCCAGTGTCAGGTAATGTGGATTGGTCTTCCATCATTGGCTGGCCGAGTGTCAGGTAATGTGAATGGGTGTACCATCATTGGTTGGCCCAGTGTCAGGTAATGTGAATGGGTCTATCATCATTGGTTGGTCCAGTGTCAGGTAATGTGAATGGGTGTACCATAATTGGCTGGCCCCGTGTCAGGTAATGTGAATGGGTGTAACATCATTGGCTGGCCCAGTGTCAGGTAATGTGAGAAGGTGTACCATCATTGGTTGGCCCAGTGTCAGGTAATGTGAATGGGTGTACCATCATTGGTTGGCCCAGTGTCAGGTAATGTGAATGGGTCTACCGTCATCGGTTGGCCCAGTGTCAGTTAATGTGAATGGGTGAACCATCATTGGTTGGCCCAGTGTCAGGTAATGTGAATGGTTCTACCGTCATCGGCTGGCCCAGTGTCAGGTAATGTGAATGGGTGTACCATCATTGGTTGGCCCAGTGTCAGGTAATGTGAATGTGTCTACCGTCACTGGTTGGCCCAGTGTCAGGTAATGTGAATGGGTGTACTATCATTGGTTGGCCCAGTGTCAGGTAATGTGAATGGGTGTACCATCATTGGTTTGTACAGTGTCAGGTAATGTGAATGGGTCTACCATCATTGGTTGGCCCAGTGTCAGGTAATGTGAATGGGTGTACCATCATTGGTTGGCCCAGTGTCAGGAAATGTGAATGGGTGTACCATCATTGGTTGGCCCAGTGTCAGGTAATGTGAATCGGTCTACCGTCATCGGCTGGCCCAGTGTCAGGTAATGTGAATGGGTGTACCATCATTGGTTGGCCCATTGTCAGGTAATGTGAATGGGTGTACCATCATTGGTTGGCCCAGTGTCAGGTAATGTGAATGGGTGTACCATCATTGGCTGGCCCAGTGTCAGGTAATGTGAATGGGTGTACCATCATTGGTTGGCCCAGTGTCAGGTAATGTGAATGGGTGTACCATCATTGGCTGGCCCTGTGTCAGGTTATGTGAATGGGTGTACCATCATTGGTTGGCCCAGTGTCAGGTAATGTGAATGGGTGTACCATCATTGGTTGGCCCATTGTCAGGTAATGTGAATGGGTGTACCATCATTGGTTGGCCCAGTGTCAGGTAATGTGAATGGGTCTATCATCATTGGTTGGTCCAGTGTCAGGTAATGTGAATGGGTGCATCATCATTGGTTGGCCTAGTGTCAGGTAATGTGAATGGGTGCATCATCATTGGTTGGCCCAGTGTCAGGTAATGTGAATGGGTGTACCATCATTGGTTGGCCCAGTGTCAGGTAATGTGAATGGGTGCATCATCACTGGTTGGCCCAGTGTCAGGTAATGTGAATGTGTGTTCCATCATTGGTTGGCCCAGTGTCAGGTAATGTGAATGTGTGTACGATCATTGGTTGGCCCAGTGTCAGGTTATGTGAATGGGGGTACCATCACTGGTGGGCCCAGTGTCAGGTTATGTGAATTGGTCTACCATCATTGGTTGGCCCAGTGTCAGGTAATGTGAATGGGTGTACCATCATTGGTTGACCCAGTGTCAGGTAATGTGAATGGGTCTACCATCATTGGTTGCCCCAGTGTCAGGTAATGTGAATGGGTCTACCATCATTGGTTGGCCCAGTGTCAGGTAATGTGAATGGGTCTACAATCATTGGTTGGCCCAGTGTCAGGTAATATGAATGTGTGTACCATCATTGGTTGGCCCAGTGTCAGGTTATGTGAATGGGTCTACAATCATTGGTTGGCCCAGTGTCAGATAATGTGAATGTGTGTACCATCATTGGTTGGCCCAGTGTCAGGTAATGTGAATGGGTGTACTATCATTGTTTGGCCCATTGTCAGGTAATGTGAATGGGTGTACTATCATTGGTTGGCCCATTGTCAGGTAATGTGAATGGTTGTACCATCATTGGTTGGTCCAGTGTCAGGTAATGTGAGAAGGTGTACCATCACTGGTTGGCCCAGTGTCAGGTAATGTGAATGGGTGTACCATCATTGGCTGGCCCAGTGTCAGGTAATGTGAATGGGTGTACCATCAATGGCTGGCCCAGTGTCAGGTAATGTGAATGGGGGTACCATCATTGGCTGGCCCAGTGTCAGGTAATGTGAATGGGTGTATTACCATTGGTTGGCCCAGGGTCAGGTAATGTGAATGGGGGTACCATCATTGGCTGGCCCAGTGTCAGGTAATGTGAATGGGTGTATTACCATTGGTTGGCCCAGTGTCAGGTAATGTGAATGGGTGTACCATCATTGGCTGGCCCAGTGTCAGGTAATGTGAATGGGTGTACCATCATTGGTTGGCCCAGTGTCAGGTAATGTGGATTGGTCTACCATCATTGGCTGGCCCAGTGTCAGGTAATGTGAATGGGTGTACCATCATTGGTTGGCCCAGTATCAGGTAATGTGAATGGGTCTATCATCATTGGTTGGTCCAGTGTCAGGTAATGTGAATGGGTGTAACATCATTGGCTGGCCCAGTGTCAGGTAATGTGAATGGGTGTAACATCATTGGCTGGCCCAGTGTCAGGTAATGTGAGAAGGTGTACCATCATTGGTTGGCCCAGTGTCAGGTAATGTGAATGGGTGTACCATCATTGGTTGGCCATGTGTCAGGTAATGTGAATGGGTCTACCGTCATCGGTTGGCCCAGTGTCAGTTAATGTGAATGGGTGAACCATCATTGGTTGGCCCAGTGTCAGGTAATGTGAATGGGTGTACCGTCATCGGCTGGCCCAGTGTCAGGTAATGTGAATGGGTGTACCATCATTGGTTGGCCCAGTGTCAGGTAATGTGAATGGGTCTACCGTCACTGGTTGGCCCAGTGTCAGGTAATGTGAATGAGTGTACTATCATTGGTTGGCCCAGTGTCAGGTAATGTGAATGGGTTTACCATCATTGGTTGGTACAGTGTCAGGTAATGTGAATGGGTCTACCATCATTGGTTGGCCCAGTGTCAGGTAATGTGAATGGGTGTACCATCATTGGTTGGCCCAGTGTCAGGAAATGTGAATGGGTGTACCATCATTGGTTGGCCCAGTGTCAGGTAATGTGAATGGGTCTACCATCATTGGCTGGCCCAGTGTCAGGTAATGTGAATGGGTGCATCATCATTGGTTGGCCCAGTGTCAGGTAATGTGAATGGGTGTACCATCATTGGTTGGCCCAGTGTCAGGTAATGTGAATGGGTGTACCATCATTGGCTGGCCCAGTGTCAGGTAATGTGAATGGGTGTACCATCATTGGTTGGCCCAGTGTCAGGTAATGTGAATGTGTGTACGATCATTGGTTGGCCCAGTGTCAGGTAATGTGAATGGGGGTACCATCATTGGCTGGCCCAGTGTCAGGTAATGTGAATGGGTGTACCATCATTGGTTGGCCCAGTGTTAGGTAATGTGAATGGGTGTGCCATCATTGGTTGGCCCAGTGTCAGGTAATGTGAATGGGTCTATCATCATTGGCTGGCCCAGTGTCAGGTAATGTAAATGGGTGTACCATCATTGGTTGGCCCAGTATCAGGTAATGTGAATGGGTGCATCATCATTGGCTGGCCCAGTGTCAGGTAATGTGAATGGGTGTACCATCATTGGTTGGCCCAGTGTCAGGTAATGTGAATGTGTGTACCATCATTGGTTGGCCCAGTGTCAGGTAATGTAAATGTGTTTACGATCATTGGTTGGCCCAGTGTCAGGTAATGTGAATGGGTGTACCATCATTGGTTGGCCCAGTGTCAGGTAATGTGAATGGGTGTACCATCATTGGTTGGCCCAGTGTCAGGTAATGTGAATGGGTGTAACATCATTGGCGGGCCCAGTGTCAGGTAATGTGAATGGGTGTAACATCATTGGCTGGCCCAGTGTCAGGTAATGTGAGAAGGTGTACCATCATTGGTTGGCCCAGTGTCAGGTAATGTGAATGGGTGTACCATCATTGGTTGGCCATGTGTCAGGTAATGTGAATGGGTCTACCGTCATCGGTTGGCCCAGTGTCAGTTAATGTGAATGGGTGAACCATCATTGGTTGGCCCAGTGTCAGGTAATGTGAATGGGTGTACCGTCATCGGCTGGCCCAGTGTCAGGTAATGTGAATGGGTGTACCATCATTGGTTGGCCCAGTGTCAGGTAATGTGAATGGGTCTACCGTCACTGGTTGGCCCAGTGTCAGGTAATGTGAATGAGTGTACTATCATTGGTTGGCCCAGTGTCAGGTAATGTGAATGGGTTTACCATCATTGGTTGGTACAGTGTCAGGTAATGTGAATGGGTCTACCATCATTGGTTGGCCGAGTGTCAGGTAATGTGAATGGATGTACCATCATTGGTTGGCCCAGTGTCAGGAAATGTGAATGGGTGTACGATCATTGGTTGGCCCAGTGTCAGGTAATGTGAATGGGTCTACCATCATTGGCTGGCCCAGTGTCAGGTAATGTGAATGGGTGCATCATCATTGGTTGGCCCAGTGTCAGGTAATGTGAATGGGTGTACCATCATTGGTTGGCCCAGTGTCAGGTAATGTGAATGGGTGTACCATCATTGGCTGGCCCAGTGTCAGGTAATGTGAATGGGTGTACCATCATTGGTTGGCCCAGTGTCAGGTAATGTCAATGTGTGTACGATCATTGGTTGGCCCAGTGTCAGGTAATGTGAATGGGGGTACCATCATTGGCTGGCCCAGTGTCAGGTAATGTGAATGGGTGTACCATCATTGGTTGGCCCAGTGTTAGGTAATGTGAATGGGTGTGCCATCATTGGTTGGCCCAGTGTCAGGTTATGTGAATGGGTCTATCATCATTGGCTGGCCCAGTGTCAGGTAATGTAAATGGGTGTACCATCATTGGTTGGCCCAGTATCAGGTATTGTGAATGGGTGCATCATCATTGGCTGGCCCAGTGTCAGGTAATGTGAATGGGTGTACCATCATTGGTTGGCCCAGTGTCAGGTAATGTGAATGTGTGTACCATCATTGGTTGGCCCAGTGTCAGGTAATGTAAATGTGTTTACGATCATTGGTTGGCCCAGTGTCAGGTAATGTGAATGGGTGTACCATCATTGGTTGGCCCAGTGTCAGGTAATGTGAATGGGTGTACCATCATTGGTTGGCCCAGTGTCAGGTTATGTGGATTGGTCTTCCATCATTGGCTGGCCCAGTGTCAGGTAATGTGAATGGGTGTACCATCATTGGTTGGCCCAGTGTCAGGTAATGTGAATGGGTCTATCATCATTGGTTGGTCCAGTGTCAGGTAATGTGAATGGGTGTACCATAATTGGCTGGCCCCGTGTCAGGTAATGTGAATGGGTGTAACATCATTGGCTGGCCCAGTGTCAGGTAATGTGAGAAGGTGTACCATCATTGGTTGGCCCAGTGTCAGGTAATGTGAATGGGTGTACCATCATTGGTTGGCCCAGTGTCAGGTAATGTGAATGGGTCTACCGTCATCGGTTGGCCCAGTGTCAGTTAATGTGAATGGGTGAACAATCATTGGTTGGCCCAGTGTCAGGTAATGTGAATGGGTCTACCGTCATCGGCTGGCCCAGTGTCAGGTAATGTGAATGGGTGTACCATCATTGGTTGGCCCAGTGTCAGGTAATGTGAATGTGTCTACCGTCACTGGTTGGCCCAGTGTCAGGTAATGTGAATGGGTGTACTATCATTGGTTGGCCCAGTGTCAGGTAATGTGAATGGGTGTACCATCATTGGTTTGTACAGTGTCAGGTAATGTGAATGGGTCTACCATCATTGGTTGGCCCAGTGTCAGGTAATGTGAATGGGTGTACCATCATTGGTTGGCCCAGTGTCAGGTAATGTGAATGGGTGTACCATCATTGGTTGGCCCAGTGTCAGGTAATGTGAATGGGTCTACCGTCATCGGCTGGCCCAGTGTCAGGTAATGTGAATGGGTGTACCATCATTGGTTGGCCCAGTGTCAGGTAATGTGAATGGGTGTACCATCATTGGTTGGCCCAGTGTCAGGTAATGTGAATGGGTGCATCATCATTGGTTGGCCCAGTGTCAGGTAATGTGAATGTGTGTACCATCATTGGTTGGCCCATTGTCAAGTAATGTGAATGGGTGTACTATCATTGGTTGGTCCAGTGTCAGGTAATGTGAATTGGTGCATCATCATTGGTTGGCCTAGTGCCAGGTAATGTGAATGGGTGTACCATCATTGGTTGGCCCAGTGTCAGGTAATGTGAATGGGTGTACCATCATTGGCTGGCCCAGTGTCAGGTAATGTGAATGGGTGCATCATTGGTTGGCCCATTGTCAGGTAATGTGAATGGGTGCATCATTGGTTGGCCCATTGTCAGGTAATGTGAATGGGTCTATCATCATTGGTTGGCCCAGTGTTAGGTAATGTGAATGGGTGTGCCATCATTGGTTGGCCCAGTGTCAGGTAATGTGAATGGGTCTATCATCATTGGCTGGCCCAGTGTCAGGTAATGTAAATGGGTGTAACATCATTGGTTGGCCAAGTATCAGGTAATGTGAATGGGTGCATCATCATTGGCTGGCCCAGTGTCAGGTAATGTGAATGGGTGTACCATCATTGGTTGGCCCAGTGTCAGGTAATGTGAATGTGTGTACCATCATTGGTTGGCCCAGTGTCAGGTAATGTAAATGTGTTTACGATCATTGGTTGGCCCAGTGTCAGGTAATGTGAATGGGTGTACCATCATTGGTTGGCCCAGTGTCAGGTAATGTGAATGGGTGTACCATCATTGGTTGGCCCAGTGTCAGGTAATGTGAATGGGTGTACCACCATTGGTTGGCCCAGTGTCAGGTTATGTGAATGGGTGTACCATCATTGGCTGGCCCAGTGTCAGGTAATGTGAATGGGTGTACCATCATTGGTTGGCCCAGTGTCAGGTAATGTGAATGGGTGTACCATCATTGGCTGGCCCAGTGTCAGGTAATGTGAATGTGTGTACCATCATTGGTTGGCCCAGTGTCAGGTAATGTAAATGTGTGTACGATCATTGGTTGGCCCATTGTCAGGTAATGTGAATGGGTCTATCATCAATGGTTGGTCCAGTGTCAGGTAATGTGAATGGGTGCATCATCATCGGTTTGCCCAGTGTCAGGTAATGTGAATGGGTGCATCATCATTTGTTGGCCCAGTGTCAGGTAATGTGAATGGGTGTACCATCATTGGTTGGCCCAGTGTCAGGTAATATGAATGGGTGCATCATCACTGGTTGGCCCAGTGTCAGGTAATGTGAATGTGTGTACCATCATTGGTTGGCCCAGTGTCAGGTAATGTGAATGTGTGTACGATCATTGGTTGGCCCAGTGTCAGGTAATGTGAATGGGTGTACCATCATTGGTTGCCCCAGTGTCAGGTAATGTGAATGGGTCTACCATCATTGGTTGCCCCAGTGTCAGGTAATGTGAATGGGTCTACCATCATTGGTTGGTCCAGTGTCAGGTAATGTGAATGGGTCTACAATCATTGGTTGCCCAGTGTCAGGTAATATGAATGTGTGTACCATCATTGGTTGGCCCAGTGTCAGGTTATGTGAATGGGTGTACTGTCATTGGTTGGCCCATTGTCAGGTTTTGTGAATGGGTGTACCATCAATGGTTGGCCCATTGTCAGGTAATGTGAATGGGTGTACTCTCATTGGTTGGCCCAGTGTCAGATAATGTGAATGTGTGTACCATCATTGGTTGGCCCAGTGTCAGGTAATGTGAATGGGTGTACTACCATTGTTTTGCCCATTGTCAGGTAATGTGAATGGGTGTACTATCATTGGTTGGCCCATTGTCAGGTAATGTGAATATGTGTACGATCATTGGTTGGCCCAGTGTCAGGTAATGTGAATGGGTGTACCATTCTTGGTTGGTCCGGTGTCAGATAATGTGAATGGGTGTACTATCATTGGTTGACCCAGTGTTAGGTTATGTGAATGGGTGTACCATCATTGGTTGGCCCATTGTCAGGTAATGTGAATGGTTGTACCATCATTGGTTGGTCCAGTGTCAGGTAATGTGAGAAGCTGTACCATCACTGGTTGGCCCAGTGTCAGGTAATGTGAATGGGTGTACCATCATTGGCTGGCCCAGTGTCAGGTAATGTGAATGGGTGTACCATCATTGGTTGGCCCAGTGTCAGGTAATGTGGATTGGTCTACCATCATTGGCTGGCCCAGTGTCAGGTAATGTGAATGGGTGTACCATCATTGGTTGGCCCAGTATCAGGTAATGTGAATGGGTCTATCATCATTGGTTGGTCCAGTGTCAGGTAATGTGAATGGGTGTACCATCATTGGCTGGCCCAGTGTCAGGTAATGTGAATGGGTGTACCATCATTGGCTGGCCCAGTGTCAGGTAATGTGAATGAGGGTACCATCATTGGCTGGCCCAGTGTCAGGTAATGTGAATTTGTGTATTACCATTGGTTGGCCCAGTGTCAGGTAATGTGAATGGGGGTACCATCATTGGCTGGCCCAGTGTCAGGTAATGTGAATGAGTGTATTACCATTGGTTGGCCCAGTGTCAGGTAATGTGAATGGGTGTACCATCATTGGCTGGCCCAGTGTCAGGTAATGTGAATGGGTGTACCATCATTGGTTGGCCCAGTGTCAGGTAATGTGGATTGGTCTTCCATCATTGGCTGGCCCAGTGTCAGGTAATGTGAATGGGTGTACCATCATTGGTTGGCCCAGTGTCAGGTAATGTGAATGGGTCTATCATCATTGGTTGGTCCAGTGTCAGGTAATGTGAATGGGTGTACCATAATTGGCTGGCCCCGTGTCAGGTAATGTGAATGGGTGTAACATCATTGGCTGGCCCAGTGTCAGGTAATGTGAGAAGGTGTACCATCATTGGTTGGCCCAGTGTCAGGTAATGTGAATGGGTGTACCATCATTGGTTGGCCCAGTGTCAGGTAATGTGAATGGGTCTACCGTCATCGGTTGGCCCAGTGTCAGTTAATGTGAATGGGTGAACCATCATTGGCTGGCCCAGTGTCAGGTAATGTGAATGGGTGTACCATCATTGGTTGGCCCAGTGTCAGGTAATGTGAATGGGTGTACCATCATTGGTTGGCCCAGTGTCAGGTAATGTGAATGGGTCTACCGTCATCGGCTGGCCCAGTGTCAGGTAATGTGAATGGGTGTACCATCATTGGTTGGCCCAGTGTCAGGTAATGTGAATGGGTGTACCATCATTGGTTGGCCCAGTGTCAGGTAATGTGAATGGGTGCATCATCATTGGTTGGCCCAGTGTCAGGTAATGTGAATGTGTGTACCATCATTGGTTGGCCCATTGTCAAGTAATGTGAATGGGTGTACTATCATTGGTTGGTCCAGTGTCAGGTAATGTGAATGGGTGCATCATCATTGGTTGGCCTAGTGCCAGGTAATGTGAATGGGTGTACCATCATTGGTTGGCCCAGTGTCAGGTAATGTGAATGGGTGTACCATCATTGGCTGGCCCAGTGTCAGGTAATGTGAATGGGTGCATCATTGGTTGGCCCATTGTCAGGTAATGTGAATGGGTGCATCATTGGTTGGCCCATTGTCAGGTAATGTGAATGGGTCTATCATCATTGGTTGGTCCAGTGTCAGGTAATGTGAATGGGTGCATCATCATTGGTTGGCCCAGTGTCAGGTAATGTGAATGGGTGCATCATCATTGGTTGGCTTAGTGTCAGGTAATGTGAATGGGTGCATCATCATTGGTTGGCCCAGTGTCAGGTAATGTGAATGGGTGCATCATCATTGGTTGGCCCAGTGTCAGGTAATGTGAATGGGTGTACCATCATTGGTTGGCCCAGTGTCAGGTAATGTGAATGGGTGTACCATCATTGGTTGGCCTAGCGTCAGGTAATGTGAATGGGTGTACCATCATTGGTTGGCCTAGCGTCAGGTAATGTGAATGTGTGTACCATCATTGGTTGGCCCAGTGTCAGGTAATGTGAATGGGTGTACCATCATTGGCTGGCCCAGTATCAGGTAATGTGAATGGGTGTACCATCATTGGTTGGCCTAGCGTCAGGTAATGTGAATGGGTGTACCATCATTGGTTGGCCTAGCGTCAGGTAATGTGAATGTGTGTACCATCATTGGTTGGCCCAGTGTCAGGTAATGTGAATGGGTGTACCATCATTGGCTGGCCCAGTGTCAGGTAATGTGAATGGATGTACCATCATTGGTTGGCCCAGTGTCAGGTAATGTGAATGGGTGCATCATCATTGGTTGGCCTAGTGTCAGGTAATGTGAATGTGTGTACCATCATTGGTTGGCCCATTGTCAGGTAATGTGAATGGGTCTATCATCATTGGTTGGCCCAGTGTAAGGTAATGTGAATGGGTGTACCATCATTGGTTGGCCCAGTGTCAGGTAATGTGAATGGGTGTACCATCATTGGTTGGCCCAGTGTCAGGTAATGTGAATGGGTGCATCATCATTGGTTGGCCCAGTGTCAGGTAATGTGAATGGGTGTACCATCATTGATTGGCCCAGTGTCAGGTATTGTGAATGGGTGTACCATCATTGGTTGGCCTAGTGTCAGGTAATGTGAATGGTTCTACCATCATTGGTTGGCCCAGTGTCAGGTAATGTGAATGGGTTCATCATCATTGGTTGGCCCAGTGTCAGGTAATGTGAATGGGTGTACCATCATTGGTTGGCCCAGTGTCAGGTATTGTGAATGGGTGTACCATCATTGGTTGGCCTAGTGTCAGGTAATGTGAATGGTTCTACCATCATTGGTTGGTACAGTGTCAGGTAATGTGAATGGTTCTACCATCATTGGTTGGTACAGTGTCAGGTAATGTGAATGGGTGTACCATCATTGGTTGGCCCAGTGTCATGTAATGTGAATGGGTGTACCATCAATGGTTGTCCCAGTGTCAGGTTATGTGAATGGGTGTACCATCATTGGTTGGTACAGTGTCAGGTAATGTGAATGGGTGTATCATCATTGGCTGGCCCAGTGTCAGGTAATGTGAATGGGTGTACCATCATTGGCTGGCCCAGTGTCAGGTAATGTGAATGGGTCTACCATCATTGGCTGGCCCAGTGTCAGGTAATGTGAATGGGTGTACCATCATTGGTTGGCCCAGTGTCATTTAATGTAAATGGGTCTACCATCATGCCAAATATTGATATCGAACTGGTCATATTGATGCTATCACTGTAAAGCAAATGCTTTAAGTGATCACTGTCTTACAATAAAGATTACTAGATAATTGAAAAATAAAATGTTTTTGTTTCTTTATTTTTTTAATCTTCTGAACACAAACGGGGTACTATCTTAATTAAAGGGTCAGTCATTAAAAATATTCAGAATAACAATTAAGGAAAAGCCAATATTCATACTTTAAATTAGTCTAAAAGTAACAAATTTGCATACATAAACATTCTCGATTAAAAGTGATCTTTTTATTACATCCAGCTGCTACATCAGACAAGTACAAAATATCAACGTAAAATATTCATGAAATTTAATTAACACTCGTTTTCATTCAACAAATCTAAGGTTTTCAGCATTTGTTGGCTATAAAAAGCTTATTATGTGTTTGCTTAAAAATAAGATGTACTGCATATTTCTTTCTGTGTGACTAGCTACATGTATGTAAATTCAGTAATGATATAGAAAGTTGTGTATTGTTTATGATTGGAATTCAATTTTATGTGTAACGTTATACAGACAATTTACACGACCAATGTTCTTTAAGACCTGGTTGAAACCAGATGAAAATGTTACGTTTAAATGTAAATTTAGGTAAAACTGTAACTGTTAATAATGTATATTAAATCTGTGCTAAAAGTTTCCTTGTCCGTCAGGTTAAATTAAGTTATTTGTGGGCTTTGTGCGTAGAGTTGCCGACTTGTGACTCCTCTGACACCAAGCCCCCCTCACTACACGAATTCAAGTCCCAACTGTGATGTAAATGTGATTTTTCAGCTGACGAATTGTAAAACGGACCTTGTAGCGCAGTCGGTAGAGCGTCGGCTCCAGGTACGAGTGGCCCCGGGTTCGATCCCAAGCCGTGACATACCAAAGTCGTTAAAATGGAAGTGGAATAACTCTCTTGCTAACGCTTAAGCAAATATAAGAGTAGATCCACAACTGGTTGACCCGGTGTCAGGATAATGTGACTGGGTGTGGTATCCTGCTAAGTGTTCACGGCATGCTATACACAGTAAAGGCAGCGCTATATTAGCTTCGAGTGGACACCGTCTCCAGATAACTAAATACTGTTGGTGGGACGATAAACCAAATCAACAAACAAATGGTATGAACTAGTTCCACTAAGACATTTGCCTGTTTTTTTTTCTTAATAGCAGGACATCGCTAGATACCTCATTAAACTATCTATGTTGTATATATCTCACTACATGGCCATTGTAGATATACAGTCAACAAATATACAATGTCAATTAAATATAATTATTGTTTATATTGTATAGATAACACCTTACACTAATAATAGGTACTTCACAATTGTGTGTCATTAGTACTGGTCATGTAGCATTATTTATGGTTTCTTTGCGAAGTTGTGCATATTAACAAAATGCCTAGCACATGGTTGATTCCTAGTATACAGTAACTAAATATGGGGAAATGCAATGTTGAACAACTAGTAAGCAAATAAATAACATGGATTGTTTTCTATTCTACATTTTTATAGGTATGTGTTTGCTTTAAAATCACACATCTCAAATGTTCTAACACCTTATCTTGTTTACTAAGTAAAATATATGTCGAAAGATAATGATTAAGTTGTTTAGTAAGCTTAGTCAGCAGGCCGACTTGTTTTTTTGCAAGATCGTTGAAAACAGACAATGTGACTGCACAGAACAACTAATTGTTATTGTGGTCAGTTTTGTACGAAACAATGGGGGCGAACGAAGAGGCCGATCTGTGTTATCTATAAGACTTCAAATACTGCTAATAATTGTGTTTTTAATTTTTAGTTGATTGATTTTAGCCATATCTTGAAATATGTACAGTGATATTGACTGTTCTAATAAATGTAAACAAACTGCCTTGTCCAAGACTTTTATTACACGTATATTAAAAAAACAGATTATATTCAGACTAATTATTGTTTCCTTATACCCAGGTCTACTAAATAGCAGTATTCATCTTGCTTTTCATAAAAGATCAGATTGATATGTTGCAGTATTTTGGTCTGATATTAAATGACATAAAACGTTTCACTTGACAGCAACTTTTGTTAAGCTGTATTCTTATTGTCAGTTCAGTGTGTAATTATAAACCTCAGTTGCACATACTTACGTAATGACATTGCTCTCTTACAATATTAGTTCCATCGGGAAGAAGAGCAAACCAGGTTGTTCTGCTTTTTACTGTTTCTCTTAGTTTGTCTTCATCCATTTCACGTTAAATGTGTGAAGTATGTTAAGTTTAGGATATAACAAACATTGTTCTTTTAAAAAAATAACCCAGATACAAAAATGCTTCCATACAAAACAACTTTCAAAATAAAATAAAAAATACAGAGAAAGAAAACACATGCCATGTTCTGGAAAAATACTACCTAAACAGTAATGATTTGCGTAATGCAAGGCTGCTGTACATCAGCCATTTCTGCTTGTACACTTTAGTTTTATAGTTAATCGTAATAATGTTAGCAACTTTTTTCTGTAACATGTAACATATTTGAAAATCTATTAAATTGTGTAAGTTTTGCTTTTTATTTTGTTTTAAATCATACTATGGTCTCATGAATTAACTTTATACATATTTTTTCTGGAGATTTTATAGTATACTGAAAGCTTTCAAATAAAAACCATAATTTTTCAAATTCATCTTTGTTATCTGCTCCCATATTGCTTTAACTTGTTTAACTTTTCCAGGTTTTGCGTCGCCTTTGATGCTTTGCATCAACGACTTTTCATGTTATATTATGTAATGCAGTTTTACATGAAATGCAGATTTATGAATAAACAATGTGACGCAGAAATATCACTAAGTGACCTACGGGGACAAAAGTTGGGAGAAAAACGTTATTAGAACGTGTATTCCACTGGCTATGCATTGTATACTTGTCTGGGATATTTGAACTATCCCGCCCGGGGCCCCAGGTCTGCAATTGGGTTTTAGATTCAAATCACGTGGATGTAATATTGACGTATTAAATCAAAGCAATTGTTGCGGAGTCGTTTACTTTAGTTGGTCTACCGAGCAACTAATGAGTGTGAGTTCATTTTTGAACTCATTTTATTTTGGTCATGTCTGGTAGTACTTGGGAGCATAATGAAAAGATAATTTATTAAAAGATAATCATATGGAAATAATCATCTGACACAGTGGAATGACACTCTATTTTATTCTTCTTATTGTTATTATTTTTCTTTAGAATTTCTTAAAATGTATTTGCAGCAAAAAACATCTGCTCCGATTCAGCTCAAATTTTCAGAAATTATTGGCGGGAATAATACAATCATTTCAGATCGTTTTCATGCTCATCGCTTGAGTAGAATTAGTGCTAGGTCATCGTTTAGATATTGTTTTAGTGTGTTACTTGTTACCACTTTCCGGATACAATGTTAAAGCTAGAAAATTACACCTGCTTATAGAGGAGATAATAGATAATATATAAATATAGTCGGTGCTTGTGTATACACATTATATCGATTATATAGCTTAGAGACTTATAACTCCATGTTTACCTGTATCAATATCAACTTAGTATATGGCAGAGTGTGTTAAACATTAATATGTATGTGTTGATTATTCAAAGTGCACACTGTTCATCTTCACTAGCTTTACATGCAAACAGTTTTTCCGACGCACTGCCTTTTGACAATTGATTTGCTTTCGGTATTTTTGTTGTGGAATGACTTATATTCCTTATCAAACCTAAACAACAGACTGTTTTCAAGCAGCATCAAAATACACCTGTAAGCGGAGATGACACAATTTCTGCAATTCAGCAAAAACATCTTTCTAGTTGTCTTATCTATTTTAGCCACACTGGGGTAAGTTCTTGCTAAAAACTTATCGTTAATACACAATGTGTGTGCGTGCGTGCGTGCGGGCGTGTGTTGATATTGCCATTGCTATGGGAAATATTGGCATACAGTCTGCACACACCAATACATAAGTATAGTAAATACGGCTTTTAATTATTATCTATATTACCAAACAGTATCGCGAAAAAACACACTCTTAAAGTTTATTCTTTCCCAATCAGTAAATAAGGAAGATAGTGATATCTGATTAAAAAGGATATCGACGTCAGAGCGGAATTACCCGGATGATTATATTATGCGATTTCAAAAGTAATTCGTTACTTGGTTTTCTTAGTTTAAAAATAGCAATTTACGCAACATGACTTAGATATATAGGAAATAGATGTATGTGATGAGAATTCACTTTTCATATGGGAGTAGTAGAACATCAATAAGCAGCATTTTGCGGAAACTGTTCAGGAAACAATGATGTAATACCCTTGTTACAGTGAAAAGGATTATATTTATATACACGTCTTAAAGGCCTAGAAAAGTGGTTTATCCTTAAACGCCACTTATTCATTAGGCCACATTTTTATAAGGAAAATGTGGAATCACACTGCTGTGTCGACAATGACTGGGACAACTGGGACAACATAAAAACAAGTTGGTCGAGTTGATGTTGTTTATATTTAGAATCATCATCATATGAATATGCAGATGTAGTATTCGTGAAAAAGCAATGAATAATATATGAATTAATCAAGTCCTATGTCATATCTTCGCTGAGATATATCACCATACACTCGTTAATATGGTTACCATACATGTAATAGTAGTTTATTCTTTTAGCATACATTCCTTTTTAAGTCGAGTGGCGCTATTCTTTTACACCGGATGCTTAGCCGACAATTGGACCACGTGGTATACACGTGAGATAAGCCTGGTACCAGACTTCGGTTCCGAGGCATTCTTTAATGAAGGCCTGTCCGAAGGCGTCGCACTGGATGTACCTGTGTGGATCAGTTGGATATGGATGGAACTGCACATCTCCGTCGTGGATCAGAGAGCAAGGGTTGGCAATACTGCTGAAGTTTCCGGGAGTCGGATTGATGACCACCTCACTGAAAAGGCAAGTCATCTGTGCTTGCGAGTAGTAGTGGTGAGGTTCGCAGTACAGGACTTTGCCTGTATATGGGAATATGTCGCACTTGATGTAGCTCGTGTTGTCACCCGCAACCGGCCATAGGAATAGTCCCTGTGCGATATTGTCCGGGGTGCACGGGTTGGTTAGTATAGTCGCAGGGGTACTTACTGAAACAATACACAAATAAACTGTTACCGTGGTATCACCAACATACAACAGAAACAGCGGTTTCATTAGCAGCTACATTTTCAACCGTATTGACCCCATTATTTATGCCATCATCATCATCATTATCAGCAGCAACATCGTCGGAGTCGTCGTCATCATCATCGCCATCATCATCATTATTAGTTATTATAGTAATCGCCAAACGGTTAATACAACATAAAACAACTACAATACACAATTTTACCTGGTTGTGCGGGGGTCACCCCGGTCGGAGCGGCCGTGATTGGGGCGGCAGTAGTTGTGGAAGCGGTGTGGGGCTGGGACACTTTTTGTGTCGTGACTATCGTCGTTCTCCGTGTCGTGGTCGGGAGCATCGTGGTGATGGGGTTGTTGATACAAGAACTAGTAGCGATATCGAAGATCTGTGAGTTAATGCAGTACACAATGATCATGCTGCCCTGGTAACAATACACGTAGCGGTCGGTCTTGCCGGGATACGGGGCCACGAAGTAGTTGCTCACGCCAAAACAAACGTTGGGTATAACTGGATCTGAAAATATAAAGATACTTTAAATAGACGTCGTTTTATGAAAAATTCTTTATGCACCAACATTTAACATGATCGAGACTTTTTAAGAAGGTATCCGACAGTTTGCTTATATTAAATACAAGTAACAATATATGATCCTTTTTGGGTAATTTGTGCAAAATGTATGCAGAAAATAATATTTAAGTCTAAGCACAAACGATTTTAAGCAATATCAAGTATTTATTCTTTTTAAATCTATAAATAAGCACGATTGGGCCTTGGTCGGGTAACAATAATTTTTGGGTTGTTTGAGGAAAGAATTTTTGGTCCAAACTGATGGATAACACTTTTTTAATGCAGAAATGCATTGCCTGAGCCATATATCGATCAAGGATAATTAGATTGCACCGGTTATGTAATCGGTAATGCTGCATGAAGAAACAGGTGAGTTAGAATGGACCTTATTAATGGTGATGTTGCAGTATAACTTCGCAAAAATATGAGGTCTGGTATGATAAAACTCACCTCCAATATGGCGGACAGAAAATATCAACCAGTATTCTAACTTATACGAACTGCTAATGATATAACTGAAAGCTTCTGAAAATATGTAATTCTTTGAGAAAGACTTAAGACACAAGTCAAGGTAGAACCAGCGATGCATCGTATGTCAGCTTGAAGACCCGCGCATGAATGTTCTCACCTGACAGAAACTCGATCCCATGCTGGTGACGGACTGTGGATTTGGTCCGAGTTCCGAGACTCAACAAAAGGCTACTCACCTGTGATTTCAGCTTGAATGTAGGGACTGTTGTTAAAATCTACTCTACTACATCGAACTGCAAGGTTGGATTGGAAACACTGCAGATGTGTGCCTGAAATGGTCGGATGACAATTTTCATCAACACAATTAAGATCATTATTATACCATAATAATATACCATATAAGAACATCAAAATCAGTCCGGTGGGCCTAAAACACTCTCTGCGTGGGTTTTTTTTTCAATTATTACTTTAAATTTGATAGGCATACATGTCCCTTAATATTTTGTTTCATGCAGCTAGGATTCTAAAATTAACAAAAAGAATAAATAAACAACAACAATAATAATAATAATGTTATTGTTTTCAATTATTATTATTATTATTTATTATTATTATAATTATTATTATCATCATCATCACCATCACCGGCACCGCCACCACAATCATCATTACTATTATTCCGACCACCCACCTAGCTGAATAAGATTGCCTGGCTGGATAGCCACTGTGTATGAGCCGGTACACCCGTCCGTGCTGGCGTTCCTGATGGCTAGACTAAGCCGGGTAGCGTCTTTCAGGTACAGCTGTACGTCTTTGTTTACGTCGGCCGTCTCGTTGAACGCATACAGGACGGAGCTGGGAGTAAACGAGTTGGCGGCGCTACCGTAAACGTTCAACCGACCACTGTCCGTCGTGATCTGGTGGGACAAGGTGAAAACGTAATATGGTTGATATGAGGTGTTTGTGTTTCCACCAGGAAACTTTCACTAGTTCGTGCCCTACTGTCCACTGTAGATAATATGCCACTAACAAATATCACCACAGCCAGCCACATTAGTCTGATACCGGGCAGATTTTCTTGCACATAAACAGGGGAGATATACCATTATCATTTAAATGATTTTAGTGAGTCATGGCCCGGGCTGTGAACCTGGTTCTCCGTACATGAAGACGATATTCTTCATCTTGTGCTATCATTGTCGTAAAGAAGAGAGATACAATGCAATTGATAAATATATATACATGTTATATATGGAATGAGAAACGTGCGGCTAGACCTGTGGCATCATGACATTTGTTGTTGCCAAAAGGTTACAGTCTTATATATTACACAGGGAGATAATTTGCAGCAATGAGAACCAGCCCGGGCCAAAAAAACAACAACACTGTATTATTCTGAAGATTGTGCATTGCATCAAGTCACTTGTATTGTTCTGGAATAATTAAACTAAGCCTCAAATGAAGTTCTGAGAGTGCGTTTAATACAACATTCTTGTATTTATACAACTTCAAAATAACCCGTCTTACCTGAACAGTGGCTCCCTGGGGTGGAGCGTTGATTTGGGCGTTGATACGGTCTCCGCAGCTGAACTTGTACGTTCCTGGCTGGAGAATGATTGAGGCTAAATAGAAAACAAACTCATTACTAAAATTTGAAATTGTTCTCTACGACGCAGATGTTGTTTTTCTACAGAATAACTATATTTGCGGAAAATTTGTCTGAACAAAAGTGTGCTTAAGAATTTTGCAAATGATTCATGTTAATTTGAATATAAATACAGACAGTCGTAAAATAGTCGTAAAATATCAATAAGCTTCTGCATTTAAATTAATTACCAACAATATATATTGTTTATGACGAAAATCCTGTTTCGTGCAATCCGATTCAGTAAGGTAATTTTGCACAAATACGGAAATTTCTTCAAAAGTTGGGAAAATAAGTATATTTTTCCATTTGAAATATTACCACCGCCCACTAAACTATACAAATGACCAAACATGGTAGAGGCCGCAAATACACCACGTTAAGACTTAAAGATCGTCAGAAAATGGTATCAAAGGTGATATCCGACAGTTTTAAACCATTTTTTTATGCGACCATATTTATTGCTACCTGCACATATCCCACAAATTGCTGTTTATGGGTGTCCTAGAGCAACGTAAAAAGTAAAGCATAACGGCCCACTTTTTTATTACAAAAATGTATGTCCTGTCCGAGAAGTATTTTTAAACCAAGAAAACAATGTGATCACATACTTTTGAGATCAAGTTACATAATCATCCAGGTAATCAGCTCTGACGTCGACATCATTTTAGCTTAAGCTTTTTAATAAATGTGAATTGACATTTAAGGCGATAAATTCTAACAGTGTTTTACTCTCTAGGAAACGAGGCAATGTTATCAACCGCCTTTACTTAAACCTGAATATATGTTTATGCAGCAGTTATTAACACAATCCACAGAAAAACGGTAAGATATTGAACATTACATTACTAGACATAGGCAAACTGTCGGATACATCTTTAAAGCATTTTGGTTTATGCTGCAATTACCCAACAATGAAAGTTTGGCCGTAGGTCCGTATCTAGTTCGAAATACAACACAATATTTAATACATAAAACAAAAAGAAATGTTGAAAGCAGTTATTGGAGTCATTTTATCTAAACTCGCCGACCCGGTTTTTTTTGTTTTCAATATTAAACCATACAATCTTACACTGTAGAGACAATTGCTGCAACTCATAGTTAATGGCCGGCAGATCTGTATAGTTGGAGACTGTCTTCACGTGGACACACTTTGGTTCGCTGGCCAGCTTTTGTAAGTAAATCTGAAACATGAATCCAGTAGAACTGACAATGACCCCTGAATACTCTCTAAATGCATGTAGGTACTTTTATTTGGATGCTTTTGTTTTTATGATTGTACATTTTGGAGTTTTATGCTAATATTATGACACTCAGATCAACCATAATTAACAAACATGCATATTTTTTCTCTGCAATAACTGATCTGATTTAGATTTAGAGTTCATATTTATGTGAAGATTATTAATTTCGCTTGCAATGGCACCATCCTCAAAGAAACAAGCGTATAGACCAAGGTTTCCTTAAAAGAACCAAATTACTTGTTTGACTACTTCGGATATTATCTAACAAGGGAGACAATTTTCATTTGGTCAATGCTCCCCATAAAAATTAATGTGATGACAAATCAAAGCTCTAAATACTGCTTTGCACCGTTTTCAGCAGACGTACAGCGTAAAAAGTACACGTTTGGTTAGCAATACCTTTTTGATTCGAAACAAAACCAAGACAGTAGATTCTGTTGTCGTCGAGCAAACGAAATAGCGCCAAGACAAAACAGTCGCCGGCAACGAAAAGTAGAATCGATAAGTACGAAAACGAGGCTAACATCGGCGACATATCCACCTTGTCATTTCATACTGTCGGCTTCTGTTTTTGTTGTGTGTCCGTCTTTCGTCTTCTCGCCAAGAGAAAGCGGCAGAAATTAGCCACCAAATTTGTGGCACAACGTGAGCCATATCAACATTAACACTTGAAGCATAATCGACCCCTTACCTGTCCGAATGCATCGAACTAGATGTTAGACTCAAAATACTTAATAACAATAAAGAGGGTTGCTTCTAAAAAGGTCATACCTTGTCGACTCCCGACCCCACACCGACGGTGAAAATATTGACTCCAAATTTACTCAGGGTAATGGCGGCGTTGACGGCTCCTGTTGGATCGTCCGAAATACCATCAGTAATCAGGATAACAACCTTGGCAGCATTTGGTCTCGATCCGTTGTTAGGCTGGAAAAAACTTGTCATAATTAATAATTCCATTTTGACCACGGATATAACATACATGTGACCTTCACTTCATTCAAAAAGGGAGGCTTAAGCTCACAGAGTAGGAGATCGGGGTGCCATGGAGATAGATTGTCGCGAAAGTGCTTAAACTTAACCAGCCAACATATTTGATAAACAAAACACTATTGTTGACATTACCAGAGGACGAAGAATAATAACACAATGAAGAGCACAAGCTAAAGCTAATCATACAGTATCCTATCTAAATGTATCCAGGAGTTAGGGTTATATCGGTGAACATCGTAATGAGATTCGTGCTTAGACCGTCCATTCACAAATATGATTGGTAACATTTCAGATGTTTGAGAATTGTCTCAATCCTAAAACATCATACTATTTGTTATACAGGTCATACGTCAGCGGATGTATTTTTGTTTCAGGGCGAGAAAGCAAGACAATCACTTAAAAAAGTTGGCTGCTATTCTTGTACTTTCAGTCATTAAGAATTCACGCTCGGTTTTCTACATTTACATTCGTCTTTCGTATGCCGAAGAGTAGAAAGAAGACTATTTGACGGTAAATAAGAATATCATCTTTAATTATTTTATTTGTTTAACAAAGACTTAAAGGTACAAGTAGTTTGTGTTTTACCCCGAACACCACAAATTGTGTGTAATTAAGAGCATCCTTTGTGTTGGTGCTTCCAGGCTTGTAGGTAATGTTGCTGACTGCTTTGATGAGATCAGCTTTACTCAAACCGTTGTCAAGGCCGAGTTGTGGATAAACGACGGTACTGTATTCGATGATGGCGATGCGGACATTGTTGTCGATGTCAAAGCCCTCAATGACCCTTTGTACGAACTCCTTGGTGCGTTCAAGGTCTTCTGGTGACAAACTAGCACTGCTGTCCAGGACAAAGGCTACATCGACGATATTGGAGTAGCTAGTACCTGTTGAAGAGAAGTGAGGCGTTAAAAAGAAACTATATACCATCCTTTATTAAAGTAGTGACTTTCTTTGCATTCTAATTTCGGTCATTTTTCCTGTTTAATCAATATCCTTACTTGACACATTAAACGTAATACCAGAACACTGAACGAGAAATACTTACTTGTTGTGAGATTTCTAGTCTCGACAAGAAATTTGTGGGCCTCGGGTCCGTTATTGGCCCAGAAAGCCGCCTGAGTCTCTATAGTGTTGGGAATACCACCCTGTGCAATGGCTGCCAACTCAGCGGCAAGCGCAGAGTACAAAGGCTTCCGAAGATCGCCCCATGTGACATTGGACCAATCAATGTACAGGTGTTGTTTGATGCCGTCCCAGTATTTGGCAAGGGATATGTTTGTCTGCGTAGATTTCAGCGTAGCTTCATCAACCTAAACAATATTAAGGTTGACAATAGATCACGATGTAGCACACTTAATTAAAACTTTATCGTTCTTTATCAATCGAACATCAGTTCTATTTGCCTAAGTCCGGGTATGGATTGTGTTTGCGTGATTTGCTCAATTTAGCGAAGAGTACGAGTGCCAGTTTCTTTTAACATTGAGAAACATCAATAATGTCTTTTTATGTATGCAAGTTACTAGTATGTTTATCGTGTTTCTCTCCCAACACAGAAAAGTATGTTATGAAAACAGGCTTATAGCACATATTAGAGTTTGAAAATAAAGCCAACAATTTTAAACGAATAGTGGTTTTATCTCGAAATAATCCAATATGAATAGATGGTGAAGACACTAATAACTGAAAATTTTGGAAATGTATTAGAGAAAGACTAAGGTAGAAGCGGACTGAACACATAGACTGAATACCACTTAAATACTAATTAACACGAATGGTATATTTAAAATATATGTGTAATGAATTTATTATTCCAATGTCTGTACCAGCTTAAATAACAATAACACACAAACATAAAAATGTTGGTGAGAACGGATCAGTGTTTGAAGGCACATGCGGACTTCATCAATAAGAAATCATTTTTAAATGTTCTGGCAGTTTGTATTCTGAAAACAAACTTACACGTAAATAATTATTCAGTCTCAGATCTTCATTGAGTGGCATGTGAAATATGTTCGTTTGATGCATACCTGTAAGTGCTGCATATCAACGACTGCATAAGAATTGCACATTACAACAGTATTTCAAATAAAAACGAAAAACATGCAGAATTTTATAATGAAAAAGTGAAACTTCAATTTCTTTTTAAATACAAACACTTTAACTGGGGACTTGTCCGTGCACATGCATTGCTATTATTTAAACTAAAATGTATAAATTTGCTAAACGTGTTTTGTTCAAATCTATGTAATAATCAGGTTTGAGTGATACTCTACGACATCATGAAAAAATAACGGTTTTCTACGACTGGAAGGAAAACAAATTGGCCACTTACATTCCATATGCCCCCATTGTGGCCTGGAGTGTATGTATCCTTGTCCGTGCCATCATGAGATTCTACATAAGCAACCCTCCTCAGGTACAGAATATCATCGTCGAAAATACACGACCGTCTGATTATATCAACAACAGACTTGACCACTTCTGATCCGCTGGACTCCGGTGTGCGTGTTAAATCCACTACTTGGGCCGCAGCAAACGCCACAAGACCGAGTACCAGGCTGAGTATTTTTATTTTTATCATAATTTCAGGATATTTTAAGACTCAAAGAAAGACGCGCACTGAATGAGAAAGTAACGAGGCAGGGTCCTGTTTAAATACCGGATGCTCGCGACAATAAATCATAGAAATCATGAAATGGATTAGATAACTACACAAGCGACTAACTCACAAGCTTCTTGCGTTGTCGTAGCAACCAAGCCTCTTACATCTCAGATAAAGTTTTAACTCGAAGGGATGAATGTCCGACGATGAGTTAAGAGAAATTCCGGTGTTGTACTGCATTTAATTCGAAGCAAATTTCGCAACACCAATGATAGAAATAATTTATCAGATGAATGAACGTAACATTAATCCAAAACAAAATAAAGAATCCACTATCTCTCATTCAAAGCTGACAAATTATGATAATTTCATAGGGCGTCTACCTAAACTCATTTATATATATTACATCTTGTCATTCCTTATTCAAAAAGCTTATACACAGACAAATTAGTATATTTTATGTACTATTTATTTCAAACCACTTTAAATTTTGACAAAGATTACCTTTAGATAAGCAGAAAATAAGTTTAAAGCGGCGATAGGGCTTCGAGAAAAACAACTCCAGTTGGCTCTTAAAGGTGCTATCCAACAACTTTTACCATTATTTTTCTCTCTTAAACATCAAAATGAATTATTGTTACATGAGCAGATCCCGCGAAATGTTGTCCTTCATTTTAAGTGAAAAGTGAATGAAACATTCCCCTTGTCTTGACTGTCTGTTGATGTCCTGTATTTTAAGTGAAAAGTGAAGCAAACATTCCTCTCGTCCTGACTGTCTGCTGATGTCCTGCATCTAAGTGAAAAATTAAGCAAACACTTCTCTCGTCCTGAACTGTCTGCAGATGTCCTGCATCTAAGTGAAAAGTGAAGCAAACATTCCCATCGCCCTTATTGTCTGCTGATGTCCTGCATCTAAGTGAAAAATTAAGCAAACGCTAGTCTCGTCCTGACAAACATGCATTTTCTATTAGAGCTACACATTTTGCTATTTTCTGAATTAAGAAAACAACGTGACACTTTTGAGATCTTTTTATCAAGGTTATTCGCTGTGACGTCGATGTCTATTTGTAATAGATATTCCCATCGGGTTTTTCTATATAATTGGAAATAATGGTTATTTGGATACTTTTTTTTCTTTGCATGATTTGTACTAAATACCAACTGAGGTAGTGTTTAAAATCGTGTTCACATAGACTAATGTATAATTTTTTGCAGAAATGATGTCCACATTCTCCAAAACAGGGGGTAAGATATATTTGATATAGGCAAACTGGATACCACCTTTAAGATATCAGGGTTGCAACTGATAAAATGAATGCGTAACTTGTAAGTTCTTAGCTAGAAAGCTATGAAGGTCATTGCACCTACCATGGTGTATATAGGTGCACGATGACAATTGTCTGTTGGCAACAATATCATTTGATAAGATTGTTTGCATACGAAAACAAAAACAAAGAATGCATAAATAAAAGGACGCCCGATCTAAAGTACACAGCATACTCTGGCAAGTTAAGACATTTTAAAATATTTGAAAGTATCATGTTGATGTTGAATGAGAGAATGGCTGATTGTTGTCGCACATCTTAATAAGGTAGTCGGGTATTGATCCGGTCGATATAAAAGTGTATATGTAAATGTTCTAACTAAGGTCTGATTGGCCAGAATCTGCCTGTTGATGGGAATTTGAGTGTAATTTATACATAACCTCAAACTGCGTTTTAAGAAAATGCGATTTGAACACTTCCTCAATTCCTTGTAAAACAATTCATAAAAAATCACCCTAACTGTCCATTCATTGTAAGTTTACCTATATCTTATACCTGTAACATCTGTTCTGGGGAATTTGTGAATAAACATATATTAAAGTAAAGTCTGTTTATAACATTACATCAATTGTTAGACAGTACAAATTGTGAAATTTATCGCTTTAAATGTCCATTGCTTCCAAATCTATAAGCAAGGTCGAGATTTCAGCTAAATATATACATGTATATCGACGTCAGAGTCGATTACCTGGTTACTCGTGGAACATGATCTCAAAAGTTGGTGGTCACATGTTTTTCGGAGTTGAAGAATCAGTAACTGTGTAGAGTGGCTCAGATAGAAAATACATGTTTGTAATGACAAGTGGAATGCTATGTTTTAATTGTCATATGGATGTAGGACACCAATAGACAGCATTGTGTAGGACCTTTTTAAGGTATCAATAATTTATCTGGTTACATAAAATGGTCCAAAATGTCGGCTAATTACTACCTATAAGGATAATGATATGTTTTCTATGGCGTGCTTCATATATATTTAAATATAAAGCGACTGCAGTTTGCGTAGTTATCTTAATATGCATTTAAATGGTTTCCAGCTAATTCCAGTCTATTGTTAATGAATGATGTATACACATGACGTATATTACCGAATGTCGCATTTCCATTCGGAAAACCTCGGTTATTTTACTTTCAGAAATAGGCATAGGAGGAAATATTGGGGAAAAGTAGCCCCAGCAAGATGGCAAACATAAAATATTGTTACACAGTCTGTTGACACGACACGTTGTTGACAGGAAATCACACAACACTATATTGAAAAGAAAAAAAATAGCGCACGAGAGACAGAGAGACACAGAGAGAGGAGGAGGAGGAGAGAGAGATAGAGAGAGAGAGAGAGAGAGAGAGAGAGAGAGAGAGAGAGAGAGAGAGAGAGAGAGAGAGAGAGAGAGAGAGAGAGAGCAGGAGATTAAGAAAGTTACATGTGATTTTCATCATGATCATTTCATTTCTTCGATAAGATTTATGTACAATTATCACAAACTATATAAAAATAAGAAACGCTTATTATTTATAATGTACGTCTTTATAAGGTATAATATTAACATGATAAATGCAGTTTATATAGTCCAAACTAAGACTTGCGCAAGTGTGTAAAGGCAAGTTGATTTAATTACTATTTCCAGAAACCTTAACTCTTCTCCTTTTTGGCACGAGCTAGTAATCTGTTTAAGTCAGATTCCATTCGATCAGTCTGATCAAGACCTTCACTGATCTTGCTGCTACGTTTTTCTTCTTCTTTTGTAATACTCACCTCTTCTTCAACTTATGAATGTGAACATTCGTTAAGAACTAGTACATAGTCATACCGAACTTGTCTTTTAACGTTAAAACTCGATTTCAATAGAAAAATGTGTTATAAATCTGTTTTGTTTTTTCTTCTTTCTCGTCTTCTAATGAATGAAGCTTGTCTTAACGACTAAAATATACATGAAAGATACATACAAGATTAATGGGTATGGTCACATGACTTAGTTTGATGTGAGAATCTGGTTTTTATAACGTGGCAAAAATGGCTGGCATCGGAGCAATGTATCGGAGTTCTTGACGTCGTACAATCGTCTTAGCATAACCAGAAATATGAATAACCGAACGTTCGTCTCAGAATTCGAATGGCTGAAAGCTGAGTTTAACTCACCAGAACTCATTTTTATATAACCAGAAAGCTAGAGGAGAACAGAAATAAGTAAGTTAAAAATAGCAAACGTTCTTTATTATTAGTGTAATCGTTTAAATTATGTCTTCTTTTAGAAAATAACTCATAAACAGTGGTAAAAAGCTGTATTGAAAACCATGATTGACCCAATGTTGACCGGCTAGCCCACGTTTGGCGAGAGCATTGTACACGTCATCGTCTGCTGATTCCACAGTCCCTCCTTGCATTCGTTTACGAACGCGTTCCCATGCACGTCACAAAGGATATACTTCGTTGGGAAGGTGGGGTGTGGGAAGTACACGTGATCTTCGTGCGAATGGATGCACGGATTAGGGATGTTCTTGTCGTCAGTTCCATTCCGTACGTCGTGAACAAATTCAAACACACAGACGCCGGTATCTTTGTTCCACAACCTGTTGACGGGACAGCGGTATTCTTCCGCCATACCCATCTGCGAGCATCTGAAGTAGGTGTCATTTGTACCGCAAGGATCGTTGTGAAACAGCTGTCCGCTCGCTAAGGTAGCCGAGGTACATGGATTGGTATACTTGCAACCGGAAGTGAACTGGGTGCATTTTGATTGGTTAACGGGACATAGGCCGGTGAAGGACTCCTCGTGCTGGTCGCACATGTAAAACTTGTTGTTGTCGAGTGGGTGCGGGTAGATCTCGATAGAGTGGTTTCTGTGGTCACATAGATACATGGGAGAACCTAAGGCGAGAGGAAATGTTGCTTTGTACTAGCCGTTATCATTGTTGACATTTAAATACGTTAAGCAATACAGAGTCTTAATTATTTGACATCTACATGTACATCCTAGTCAGATATCTCCTATATGGATCTACTCAAATTGCCTAATCGAGACAAATTAGTACATAGTAGGAAAAAATTAATGCCATTACAATATAAATTTATACAATATGAAGACGCGGGATGTGTCCTCCATTAATTAATGTCAAAATAAACATGTTTGACATAATACAATGGGCATTTTTTTAGAAAATACTCGTCATAACGTCTGTAATTTTAACACAATTAAGAATATATGCCTTTGATTAGCTTATAATATTAGTTCAATAACTAACTGACATAGTGGTAAATGTTGTGTTTATGATGTTACATGAATAAATGTACAGGTCGTCGTGATCTCACAATTAATGTACATGTAGCAAATCATAATAAATGTAGTATATCGCTCTTAATAAGGCATAACATAGTAAAAGTAGCATATAATTATAACGTTGGGCCAAGTGTTACCTAACATTTATAACGAAACCCCAAACAAAAAAAGAGACAACGTTATAGCTACGTTACCTCGGACTAAGATGACGTCATGTAGGGCCGTATTCATGTCTAATTGCGTACAGTCTCGGACAACTCCGGCTATAACACACACTCCGTCCGTTACACCTAGAGATAATATACTAATATTACATGCAGGTAGTGACAAACATAAAGTTGTGTGTGTGTTTGTTATTTTTGCTTGAAATGTATCGCAACACCACACTTGTGGTCATATTAGTGACGTCCAGATATTATTTGGATGGGAGACCTGAGACACAATGTCTGGGAAGACCCACCAGTGCACCACAGGCCAGACATGTAAGAACACGATTCAAGACTAAAAGGAACACCACACAGCTTAGGAATTAATTCAAGCAGGTTGACTAACCTTACCTGTGGTGTCCAACTGTTTGCCTATGTCGAATAAATGCAACAACATCTTACCGCTGTTCTGGGGACTTATGGCATGAATAATGAATAAACCTATACCTTAGTTTAAGTAAAGGTTGTTTTAACACTGTTTGAATTATTAGACAATACAGATCGTAAAATATATCCTTTAAATGTCCATGCTTTCCAAAATCTAGTGGCCGCGAGGTTTTCTCAGTTTGAAAAAAGCTAGCTGGGCAGGTGGCTTAAACAGGAAATGTATTTTGATAATGACACATTGGATGTGATGCTTTACTTTTTAGAAGGATACAGAGCACACAACAGCATTTCTCGTGAGCTTTTCAGGTAACAATGTCTTATTTGGTTATATAACAGAAAAAACATCAACATTGGTCTAAATTGTCAGATACCCCCTTTAAGGAATCTTTTGCATTTCTTACAGTAGCTGTTGGCTATCGCTAATTAATATTTATCCCATAGATGGGCGATCGTTCTTGTAAAAGGTTCAAAAGACTAAACTATTCTAGACCTAGTAGATCAAATACTGAAGATGGGTTTATCAATCTAAAATCAACAATCAAGTATATACCATCCATTAAGCTCCCAGAAATCATGTGAACTGTGAAGGTGCCAGTGCACGTCGAGTTCTGAGCCCTCACGTGAATGTACATGGGGTCTGTTCCCCGTACAAATAAAACACGACTAGATGTCGAGTTTGACGTCATCAATACGTCATAGGACGTTTCGTCCGGGCGCGTGTAGGATCTGGCGCCATAAAGCACGAAGTCGTCGTTGGATGAGGTTACCTAGTTTATAAAAGTAAAGGAAGTGTTCAATGCATTTACATTTTTAAACATCAAACTAATTTTACAATCTTTTTTTTTTAAAGTACACAACAACAGTTAAATACTATTGGATTGAACGTAGATCTAATATACATGCATATTACTTTTGCCGAACACCATTTTTTATTGCAAAAGAAATATTTTTCTTGTGTATTTCCATGCTTCTTATTAAATAGATAGGTAATTATAAATAGAACAACAGATGACTAATTTATGCTGACGTCTGTCTACCTTGACACTGACGGAGAGTGACGTATCGGCTAGTTTGGCGACCAATGTCGTGTTGCACGGATACACGTGGTCACCATCGTTCAGGATTGTCGGTGCTGTAACAAATAGGAAGATGGTCATACGACTGTGTTATGCCAAGCAGTTAAATATCAATATTACTCTGTGAAATAAAACTGGTATTTTCGTTGTTTAGGAACTACCTACAGAGTGTACCACTGTTGACAAGACATATGCCCATGTTGTCAATAGGAGTAAAAAAATCACAAGCTTACACTTTGGCCAAAGTATATATATCAGCAAATTTACACCGCACAGCCGTTAGTGTAAATATAATCCATACGATATTTCAGTACCCAATAACCTCCACATTTCCAGAAATTAAGATAACGCTAAGTTTAAATATTGCTTTTAGTGTTGAGGGTTTTCATTAGAATTTATTTTAAAAAAGAATTGTAAAAGTAAACTAATTAATTAAGAAGGTTTTTTTCAGTATAAATAGGTTGAATTTGAAAGTATAACTTGCGAAGAATATGGTGCATAAAATGGATTTTAAAAATAGATGTATTTGTTGTTGTTGTTGTTGTTCTAGTGGAAGATGGATAGGCCTATTATCTCAACGCGTGAACAACAAGAAGGTATTTTGCTGAACACACGGTAAAATAAAAAAAACCCCATCTAACACCAGAAAATAACGACATATATCCTCTGTATATATTACTATCTACAATACGAGAAGTTTTATTTTTTGTCGTTTTTTTAAAATACATTGCAGAGACACAAGTTTGATCATTATAGCCACGTTCAGTTACCATTAACCACATGCAAATGCCTGAAATGAACCCGCTGGCCAAGTCATTTGCTCCTACCTGGACTTGAACGCACGTGATGAGAGAAAATATCAGTATACAAATGTCAGCATAGCAACAGGAGACTAGGCGTACCGTTGCAGATGGAGACTTGAACCTCCCCAGTCACAGACTCGAGGGCTTGAAATCCCTGCACAATACGGGCATGGCGACACTTTGGCTCAGACACTAGCCGGTTCAGGTCCTTTCGGTTGGTGGAGTTGCCATCGGCATCCATCTCAACAACCAGCAGGGATATGCCTGTAATAACACTAATATTACGTTACTGTGCCTAATTGGTAATCAACGCGCTGAAAGCACTGTCGAGTTCACTGCTTAAATAGAGTAAAAACTTTATACACGGTTTAAATTTTAAGTGAAGTGTTATGTGGGACTATAAAAAATCGAAGCTACGTTTAACAATTTACCATTATATTAAAGAAAGAGTTATTTATTTGTATATTAAATACATCGTTATACTACAACAGTCAAAGAGCTGTAAGCACTGTAGTGTTTACTACAGGAAGTATACTCAACCTACGACACATCAGCTGGAAGACCCCTAACATTTTAGTTAAGTTTTATGTTAGCCAATGGGACTTGAGCGTGTGAGGTGTGAGGCTAAGGTATGACATATTTGCGAGTCAGTTGCCATTGAAGTTTTAAATTCCTTTAAAAAAGCATTTAACAACATTTTAGTCCATGTGAAATTAGAACAATATTACAATTTCGCATAGTATTTAAAATGAAATCAATATATAACGAACCGACTTGTGATTTTTTTGTTTATATGCTCTGTGTTGAGAAAAACGATTGCTTTAACCGATGATGCATTTTTTTTAAAGTCCATCAATTTTATGATATTTTACATAAGCTGGTATAAAATTACAGGAACAATTACATTCCAACACAATAGTAAGACTATTTACCTTGCTTCTGCATCTCGTGTACCTCGCTTAATGCGTAGTCATAATCTGTGATGACGTCAGTCAGCAGCAACGCCACTTTTGCTGCATCCGGTCGGGCGCCATTTTCCTGGTTAAAGATCATCTGACGTGTGTACTTCAGTGAATCACCCGTAGTCGTCGGGCCTTTTGTGTAAAACAGGGCCTGGAAATTAAGTCCAAACATTTGGTGTAAAATGTACTATGACAGAGATAAAAGAAAACACAACTTCAAATAGGTAAATGGAACCTTTCATTTTCTATTTAAACGAGCGATTGGAACGTAACTTGTAACATCTGAACAATATCATTGCTGGAAAATACATACAGTAAATGCAATTATATGACACAATCTTTACAGTTAAATAAGTACATGTTCAAAATTGCGCAAGTGTAGATGTATTTTTTCAGTTTCAGGTTTCTTGAAATATCACTTAATTATCTTTATCTTATATTAAATGATATAGTTACTAAGATGTTAAAAATACAAGCTACTTAAAACACACACACACACACACACACACACACACACACACACACACACACACACACACACACACACACGTTTAATTTTATGCCAGCTTTCATCTTCGCCTACACCGCATGACAGAAAGATGAACAAACTTACATTGAGTACAGTCAGAATGGTTATCCCAGTTGTCTGACTGTTTAGGAACCAGCCAACCATCGGTCTCACTTTTTTCGTAACCAGGCCGACGCGGGTCGCGTCTAGGTCCAAGGGAAGTGTCTTCAAAAGTGTGCTAAGAAACGTCTGAACATTTACCATCTCTAGTGTTGAGATGTTCTTGAACTCCAAAATAATGGCAAGATCGATCTCCTTGTTGTTTGGACAACCTGAAAACGATCAAATTACAAACAATGATTTGTGACGATATGATATGTTACGTGATAACTGTTAAACTATCAGTTTGTTGAAATAACTTCATAAGTCGAGTTTTGGACTAGATTGTTGTATATATCCTGGGAATATATCTTACATGTGTAGTGTATGAGTCCATTATAAGGACCAACAATGATCGACGATGTATTGTAGGATAACTATCATGCCTCAAGCTTGTTTATTTATATATGTTGTAAAAATGGCGTTATTGGCGTCCATCTGGAGAGTGGTGCCTCTTATGAGATGCCTTTATTATGGGGACGATAGGGAAGCGGACAATAAGATAAATCGCACTTGTTCTGTGAGGTCTTTTTCAGAGAAAAGAAAAGAGTATACCGCTTTGAATAGTGTAGCTTGCAACAATAAAGTGTACCTGCAATTATAAAACGACAGCAGGCATAAATACAGAATCGCAGCTATTGGACGAGGACTTGTTTAACAAAAGACACTGAGTATGCCGATTTAACAATGCAACTTGCAATTGATGGTGTAGCTGACAGCAGAGAAGAAAGCAAAAAAGCAGATAGCCTTGTTCCCACCAGAGTTACGGTACGTTACTCTCACATACATTTTAATGAATCGATAGTGTAATAGAGTGTGTAGTACTTAGTAATCTTCTTGTTTAAATTATATGGTTACTGCAACGTTTCACATCCGTGCCCTTTCTCGTCTTTATGTGTGATGGACCTACGATGAGCTTTAAAAAACACAACTTACTCATATCCAAATTGACTGCTTTGAAGTAGAACTGGGTAGCTGACATTCCGGACCTTATGGTGCTCCAGATGGTAGATTGGACCTCTAAACTTTCAGGGATATACTTTATATTTTTAGACAGTAGGTAAAGAGCCGCTGCAAGACCGCTATTGATTGGCTTACGCAAATCTTTCCACGTGACTTTTGTCCAATCAATGTTTAGGGTTTCATTAAGAATTTCATACGTTGGGAGCAGCCATGGGGAGTTCTTTGTTGCATTGAACATTGCTTCGTCAATCTGAAAAATATTAGTAACATTATTAAAATAACGCTGTGTAAAGTGTGGAATCACAAAACGCACCTAGGACTGTACTAGTACTCTGTATTGAATAATATTTATCATTACGTTTTTGGTTAAAAATGATGAAACATTTGGATTGTTCGTACGAATTTAAAGTTGGTAAGCTTCGACTCTTGTGCTTTTTAAAAACTTACTTATCACATGAATATAAAGGTAAGCACTAAACAGTATTGACAGCAACATGTTTCATCCAAGATGGCTTACAGGTTAATACCTTTGTCCTGTGCCTTTTCAATGTTTGCTATATGTTGCAATATCCATAAGACTTTGTCATATATTCTGATTCTTGATTGCAACAATGTTACGTTGCGGTGTGTCGGTCTTAAAAAAGTGTCCCTGTGCATATAATATATGTTGTCATTTAATTCATCCTGTAAGGATTGTTACGTTATATCCTTTGATGGACATTGAACTTTGGTTCATCCGTTCCATCTTCACGTGAACAGATTGATTCAATGAATAATTTTATTTGCAATCAACAATTTTGTGAAGTTCTTCTAATATAAATAATATTTCTCTCTCTTCTATATTCTTTGCGGACATTATTTTTCAATCACGTCACCATTTTCGTCGTAACTTAGCAAAGAAAATGTCACCGCTTAGACATTTTTATTTAAATAGATCGGTTTTCCGTTCATTGTTTGGATTTGAAAACCCCTTCAGGAAGTGCGAGGTTAGAGTTCTGTAAAACAGGTTTTAGCACCCCAGGCGGTCCCTTTTGCAGACTGGCCGTTCCAAGGCGGCTACTATTGGGTGTGCTCTTTTTGTTAAACGGCTCATCAAAGATTTGTTTTTACTTTAAAATTTGGCTTGCATGTGAATACCTTTATTCTGTGCCTTTTCAAAGTTTGGTATATGTTGCAATGCTCGTAGGACTTTGTCATATATTCTTATTTAACTCATCGTGGCAAGTTGTTTTAAAGAACTAGTTATTGGTGGTTTTAATTTTTTCCATCTCAACCTTTGAAGTAAATATTTTAATTAAAGCTCATTATTCCGAAAGGCGCCTGTTTTAACGCGACGTTTTGGCGTCAAGCATTAATTTTTCACACGAAGTATCCTTTTGTTGCCTTTATTTTATGAATGTATTTAAAACATCGTTAAGGATGCCAAGAATGAGTCAGTAGGTGAACGATAATCCCCTTATTTTACCCGGGCGCATTACGTCAGTAACACAAACGCAATTATTGTTTATTGACAATGTTATCATGGCTATTTATGTGCTGTCGTAAGCCAACTGACGAATGGAATCTTGCACACCATTCATTAGCTATCTACATCATGGACGGGTGTTATCTGTCCGTGTTTGCGTTGTTGTCCTGTAAAGTGACTGTGTATACCCGTTTGGGACGGTATGTTTGTCTACATTGATAGACATTCATTGACATTGAAAGAGGCATTAGTGTTAACGTTCATGACGTTGGACAAGGATACACTACTTCTTGCTGACAAAGACAGTATTTACAAATAACTTGTAATATGTACGAGTAATGCCTGTGTCATAAATATTATTTTAAAGTTAAAAAATGCTTGATGACTGAAGCATGAACAAAGACCATATCAAGACCAGCTAATCTTACCAATAATATACGCGAATGAAGTTTTAAGGTGCTATACAAATCCCAAAATGGGTGGAGTCAAGAAAAAAATGACCAAACTGCATTTGCAATTGTTTTTCCTCCGTTTAAATTCATTTTATGTGAGTGGTGTCTATCATTACATTACGGTATTTAAAGCATTTATACGCTTATATAATTGCATATTACTGAAAAAAAAATCAAAAGGCACTCTGTACTGTCTTGGTGCAGATGTCGTTGTAGTAGAACCGTTTTATAAACGTTTTAAAAACAAGTTTACAAGACTGTCTAACCAAAATATAGAATATCAAAGTCAGCATTCATGTAAACAAACAGCCATAAAAAATATAAAAATAGTCCCTGTGACCATAGCAAACTTATAATCAAAATACATTTACACATTGGAGTTTTCATTTGACTCCATCCACATTATAAGTTATGTCCTTTTTAAACAGTTTTTAAAGGTCCAAACAAGAATAAACTAAACAATGACGGCTCCTTGTGTTTTGGTCGCTGTAACACCTTCACAATGCAATAAGGCAGAGCGCGTAGGAAGTGCTGAGTAGTTTAAAAAGAAAATAAAAAAAATAACAAACAAATATCACCAAAAAACAACAACAATACAAAACAACAAGTGACTAGGTCGAGTGGTCGCGGGAGGGAATAGTTGGGTGAGTGGGCAGCGTTCTAATTCTTGATGCACTTAAATTGAATCATTGTTAAAAGTCTATGGGCACTACACTAAGGCTCTCACAAGTTGTGACTTTTTAAAATTGTCATAGGTATAAGTGCAGAGCTTATAGTCGTATTGAGAAAACAACCTAACAAAAACAACAACAAATGGATTCAAATATGCAAAATTGTATAGATTCTTACTTCTATTGGCAGAAACTCGTCTGAAAGCAAACCATAGCTGTCAAAAGATGCTGTTTGTGAAAAGGAATCTTGTTTGTGCTTCAATTGTGTGTACAATTTTGACATTTGATATAAATATAATAATAGTTAAGGATGAACATCAATAAAAGGCCACAAAACGAGCAACCTACGTTCCAGATGCCGCCATGGTAGCCATCTCTGTACGTTGACGTAGCTGTGCCGTCATTCGTCTCCACATACGCCATACGGCGTAGGAAGAGCTCATTGTCTAGAATGCAAGTGCCGCCAATGACGTCAACAACGTGCTCAACAACCTAGAGTTACACATGTATAGTTATAATTTATATAAAAAAAATATATAAATAGAGCAAAAAAGCAAATAGTTGCGTTGAATTTATAAACGTGATTTCTTTTCTGTAGAAGTTCCGAAAGTATTTACAAATATTATCGTAAGTAAATAGAATAAATAGAAATTTGCAACAAAAAGGCCTAGAATATCTGAAATGACATGTATTTAAAATATCAGATTTGCAGCATGAGAACATATAAAATCGTTTCGAATGACAATTATACAAAACTGACATGGGAAATTTCAAATACCAGTTTAACACTTGAAGACTAACGACCATTCCTATGCATAAGCAGTGTTTTTTTTTTTTTTCTCGAAATAATCCCAGGTTTATCAATTTTGAATGAAAAATAACAAGGTATTGCAATCGTATACTATAAAGTAGTTAATCTCGCTTAATTTAAATGAAATGCGTATCTTCCATAATTAATTTCATTGATTAAACAACCACGAGTATGGTTTTGCACAGTGTGCTTTGTAAAGTGGTGCATAGATTGTGTCATTTAAAAAAAGACTATTTCACTTCTAGCATTTTTTGTTTTGTTTTTTCAGATCTACTACACTCTCCATTTTGTGCGTGCTCAAACCCGGTCAGTTATATTTTGACATTTTTCGTCTGAAGATATTTAGAAGAAAATAATGTCCAAGGCGTTTTTGATCAATGCATAAAGTAAGTCATATTAGAAACAGTTCAAACGTAACAATATAATCTCAGACAATTAACTCGAGTACAAGACGGTTCAAGAGCACCGTAATTGTTGACAGGATGAATATTATATTAATTAAAATAAGCCCACCATGCATTCTAGCGCTAAGGTTTTGGTGCCTTTTTCAATCTACTTGGTAAGAATTTTAAATGAAACCAAATGGTGCTGCAAAATGCACGTAGTCTTATACTATTGAAAACAAAACTTCCCGATTTCAGACTCAATCTGAAATTTTCCTAACTTTCGGAAAAAACATTGTGAATCTTTTGAGACCCTGTCATAATATTCTTTTATGGACACCAACATCTTGAGAACTTACCATCGACCCAGACGTTCCTTCCTCGATTATTTCCTGGGCAAACAATGCCGAAGTTGGAATCGAACTTGCCACTAGAGCAGCTAAACAAACAACCAAAGTATGATACATTCTAAAGAATAACGCCCTTTTTATTGAAAATAAAATCGCCTAAAATTAACGTACTATAAAGACCGAACAAATGTCAAGAATAATACACAAATTCCGTTGTGTGTCTGGTCGTTCTTTTGAAGCAACGTGATTGTTGAGGGCTTCTTAAACAAAACTACAGTCAGCAATCGCACCCAAATAAATTCCGTTTATTTATAACATTTCCGCCAATTCACAGGTCTAAATAAGGGTGTGGAGAGGGGATTTCCAACGCAAACATTGGTCACTTTGGCTCTAATCCCAGTCCATGACTAACGTTGACCGTTAAGAGAATGAGAAAGGAATGGTAGCAGAAACTCCAATGGACCTCCAATAACACAGGGTGCGGTACGTGATAGAGTTGAATTAAAGCAAGGCCATTAATAAATTCCTCGTCAATAGCAAACTGCTTGATAAGACATGCCAACACGGGCTACAGCACACTGCTATTTTCAAATTTACTTTAAAAGATTTAAACAATTTTTTTCAGTCAGGTGTTTTTTATGGTGAATTGGTTGCAAAGAAAAATGCAATATTAAAAAATTGTTTACTGAAGCTAAAAATCCATTTCTCTTGGCCTAAATCCTAGCCAGCTATCTGAGCTATGGGTGTCATAGCGCACGTTCCAAAATGTTCTAAAAGTAGTTTATTTCTTGGTTGCTGAGACGATGAGTTTGCATATTTCTACACACAACAAATATAAACTAAATTGCAATGTATGGCAAATGTCACCAAACTGGGTTTTGCATTTGGTTACACGTGTATCAAAAAGCGATTTAAACGCAGAAATGTCATAAAAAAACTTAACCGCTCACATAAAATACAGGTAGCCTAACCAACACAGTTGGATTAATTTTAGTGGAGTCTCCACCAAGGAACATGTCTGTAAAGATAAGGGATGGCAAAATTCCCTCATTGCAGCATTCGAATGTTCGGATCATTTTTATCCGAGCGTTCGGAACAAGTTTATTGATCCTACAAAACAAAGTTGAGCTGATATGGTTGACGTTAAACTATGAAAATGTAAAGAATTAGTGAAAACGGTTTTAGCAATAAGATCTAAGTGTTCTAATTTATGAAAAGTTTATTTGTCGATATTCAGTATTAATTTATCGGTAGTTACTTTCATAATTAAAACAAAACCAGGGGAAAAATATGAGTTTATAACATGTCTGTGTTTATTTCTATCATACAAAGAAATAAATGTTAACTTTTATTTTGTCAAACAAAGAATTTTTGCAAACGGTTGAAGCAGTAAGAACCAATTCATCGTCTATATAATAATTAGGACAGAAAGTCGGGCCCAAATATACCCAATCATAATTTTGATTAATACTTTACTGACACTATGTGTATATGGTTTCATCCCATGGTACAGGCATTATGTCTCCGATACAGTGGTGTTTATTAAGCAATTGCTAGCTGAGGTGGGGGTGGTGGTATGCGGACATAATCCCCATCGGACAAAACCCCCTAGGTATATTTTCAAGAAAACGGACAAAATCCTCTACATGACATAATCCCCTACGGACAAAATCCCCTAGTACAAATAATCCCCTACGGACAAAATCCCCTACATAGAAAAAAATAGTATTTATTGACAATGTTTATCATGAAATACTTCAGATTTTCATTATAAAAATAGCAGGATATATGTGGACATATACAGAAGCACACTAAACTAAAATAAATTAATAATTGAATAAATAATGTGTGTTTCCATTATTGATGTATTGGTCTTGTGTAAATTTTACAGTTCATTACTACATTCTAAAGTTAAATATATATTATTAATTTTACTTTTATTTTAAATGTGTGTTTTGTGATCTTGAGGTTGATCATTATATTATATATTTAACAACAACAACAACAACAAAAACAAATTATGCAATTTCATTTCAGAGTTTAATAACAGGCTACACAAAACATACAATGCACAATTTCAAACTGTAAATTAAAGCACATCACAAAGCACATAATTATTATTATAATTATTAAAGTCTCTTAAAATTAATCACAACCAACATTTACATAACCTTTTAGTTTTTTAATTAATGATAAGAAGTTCTCTATTAATAATACATGATTGTCTCATTATTCCTATCTGCCCATTCATGCACTAGCCATGAATATTTATGATCATTTATCATTTACTGCATTACATATATGATAGTTGCTTGTAACAGAGTCATTACTGCACAGGTTCATAAATATATAAGTATATGCCCCAAAAATTCCGTAATCAATATTGTAAAGTAAAACATGCTTTGCTATTGATAGGTGTAAGTGTAATTCTATGAAGTACATTATTGATGTACTGGTCTTGTGTAGATTTTACAATTTATTACTACATTCTGAAGTTAAAAATGGGTGGTAGGTATGAGTGTCACCGGCTAGAGCTGCTAGTAGGAAAGGATATCGTTGTCAAGGGAACAGACAGCATGTCCCTAAGATAAGACCCCCATCCACCATCTCCCGGCACATGATCAACTAGCCAGCCACAGGTGTGAAAGAAAATCGTCCCACTCGTAGTTCTCATCCCTACCAGCCCTGCCCTCACCTTGCTCCTAGCTTGGCATTTATAACTTTCAATACTAACTAATAAGCATACTACATTGTACCATTATTAGACTTTACTTATGTCAGTATAAATATTTTTTTAAATTGAAAACGCACCAATAAGCAGTACTTATACAATTTATTGCATTCTTTTGAGACTTTTTTGTCTTGCAAACAGCCTGCACATTTGCTTTTCCTATGAATAATACGCCAGAGTAGATCAATAATGATATATCAATTAACCGACAAAAGAATAAAAAAATGTTTGGTTTATGGGTGTATAAATGGTTACTGTTCAGTCCTTATTGTTGTATGTAATAAACAAATCTAATTATAACTTCATTGAACCTCATTTTGACAAGACTGGTTCCATGATATTGCTTGCCTACTGGGTTGTATATTATTCGAGCAGGTAACCAGTTGCTATATTACGTTCGGCTATCGTGAATAGCTTGAGGGAATTTCCCAAGTTGAACACTAGCAGAGTGGATACAGTTAATAGTTCATACGCGGCTGAAATAATGGGAAAAACGACAATAATGTAAACGATCTTCCTATTTTCTGACGCAATGACACTGCTTATCACGTGACCATCACAATTTAACGCATCCTAACTGGTAACAAGTGTGAATGTTAAACAGTTAAGGTGTGAGCAAGAAACAATATGGCCCTCGTCGTTATTTTTTGTTGTTTTGTTTTTGCTTTTGTTAAATAATTTCAGTTTAGTCAAAAGAAATTGGTTAAAGTTTTCTTTGGAAAATAATCTTATTTTGTTTACCAAACGTTCGAATGCTAAAAATACATTCGAACTTTTGGTATCTATCGGACGTTCGAACGTTCACTTACTTCCCTAGTAAAAATATATCTTATCGCATGCAATGGTCTCAAGAAAAGTCATATAAAGCAAACGTTGACTACGGACGAAAGGCGGTTGTTTCAAAATACTATCGACCAAAAATAGCAACTTCAGTGTGCATCGGCGAGGGACGTTTGCGCAATATTGACAGAGGTTAAAAAAACACCAAAAAAACAAACAAAAAAACAACAAAACATTTCTGTAAAATTATTCGAAAACCCATGCAGCGTTCAGCAGAAGAATTCGTTTCATTATGTTTTGGATTTTTCCCTTCTATTTAAGCACTAGTGGCAATGCTGTAGAGGGAATAAAACGGCGAGGGCTATTTTGATAAAGGGCCATACATAAGATCGTTTCTTTTCCAATATTGTATGCAGTTCATTGGCGGACAAAGGGTATAATAAAAGCTCAAATTAATAATCTGTTGCTCAGGTGGGCACAAACAAAGTTTATTGGATTTGTATTTATAAATAGACTTGTATTTTGTTCTTTAAAAAAAAAAGATGTTTACAATGGCATGACGATACATGTGTATGCATGTGAACGTTGTTGTTGTTTTTCGAATATTTACAAAACACATATAGAAAAACAGAGAGAAAGAACATCTAAATTTCAGCAATTATTTGTCAAAATATCAGGGCCATAGTATTGTCAGGGTTATATTATTGTCATGGCCATAGTATTGTCAGAGGCATCGTACTGTCAGAGGCATAGTATTGTCAGGACCATAGTATTGCCTTGACCATAGTATTGTCAGGACCATAGTACTGTCAGGACCATAGTACTGTCAGGACCATAGTATTGTCAGGACCATAGTATTGTCAGGACCATAGTATTGTCAGGACCATAGTATTGTCAGGGCCATAGTATTGTCAGGACCATAGTATTGTCAGGACAATAGTATTGTCAGGACAATAGCACTGTCAGGACCACAGTATTGTCAGGACCATAGTACTGTCAGGACCATAGTACTGTCAGGACCATAGTATTGTCAGGACCATAGTACTGTCAGGACCATAGTACTGTCAGGACCATAGTATTGTCAGGACCATAGTACTGTCAGGACCATAGTACTGTCAGGACCATAGTATTGTGAGGACCATAGTACTGTCAGGACCATAGTACTGTCAGGACCATAGTACTGTCAGGACCATAGTATTGTCAGGACCATAGTACTGTCAGGACCATAGTATTGTCAGGGCCATAGTATTGTCAGGACCATAGTACTGTCAGGACCATAGTATTGTCAGGACCATAGTATTGTGAGGACCATAGTATTGTCAGGACAATAGTACTGTCAGGACCATAGTATTGTCAGGACAATAGTACTGTCAGGACCATAGTATTGTCAGGACCATAGTATTGTCAGGACCATAGTACTGTCAGGACCATAGTATTGTCAGGACCATAGTATTGTGAGGACCATAGTACTGTCAGGACCATAGTATTGTCAGGACCACAGTATTGTCAGGGCAATTGTTTTGTCAGGCGATAGTATTGTCTTGACCATAGTATTGCCTTGACCATAGTACTGTCAGGACCATAGTACTGTCAGGACCATAGTACTGTCAGGACCATAGTATTGTCAGGGCCATAGTTCTGTCAGGGCCATAGTATTGTTGGGACCATAGTACTGTCAGGACCATAGTATTGTCAGGGCCAAAGTATTGTCAGGGCCATAGTATTGTCCAGGCCATAGTATTGTCAGGACCATAGTATTGTCAGGGCCATAGTATTGTCAGGACCATAGTACTGTCAGGACCACAGTATTGTCAGGGCAATAGTTTTGTCAGGCGATAGTATTGTCTTGACCATAGTATTGTCAAGACCATAGTACTGTCAGGACCATAGTACTGTCAGGACCATAGTATTGTCAGGACCATAGTACTGTCAGGGTCATAGTACTGTCAGGGCCATAGTATTGTCAGGACCATCGTACTGTCAGGACCATAGTATTGTCAGGACCATAGTATTGTGAGGACCATAGTACTGTCAGGACCATAGTATTGTCAGGGCCATAGTACTGTCAGGGCCATAGTATTGTTGGGACCATAGTACTGTCAGGACCATAGTATTGTCAGGTCAATAGTATTGTCAGGACCATAGTACTGTCAGGACCATAGTATTGTCATGGCCATAGTATTGTCAGGGCATAGTATTGTCAGGACAATAGTACTGTCAGGACCATATTATTGTCAGGGCCATAGTATTGTCAGGACCATAGTATTGTCAGGACCATTGTATTGTCAGGGCCATAGTATTGTCAGGACCATAGTATTGTCAGGACCATAGTATTGTCAGGACCATAGTATTGTCAGGACCATAGTATTGTCAGGACCATAGTATTGTCAGGACAATAGTATTGTCAGGACAATAGCACTGTCAGGACCACAGTATTGTCAGGACCATAGTACTGTCAGGACCATAGTACTGTCAGGACCATAGTATTGTCAGGACCATAGTACTGTCAGGACCATAGTACTGTCAGGACCATAGTATTGTCAGGACCATAGTACTGTCAGGACCATAGTATTGTGAGGACCATAGTACTGTCAGGACCATAGTACTGTCAGGACCATAGTACTGTCAGGACCATAGTATTGTCAGGACCATAGTACTGTCAGGACCATAGTATTGTCAGGGCCATAGTATTGTCAGGACCATAGTACTGTCAGGACCATAGTATTGTCAGGACCATAGTATTGTCAGGACCATAGTATTGTCAGGACAATAGTACTGTCAGGACCATAGTATTGTCAGGACAATAGTACTGTCAGGACCATAGTATTGTCAGGACCATAGTATTGTCAGGAACATAGTACTGTCAGGACCATAGTATTGTCAGGACCATAGTATTGTGAGGACCATAGTACTGTCAGGACCATAGTATTGTCAGGACCACAGTATTGTCAGGGCAATTGTTTTGTCAGGCGATAGTATTGTCTTGACCATAGTATTGCCTTGACCATAGTACTGTCAGGACCATAGTACTGTCAGGACCATAGTACTGTCAGGACCATAGTATTGTCAGGGCCATAGTTCTGTCAGGGCCATAGTATTGTTGGGACCATAGTACTGTCAGGACCATAGTATTGTCAGGGCCATAGTATTGTCAGGGCCATAGTATTGTCCAGGCCATAGTATTGTCAGGACCATAGTATTGTCAGGGCCATAGTATTGTCAGGACCATAGTACTGTCAGAACCACAGTATTGTCAGGGCAATAGTTTTGTCAGGCGATAGTATTGTCTTGACTATAGTATTGTCAAGACCATAGTACTGTCAGGGCCATAGTATTGTCAGGACCATAGTTCTGTCAGGGCCATAGTACTGTCAGGGTCATAGTACTGTCAGGGCCATAGTATTGTCAGGACCATCGTACTGTCAGGACCATAGTATTGTCAGGACCATAGTATTGTTGAAACCATAGTACTGTCAGGACCATAGTATTGTCAGGGCCATAGTACTGTCAGGGCCATAGTATTGTTGGGACCATAGTACTGTCAGGACCATAGTATTGTCAGGTCAATAGTATTGTCAGGACCATAGTACTGTCAGGACCATAGTATTGTCATGGCCATAGTATTGTCAGGGCATAGTATTGTCAGGGTCATAGTACTGTCTTGACCATAGTATTGTCAGGACAATAGTACTGTCAGGACCATATTATTGTCAGGGCCATAGTATTGTCAGGACCATAGTATTGTCAGGACCATTGTATTGTCAGGGCCATAGTATTGTCAGGACCATAGTATTGTCAGGGCCATAGTACTGTCAGGGCCATAGTATTGTCAGGACCATAGTACTGTCAGGACCATAGTATTGTCAGGGCCATAGTTCTGTCAGGGCCATAGTATTGTTGGGACCATAGTACTGTCAGGACCATAGTATTGTCAGGACCATAGTATTGTCAGGGCCATAGTACTGTCAGGGCCATAGTATTGTCAGGACCATGGTATTGTCAGGGCCATAGTATTGTCAGGGCCATAGTACTGTCAGGACCATAGTATTGTCAGGCCCATAGTACTGTCAGGGCCATGATATTGTCAGAACCATAGTACTGTCAGGACCATAGTACTGTCAGGACCATAGTACTCTCAGGACCATAGTACTGTCAGGACCATAGTATTGTCAGGGCCATAGTATTGTCAGGACCATAGTACTGTCAGGACCATAGTATTGTCAGGCCCATAGTACTGTCAGGACCATGATATTTTCACAACCATAGTACTGTCAGGACCATAGTATTGTCAGGACCATAGTAATGTCAGGACCATAGTATTGTCAGGGCCTTGGTATTGTCAGAACCATAGTATTGTCAGGGCCATAGTATTGTCAGGGTCATGGTATTGTCAGAACCATAGTACTGTCAGGACCATAGTATTGTCAGGACCATAGTATTGTCACGACCATAGTATTGTCAGGGCCATAGTACTGTCACGACCATAGTATTGTCAGGACCATAGTACTGTCAGGGTCATGGTATTGTCAGAACCATAGTACTGTCAGGACCATAGTATTGTCAGGACCATAGTACTGTCAGGACCATAGTATTATCAGGGCCATAGTACTGTCACGACCATAGTATTGTCAGGACCATAGTACTGTCAGGACCATAGTATTGTCAGGGCAATAGTATTGTCAGGACAATAGTATTGTCAGGACCATTGTATTGTCAGGGCCATAGTATTGTCAGGACCATAGTATTGTCAGGGCCATAGTACTGTCAGGGCCATAGTATTGTCAGGACCATAGTACTGTCAGGACCATAGTATTGTCAGGGCCATAGTTCTGTCAGGGCCATAGTATTGTTGGGACCATAGTACTGTCAGGACCATAATATTGTCAGGACCATAGTATTGTCAGGGACATAGTACTGTCAGGGCCATAGTATTGTCAGGACCATGGTATTGTCAGGGCCATAGTATTGTCAGGGCCATAGTACTGTCAGGACCATAGTATTGTCAGGCCCATAGTACTGTCAGGGCCATGATATTGTCAGAACCATAGTACTGTCAGGACCATAGTACTGTCAGGACCATAGTACTCTCAGGACCATAGTACTGTCAGGACCATAGTATTGTCAGGGCCATAGTATTGTCAGGACCATAGTACTGTCAGGACCATAGTATTGTCAGGCCCATAGTACTGTCAGGACCATGATATTTTCACAACCATAGTACTGTCAGGACCATAGTATTGTCAGGACCATAGTAATGTCAGGACCATAGTATTGTCAGGGCCTTGGTATTGTCAGAACCATAGTATTGTCAGGGCCATAGTATTGTCAGGGTCATGGTATTGTCAGAACCATAGTACTGTCAGGACCATAGTATTGTCAGGACCATAGTATTGTCTCGACCATAGTATTGTCAGGGCCATAGTACTGTCACGACCATAGTATTGTCAGGACCATAGTACTGTCAGGGTCATGGTATTGTCAGAACCATAGTACTGTCAGGACCATAGTATTGTCAGGACCATAGTACTGTCAGGACCATAGTATTGTCAGGGCCATAGTACTGTCACGACCATAGTATTGTCAGGACCATAGTACTGTCAGGACCATAGTATTGTCAGGGCAATAGTATTGTCAGGACAATAGTATTGTCTTGACCATAGTATTGTCAGGGCCATAGTATTGTCTTGACCATAGTATTGTCTTGACCATAGTATTGTCAGGGCCATAGTATTGTCAGGGCCATAGTTTTGTCAGGGCCATAGTATTGTCAGGGCCATAGTATTGTCTTGACCATAGTATTGTCTTGACCATAGTATTGTCAGGGCCATAGTATTGTCAGGGCCATAGTAATGTCTTGACAATAGTATTGTCAGGGCCATAGTATTGTCAGGACCATAGTAATGTCTTGACCATAGTATTGTCAGGGCCATAGTATTGTCTTGACCATAGTACTGTCAGGTGATAGTATTGTCAGGGCAATAGTTCTATCAGAGCCATCGTACTGCCAGGGCCATAGTATTGTCGGGACCATAGTTTTGCCAGAGCCATAGTATTTATTTGATGACCTCTCATGTTGGGGTCGTTTCCATAATTAGTTCAGCAACACATATTTTACCTGGCCCTTTTCTGAACCGATGTGTGATTGAGTTAATAAGTATCTTCCGCACCAAAGTGTGTTTAAGTCAATGAGTATCTTCAGAGTGTGATTGAGTCAAGGAATATCATCAGTACCGATGTGTAATTGAGTCAAAAAGTATGTTCAGAGCCGATATGTGTGATTGAGTCAAGGAGTAACTTCAGTGTGTGATTGAGTCAAGGAGTATCTTCAGCACCAAAGTGTGATTGAGTTAAGGAGTATCTTCAGACTGTGATTGAGTCAAGGAGTATCTTCAATACCGACGTGTGATTGAGTCAAGATGTATCTTTAGTACCTATGTGTGATTGAGTCAAGATGTATCTTTAGTACCTATGTGTGATTGAGTCAAGATGTATCTTTAGTACCTATGTGTGATTGAGTCAAGATGTATCTTCAATACCGACGTGTGATTGAATCAAGCAGTATCTTCAGACTGTGATTGAATCAAGGAGTATCTTCAGTATGGATGTGTGATTGAGTTAAGGAGTATCTTCAGCACCAAAGTGTGATTGAGTTAAGGAGTATCTTCAGACTGTGATTGAATCAAGGAGTATCTTCAGTATGGATGTGTTATTGAGTCAAGATGTATCTTAAGTACATATGTGTGATTGAGTCAAGGAGTATCTTCAGCACCAAAATGTGATTGAGTTAAGGAGTATCTTCAGACTGTGATTGAGTCAAGGAGTATCTTTCAATACCGACGTGTGATTGAGTCAAGATGTATCTTTAGTACCTATGTGTGATTGAGTCAAGATGTATCTTCAATACCGACGTGTGATTGAATCAAGGAGTATCTTCAGACTGTGATTGAATCAAGGAGTATCTTCAGTATGGATGTGTGATTGAGTTAAGGAGTATCTTCAGCACCAAAGTGTGATTGAGTTAGGGAGTATCTTCAGACTGTGATTGAATCAAGGAGTATCTTCAGTATGGATGTGTGATTAAGTTAAGGAGTATCTTCAGACTGTGATTGAATCAAGGAGTATCTTCAATACCGACGTGTGATTGAGTCAAGATGTATCTTCAGGACCGATGTGTGATCGAGTCAATGAGTATCTTCAGTATCGATGTGTGATTGAGTCAATAAGTATCTTCAGTATCGATGTGTGATTAAGTCAATAAGTATCTTCAGTATCGATGTGTGCTTGAGTCAAGTTTGTCGGCTGTGCCAACGGGTTGTATACTTAATGTAGACGTGTATGCCAAATTTTAAGAAAAATCTCTATTCAGTTTAAAGTTGATGGACATTTTTGTCATCTAACATTGGTATTTAAAGGTGTCTCTTTTTTTAGAAATAAGAAATCTCCAAATAGTATGTTATATCCTCTTTAGGAGAAGTGTTTTGCTATTGAGTATCATTTGGAAACAAGATAAAGCATAACATAAAACAACCAAACATGTTACTTGAATTGTTTGAATCAGACTATATAAATATGTAATTAATTGTTAACAAACCCAACACGTTTAAGAATAATTTCTTTTTCCATTTTTTCTGGTTACAGTACATTATTGCAAAAAGCACCGAGCTCTTGATAGCCACACGGTTTATTCCTGAGTTGCCCAAAACATTCTATAAAGTAATTACTGAAAAATAAAATAAAAATCACCACAAGGTTTTGAATTTGTTTTTAACCAAAAAATATCACAAATCATACAATTAAAAATTCATTTATAAAAATAAAATTAAAAACTATACATGCTTCCTTCATAATCTGGTAGATGGATGCAGAAATAATTGTCAAGTGAAAAAGTAGATAGAAATAAAGTTGGCCATTTGTGCACACACCGGGATTCGAACCCTCAACCCATAGTTTTTAAGCATTTTAACCCAAATTTTAATACTCTTCAAGTGGAGGCGCAGCATGACATTTGATCAAGCCTTAAAGGTGGTATCCGACAGTTTGACCAAAATTTCTTTTCTCAATCAAATACATGATTTTTAAAAGAAAATGTCTTTAAAGCTCTTGTTCATTTGTGTCCTATATCTGTGTGAACAATCAATCAAACATCGCCACCATAACATACCAATAGGTATTTCCTATATGAGCCACGCTACATAGATATCTATTTTTAAACTTAGACAACCACGTGACCACTTACTTTTCGATATCTATTTTGGCAGACCACTATCGAGCTTTTTATAGCATTGGAAAGAATACACATTCAGAATGATTGTTCTTTTCGCAATAAGTTCTGTCTGGCAATTCATTTATTGTTCAAAATCGTATTTATAACGACTTAAAGATGGTATACGACAGTTTGGGCCAGATTATTGTTTCTCTCAAAGAATCAAATAAATTATTGTTGCCTGAAAAGATCTCGAAATAGGATGACTATTGATGACGTACATCTATGCGAAAAGCGGAGCATAACACATTACGCGTCATTACAAATAGGTATTTCCTATCTAAGCCACGCTGCACAGTGATCTATTTTTAAACTGAGAAAACCACGTGGTCCGTAACTTTATAAAATCATTCGGGTAATCCGCGCTGATTAGTTTATTTTTAGCAGAAATCACAATCATGTTTTTTTATAGTGTAAGAAATTATAGGCATGTAGAGGGATTTATTTCACGATTTCTTCTGCCTTACAGTTTTCAAAATCGTCGTTTGTTTTACTTAGTTTTGACTTTTGCAGAAAAGATGTTCCAATTCCCCCCAATCCAGGTTAACGTGTATTTGATGAAGACATACTGTCGATTACCACCTTTAAGTATGGGTTTATAGGAAGATTAAGCCAAACTTCCCCAAAGCAGTGGTTCGATATTGTTATATACATATATTTTATATAGGCAAACACTCGGATACCACCTTTAAGATGTTGCTAAGTTCTTTGAAATAACTAGTCATCTTTCTGGTGGAATAAACTGCACTTGTTGTTAACACATGATATAAGACTCCTTATATCATAATTATATTATATCTTATTATTATATCATAATTGACTCTCTATGTTAAAGCTTACACTGTCGATTTAATGTCGCAGTCGATTATCTTCTCGCAATAACACTGAAGTTCAACAAAAACCAGTTCGGTTCCATGGAAGTTGTAACCAAGTGTATCAATGCAGCAGGCGTCGACTTAAAAATAGTTCAAATGTATGGTTATCTTGGAATGAAGCAACAAAAAAGCGTCCCATTTAAAATTAAAATGAGACCAAATTAATAAGCCGCTTAAAATGGTATCCATATGTATTAGCCTTTCGACCTAGTGAGCTAAATTACTTGACCCTTATGTAGGCGGTGTTGGTGGGCAATTTATCTCTCAGTGTTGAGTCCTGTTGACAAGGCGACATGGCGCTATGAGCTCGCTTATCACAGAGGTTGGCATAACTGCCAGGGAGGACCAGGCCAGGCCCTGATTTATCTATATATAATCGTCTGCTCCCAACTCGCACAGGAACGTAAGGATGTCAAGGTCACCGCCATCTGGCGGGGGCGACACAGGTGAAGATTTTGAAGTTATTTTTTGTAGATAGGTTTGAGAATTTTGTTTTTAAATATAGTACACAAATGTATTTAGGAAAGTAAAAATATATCAAGACTTAACATAAACACTAAAATATGACCAAAAGTTCTTCCCATTATTAATAAATATGCCTGCAAAAAATTGATTAAACACAAAGAAGACCCTATTCCTACACCGAAAAACTCCACCATCTACTATCAAATATAATTAAGCCAACGCATTTTATATTAAGGGGATATGCTCTCAATCAATAAAATACGATTTCAAGTCCGTGAAATGTAGGTTTGATTCTTTTTTGTGTTTTTGGATAAAGAGCAATGACGTATTTATGGTTATTTCGGTTAGGTCCAGTGGATATTTGTTGAGGAAAATCCCAGAAATTTATTTTATCTTTGTTTTAATCAGCTGTTTTCGCCATACATGCAGAAGTCCCTAATTACCTCCATTGGGAATCAGAGCGAAAATGGTCATAGAAAAATATACATCCACCAGGGCCGTGCGTACAGTGGCTTCCAGAAATTGAAAAAATGAAAACGCCAAAAAGCGAATAAAAATCGTCGCCTAACCCGGGTTAGGCACTAACTGTAAGCTCTAGTGGTTTTCATCATTCATAATTACAAATGTCTAACTTACACCCATCTTTTTCTTTTTTGACTTTATACATAAATAGTCTTAATTGTACTACTATTACTTGTTTTCACGAAAAAAAAAATGTTTTGTATACATTATGAAGCGTTATAAAGAAATGATAGCTATTGGCAATTTTTTTCTGTTTAAAAACGCCCCAGAATGCATCTAGGGCGTTTTGTTGTAAACAATTTTTTTTCCGGGGGAGCATGCCGGACCCCCCTAGCAGGAGTGCGTATACACAAAAGTCGTCTAGGCACCCCATGTCCACGATTGTGAAAATATGTTTTTGATATGATCACTAATGAAATAAAATATGATCATAAACTGAAATTGACAAATTTCTTTTCATTTCATGGTTATTTTATCTTTAAACTTTGTTTTAATCAGCTGTTTTCGCCTTACCTGCAAGTGTCCCTAATTACCTCCCTTGTGACTCAGCAAAAATATAGGCCAAAGTGAAATGATAAGGTTTTCTGTTACTGATATTTTTCACTGTTTCACTCAAAAACATGAAATAAAATAAAACTACCTTTATTTTGCTTACATATACCACTTAACAATTAAAATAATGAAATAAATGTTTCTTTAACACATTTATTTTGCATTACATGGTGAATTGACTTTCTAAAGATGCAGTTTGTACTTTATATTAATCACATACAGACAAGCACCAAACCATAAAGCAGGAGGAGCCAGTTCCCAGCTTGAAATGTTTCTTGGTACAATGCCAGGTCAGTCACAAGGGTTCTGCACAATCTGGCTTATAACCGCAAACATGTAGCAATCTTTAAATAAATAAATAATGAACATACATATGAATTTTTTCATAATTATTTTTTACCAATTATTTGTATCCTTGTTTTAAAGCACAAGTAAAAATAAGCAGCAAAAATATCTGTACATTTCATAACTCATACCACAGATACGTCAATGTATTTATGGTGGACTCATGGAAATCGAGTTTACGAGATTCGACTGTATTAAATTTTTTATTGATAACTGCATTTCACTGATTGTTCTGATAGCAGTGTTCCACAGATTATTTTATTTTGATAATTGCATTCCACAGCTGATCTCCCACAGCTAGTGTTCCATGACTGGTGTTCCACATCCTGAGATCCACAGTTAAGACCACACATCAGAGTCCTATCACTGGGAGTGACACTAAATAACACATGTTTAAACAGACAAGTCTTTCAGAACATGTCATCCTCATATCCAATAATTTCTCTTTTGTCTTTGTGTGAGCCTTTCTGGGAGCTATTGGATGCTGAAAGTATAGTAAAATTCAGCTGTCAAAGTAAAACAACAATCTAGACAGATAATAGACATGAAAATCATAAATAATTACAGTTATTTTTTAATATAAACCTTCAGGACACTAATTTTAAAACATTTAAAAAAAAATAGAAAAAAAAAATTTTTTTAATATGAAAGAATGGATAATTTTCTTTTATATTTTACTATAACTATACAAGTATTATGGAGTATTTCTAAGGTCATATTCCATAAATTCAGTAACTGACCATTATTACATTTTTTAACGTGCTCACTAGCAGCTTATCTCAAGTGAAAAATACTCTAAGCTAAAACTCACAAACACTGCAAGCTGGCTGAAAAGTTTACATATTTGAACAAAGTTATCAGTGTATCTGGACGTAGGTGGTTCCTACAGCAGGTACAATATACTTAGTTTTAAGCAAGTAACATTCCACTTGGCAAAGTATGCCTTGCACTACATCATGAGAATGCATTACAATATCAAGAAGCACAACAGTTAGATTGGCAGTAGAATTCATTTGTTTTTATTTTCTGTTATGGCACACAGACACAATTATGGTCATATTTGTGGCATCCAGCTAATTATTGCTGGTAGAAGACCCCAGACATATGACTGGATAGAACCACTGGCACACCACAGGTTAGCTGGAAAAAACTTTACATGAACATGAACATCTCCAATCAGGACTTGAACCCACACAGTGAGTGCTGACAAGTAACATGTAGAAGACTTTAATCGCTCAGCCATGGTTACCCCTGGTAAAATTATTTTTTTCTTTTCAAACCTATTGATTCCCAAGATGTTGTAGATGGGTCATGTGTTGTCGGTTCAAAGGACGGCTGTCGTCTCGCCATAGACACTCGCAACTGGACACTGTCTATCATCGCCCCATTAACCTAGATAATGTTATATGAAAAATTATATTTTTTTAGAAAGAGATGATGGGTAGACTTACAATCCTACTTCAAACAGTACATGGTGAGAAAGGAGGGTGCAACTAGACTTTCTATGATGACTCAATAAACAGCAGGTCTGTGGAGGATTGTTTGTGTTGTTCTTTGTTACATTGCACTAACACAACTATGGTCATATTGGCTATGTTCAGCTACTTATTAGTTGAGGAAGACCCCACTTATGTCTGGGTAGAACCACACAATGGTCTGCTGAGGAAGACAACTGGTAAGCTTGTTGCTTTTCCTGCAATGTTAAAAGGTAAATGATGAAGATAGAGTGCAAAGACACTTCTTATAATGACTTTATAATTGTTATTGCCATCTCAGAAACTATATTTTGAGTAAACTTGTTTGCTTGGATTGTAAGAAAACTACAAAGTACCAATGATAAAAACGTTATCTTAATATAACCTCAATGAAACTCTCAGCCTGCTACCCCTTGCATAATGGGTTATGCATCTTAATTGTGTTAACTTTCAACCTAGCCTGCTACCCCTTGCATGATGGGTCATGCATCTAAATTGTGTTAACTCTCAGCCTAGCCTGCAACTCCTTGTATGATGGGTAATGTCTTAAATCAGGTTAACTCTCAGCCTGCTACCCCTTGCATGATGGATCATGTCTTTAAATCAGGTTAACTTTCAGCCTGCAACACCATGCATGATGGATCATGTCTTTAAATGGTGTTAACTCTCAGCCTGCTACCCTTTGCATGATGGGTCATGTCTCTAAATGGTGTTAACTGTCAGCCTGCTACCCTTTGCATGATGGGTCATGTCTCTAAATGGTGTTAACTTTCAGCCTGCAACCCTTTGCATGATGGGTCATGTCTCTAAATGGTGTTAACTCTCAGCCTGCAACCCTTTGCATGATGGGTCATGTCTCTAAATGGTGTTAACTGTCAGCCTGCAACCCTTTGCATGATGGGTCATGTCTCTAAATGGTGTTAACTCTCAGCCTGCAACCCTTTGCATGATGGGTCATGTCTCTAAATGGTGTTAACTCTCAGCCTGCAACCCTTTGTATGATGGGTCATGTCTCTAAATGGTGTTAACTCTCAGCCTGCAACCCTTTGCATGATGGGTCATGTCTCTAAATGGTGTTAACTCTCAGCCTGCAACCCTTTGCATGATGGGTCATGTCTCTAAATGGTGTTAACTCTCAGCCTGCAACCCTTTGCATGATGGGTCATGTCTCTAAATGGTGTTAACTCTCAGCCTGCAACCCTTTGCATGATGGGTCATGTCTCTAAATGGTGTTAACTCTCAGCCTGCTACCCTTTGCATGATGGGTCATGTCTCTAAATGGTGTTAACTTTCAGCCTGCTACCCTTTGCATGATGGGTCATGTCTCTAAATGGTGTTAACTCTCAGCCTGCTACCCTTTGCATGATGGATCATGTCTCTAAATGGTGTTAACTCTCAGCCTGCTACCCTTTGCATGATGGGTCATGTCTCTAAATGGTGTTAACTTTCAGCCTGCAACCCTTTGCATGATGGATCATGTCTCTAAATGGTGTTAACTTTCAGCCTGCAACCCTTTGCATGATGGGTCATGTCTCTAAATGGTGTTAACTCTCAGCCTGCAACCCTTTGCATGATGGGTCATGTCTCTAAATGGTGTTAACTCTCAGCCTGCAACCCTCTGCATGATGGGTCATGTCTCTAAATGGTGTTAACTCTCAGCCTGCTACCCTTTGCATGATGGGTCATGTCTCTAAATGGTGTTAACTTTCAGCCTGCTACCCTTTGCATGATGGGTCATGTCTCTAAATGGTGTTAACTCTCAGCCTGCTACCCTTTGCATGATGGATCATGTCTCTAAATGGTGTTAACTCTCAGCCTGCTACCCTTTGCATGATGGGTCATGTCTCTAAATGGTGTTAACTTTCAGCCTGCAACCCTTTGCATGATGGGTCATGTCTCTAAATGGTGTTAACTCTCAGCCTGCAACCCTTTGCATGATGGGTCATGTCTCTAAATGGTGTTAACTCACAGCCTGCTACCCTTTGCATGATGGGTCATGTCTCTAAATGGTGTTAACTCTCAGCCTGCTACCCCTTGCATGATGGGTCATGTCTCTAAATGGTGTTAACTCGCAGCCTGCTATCCCTTGCATGATGAGTCATGTCTCTAAATGGTGTTAACTCTCAGCCTGCTACCCCTTGCATGATTGATCATGTCTCTAACTGATGTTAACTCTCAGCCTGCTACCCCTTGCATAATGGGTCATGTCTCTAGATGGTGTTAACTGTCAGCCTGCTACCACTTGCATGATGGGTCATGTCTCTAAATGGTGTTAACTCTCTGCCTGCTACTCTTTGCATGATGGATCATGTCTCTAAATGGTGTTAACTCTCAGCCTGCCACCCCTTGCATGATGGATCATGTCTCTAAATGGTGTTAACTCTCCGCCTGCTACCCCTTGCATGATGGGTCATGTCTCTAAGTGGTGTTAACTCTCAGCCTGCTACCCCTTGCATGATTATTCATGTCTCTAAATGGTGTTAAGTCTCAGCTTGCTACCCCTTGCATAATGGGTCATGTCTCTAAATGGTGTTAACTGTCAGCCTGCTACCCCTTGCATGATGGATCATGTCTCTAAATGGTGTTAACTTTCAGCCTGCTACCCCTTGCATGATGGGTCATGTCTCTAAATGGTGTTAACTCTCAGCCTGCTACCCCTTGCAGGATGGGTCATGTCTCTAAATGGTGTTAACTGTCAGCCTGCTACCGCTTGCATGATGGGTCATGTCTCTAAATGGTGTTAACTGTCAGCCTGCTACCCCTTGCATAATGGGTCATGTCTCTAAATGGTGTTAACTGTCAGCCTGCTACCCCTTGCATGATGGGTCATGTCTCTAAATGGTGTTAACTGTCAGCCTGCTACCGCTTGCATGATGGGTCATGTCTCTAAATGGTGTTAGCTGTCAGCCTGCTACGGCTTCCATGATGGGTCATGTCTCTAAATGGTGTTAACTGTCAGCCTGCTACCACTTGCATGATGGGTCATGTCTCTAAATGGTGTTAACTCTCAGCCTGCTACCCCTTGCATAATGGGTCATGTCTCTAGATGGTGTTAACTGTCAGCCTGCTACCCCTTGCATGATGGGTCATGTCTCTAGATGGTGTTAACTGTCAGCCTGCTACCCCTTGCATAATGGGTCATGTCTCTAAATGGTGTTAACTGTCAGCCTGCTACCCCTTGCATGATGGGTCATGTCTCTAAATGGTGTTAACTGTCAGCCTGCTACCGCTTGCATGATGGGTCATGTCTCTAAATGGTGTTAGCTGTCAGCCTGCTACCGCTTCCATGATGGGTCATGTCTCTAAATGGTGTTAACTGTCAGCCTGCTACCGCTTGCATGATGGGTCATGTCTCTAGATGGTGTTAACTGTCAGCCTGCTACCGCTTGCATGATGGGTCATGTCTCTAAATGGTGTAAACCCTCAGACCACTAAGCATGAACTGACCAGGCTTTGACAAACAGCCAGAGAAGTCAGTTTGCACTGTGTGATCAGGAATATTACCAGTAACCTATATGTACTTGTCAGCCGACCACAAACCATTATGTATGTGTTTAACAGAAATAGAGCAAGTGAAGAATTAAAATAGCGCCCAACAAGTATAGAACTTGTAGAAGTCAAATAAAGTCCTCTTTAGCATAAAACTTTGCTATGTTTTTGTTCATTCTAGTGACATCCAGCCATTTTAATGGAAGAAGACCAAAGACAAATGTCTGGATACAACCAATGGTGCAATGGAGATCAGCTGGAAGACCTTCCACGACAAGTCATTCAGCCTGAATGGGACTTGAACCCACAGGGGAGGAGGCTTAGCAGTCAGAGTAGATACAAGTCATAAACTCTACCACTATGCTATGGGGACCTTGCTGGGACTTAAGGGTGCACAACATCACTGAAAACTTGTGTATGTCTAGATTGTAAAAAGGATCAATAATAGATAAGGATGGAATATAAACGTACACAGTATGTTGCTTATCTAACCAAAAGCCCTCACCTGTTGTATTGCTGCATCTGCTGAATCCATCTTGTCAAAGGTGACAAACCCACAGCTGAAAATATCAATTGAAAAGAACAATAAGTTTGTAAAGAATAACCGACATACAAGCATATGTCAATTATTGCATATGTTAAGGTATTGAAAACTTAACGGTCTTAATCTTAGCCAAAATGCAAAAAATAGCTGGATTTTAACAATTTTAAAGTGTCTTCAGATATTAAGATTTATTTTCAGCAAATCACACAGAACTGATTCAATACACAACTTGTTTAACAAATACTGACATAATCAATAATGAATCAAAATGAGCAAGGAGAGAAGGAGTAGGAGAGTAGAAAGTTTTAAGATGATCTTTCCTTTAATTAATACATGAAGCATTTAATCATGTCATCTTGCAAAAAAACAATGATTTATATCAATCTTATTATAACTAACTTTAAATTTCAAATTTATACAACCAGCATTAAAAGCTAGCATTTTCCTTTCAAATTAAAACTTTTTCTAATGGCACAATCAAATATTCTACATACTTCCTCTCTTTTTCCATAGAGATGTTGATGATGGCTCCAAAATTTAACAGAGCCTTCCGCAGGATTTCTTCTGTTATGCCATGACCATGCACATACACAGTGTTTCCTAAATAGGCAGGTAAACAGGCCAATCTTTTAATCTTTCTTCTAACAACAATGTGTACACAAAAAATAACAAACAACTATGACCGATTGATGTACCCTGCCAAATGATTAATTAAAATAATACATTATTATCAAATTTTGGCTAAAATATGTTACTTTCATGTTTTGACTGATTAAAAATATTTATCTTCTTCTGATATTTACATATAAATACATGTAAGCAGATTTGCCATGGTCCTATAGATAGGGTATTAGTGAAGGACAAAAGGTTCAATTCCTACTGATACACAAAATGTATTATGTAATCATAGTTGACCTTATTTTAGAAATATTACCTTTCTTGGGCAAGGGCTCTCTCTCTCTCCTTTCCACTCTGTCTTCTCTCCATTCTTCCCGTCGTTCTTCTTTTCTGTCTTCTTTGTCAATCCCTGCAAAAGATAAAAACTAATTTCTGTATTTCATTTACTGTTTATAAACAAAAATAAAAAATGAACAATTATATGTTTTGTTTTTGACATACAATGCAGTGACCAAGAATGATCATTATAGCAATGTCCAGCTTTTGGGTAGAGGAAGACGTGAGCACATGTCTGGGTAGAACCACCGGCACATCGCAAGTCAGCTGGAAGACCTTCTCTCATTAAGTCCTTTGCCATGAAAGGGAAACATACCCACACGGTGAGAGGCTAAGCAGTCAGAGGACTTACAAACTGGCGACTACTACGCCACGGGCGCCCCTCAGAACAATTATACTTATGTCAAACACTGAATGAATAGAATCTGTGAGAGAGATATATATAAGTTACGTGACAGATTTATATTTTCATACTGATGCAGATATGAACTTTGATATAACGTTTTACAGACAACCTGTCATGTAGCTATGGTTAAACTCAGATTTTTATCTGGGATCAAATATTGTTAGAGGTCACCCTCATGACCATAGATGTGTCTGTAACTAGATTATGAAATAATTCTGTGATTTATAAAACTATTCTTTAGTTTAAGGAACCATTCTGTGATATATTCAATAATTTTGTAGTTTATGGAACCATTCAGTGATTTTTACAATAATTCTGTAGTTTATGGAACCATTCAGTGATTTTTACAATAATTCTGTAGTTTATGGAACCATTCTGTGATATATAAAATTATTCTGTAGTTTATGGAACCATTCAGAGATTTATAAAACTATTCTGTAGATTATGGACCTATTCTGTGATTTATAAATTTATTCTGTAGATTATGGAACAATTCTGTGATATATAAATTTATTCTGTAGTTTATGGAACCATTCTGTGATATATAAAATTATTCTGTAGTTTATGGAACCATTCTGTGATATATAAAATTAGTCTGTGGTTTATGGAACCATTATGGGAATTATAAAATAATTCTGTGGTTCATAAAACTATTCAGTACTTACTTTCCACTCTTTCGGTGCCTCTTTCAGGGCCCCTGTCTGGACCTCTTTCTCCGCGGACAAAGTTGTCATATAGACCTCGAACTCTTGGACCCCTTGGTCCTCTCTGGAATGGCTGTAAAAAACAAAGGGGTGGAAATCTTCTTCATTTTGCTGGAGATATAGGGAATAATAGGCCTTGATGGACACAGTTTGTATGCTAGCCCGCAAGAGGAAAGAACCGGTTTTATATCTCTTTTTAAGTGCAAGTATTCTTAACCTAGACTTACTCGGTATTTGCAATTGCAAATACCAACCTGACAAATAAGAAGCAATTAGTACAGGTCATAATATGTTGTATAATGTGATTCTTCAATTATCGTAAAATCAAAATTTATCACAACGAAGCATTTTCCTATCTTTTAATGTTAAATAACATGCCAACAATTATAATATTTTTGCTAAATGTCTGTTATGTTTATTTACGATAATTTAAAATCATACAAAAAGGATTTTTTTTTCAAGCAAACATAAGACACTAAAATAATTTATTGCACCTCTTTTCCCATTCAATGCTTTAGTTTAACGGGGGTATCTGACAGTTTGGGGTGGCACTTGCAACATAGATATAGGACATCAACAAACAACATTTCTTGAGATCTTTTCTGGTAACAACAATTTGTTTGTTTTTAGAAACCAAATTTTGATCCAAACTATTAGATACCACCTTTAAACAATTGTAGGAAATCCTTCCCTCACTGAGACTTGAAAATTTACTTTAAAATGCTTTATGGATGAGACTGTAGAAATGTTTATATATTTAAGGAAATCTGTCAAAAATTACATTCCTTATTTTAAAATTCAAAGTAGAAAAAGAAATCATGAAAATGATCTTAATAGAATAGAATTGTTCTCATTTGCTATATAATAAATATGTCAATTGTCTTAATGCTCCTACCCTCTCCTCTCTCTCCTCCCTCTCATCATCTGGATGTGTTGCTGAGAAAGGAGTAAAGCCCACAGCCTGTGGGGTCTTTTCTGGGTCCTGCATCTTTTTCTCAAAGTTCCGAGATCGCTTGAAACCCTTCTTCTCCTTCGGATCACTCAGCTTGATTGCCTGAAATCATGAGTTTAAAAACATAACAGATCAATACATTTATGTTCAGAGAATATACAAAACCATTCTTTTCTTTTGATCACTTGAAGTTCTTATGGTATGACCTCACTAAAAATAACTTGTAATTCACCTGAGGGGTTTGAGGCAAACTAAACATGATTAACATTCAAGTGAATTTGGTCAATAAACATAAAAAGTATACAGCTTTTGACTTATCTAGTACCAAGAAATCTTTCAATGATAAACCTACCCCAGACATAATAAGTTTCTTGGCTTGCTCTTTCGCATCTTCTGCTGACTCGAGGGCTGTAAAGAAATAAGAACTGAGTGTATAATTCTTAACAACATTTAATTTATATTACAGTTGTACTTATTTCGCCAGTAGATATGACAATAAACTTGTATTTGTAGCACAGTTTTGTTTATGTTCCAGGGATTAAAACTAAAGGTACAACACAATTTTTATCATAAAAAAACAGAACCAAAATAGAAATAATTCAACATTAACAAGATCTTTAAAGAGCATAACTTAATGCATAAATTATGACACTGTGTTGTTGTTTTTTTGCAATTAAACAATTCAAAAAAAAAGAAAAGAAAAAAGCAACTGTAAACTTTCTGTTTTTGTCATTTGGTGGCCTTAAATTCTTTTCGTTTGCTACTGGGGACTATTTAACTTTTAGTTTTACATGCATTTTCATCCCCAGTGATGTTTGCCGCAATGGGTCAGAACATGTAGTTGTTAAGATATTGTTAATAAGGCAAAATTGCACAGTGAGACTGACTTTTTACCCTAAGGCCACAATAATGAGAATTGCTTCTATATTTAAAACTTGAAATTCCACAACTATTTGTCCCCGTGTCTGTTGTAGAAGATTACAAGTTATAAAATAATTTACAATTTGAACATTTACCTTGGTAATAAATGTTTATTACTTTGCCAGAGAACAATTTTTACTAGACAGTCATGTTCTAAGAAAAAATTTTGGCGCAACAGATTTCAACTGACATGTTCATAAGCTTGACTAGGTTTATGGAAAACTGTTTATACCCATAAATTAACACACACTGCACCACTGCATGACAAAACTGCACTTAATTGTGGGTGTTATCAAAGTATATGCACCTGACAGTTTATTGTTTGTCAGAGTAGAGCCATGAACTGACAGGGACATGGTTGCACTGGCTAAATCAGTAAATGAAAATACTTTGCTTGTTTTAAGCCAAGAAGTCTGGTTTGTAAAAAAAAGCATGTAACAAAATCTGAAATCCTTACTTACGCCTCTTGACAGGTTTCTCCTTAGCAGGTTCTCGTTCTGGTTTTACTGTTTTTAAGGCTTGTAATTGTTTCTTCTGCAAGAGAGATAAATGAATTCACAGTTTCCTTGGAACAATTTATCAGTCAGTAAATATAATAATTTATGTTTCCTTGTTTATCTTGACACATGTACTTTATCATTTATCCAACACACAGAAATTTATGCTCAATATAGTTACCTTCAGCATGCTGTAGAAGAAACACATCTTAACTAGAATACATCATGTGTTTTTCCCCTGACTAAAACAAGATACCATGTCATGAATGATGAGAGGCTTGAATCTTCTTAGCTGCAAATGTATTACAGGTGGTATCTGTCAGTTTGCAGTGTTTTTTAAAAAATGCGTAACAAGATCTGATTCCTGTTTGGGTATTTGTGAATAATTTTTCAGGGAACGTGTACTTTAGTCTAAGTGCTTAAGGTGATTATGAACACTACCTCAATAACAAAACAGTACAACTCTTGAAAAATCACTCTAAAAGTTTATTTTTTACAAATCAAATAAATAACCTCAACTAAGTTTCTTCTAAAAGACATCAACATCAGAGTAGATAACCTGGATATGATCTCAAAATATCAACCTTGCAGCATGGCTCAGATAGGACATACATGTTTGTAATGATGCTTGGGTTTATTTGCTTTACTTTTCACATAAAAGTAGGACATCAATAAACAGCATTCCGTGTATCTGTTTGGGTAATAATCGTTTATTTCCTTGTTTGGATAAAAAATGTGTTTGATGTAAACTGTCAGATACCACCTTTAAGCATCAAAAGAAACAACTATTTGGGCTGAACATGTGTTTAACCCAAACACCAGCTGGCTACTCTAGGTTCAGATACTATACAGTCACCACATTCCTTCATAAATTCACCATTTTAGTGCCAGGCAGCTACTTAGAGAAATCTCATCTGTTGTCCCATAACTGTGATACTGATGCACAACAAATGATTATGAACCACTACAGACTAACATTATAAAAATGAAGTTGTATAAAAATGTAGCTACCTTATTCACTAATTTACGTTATTATTACTATTTGTCTTAATTATTTGTGAAGATAGCAAATCAGAGTAATAGGCATGGTGTCAGGCTAACATAAATATGATCAGGTGTGCTAGTAAGTAATATATCAGGAGCAACTGTTAATGCAATATCAAAGAAATTGTAGCACTATATCAGCTTCAAGTAACAATGTGACTGGCCAGGTTTAGGCCCTTTCTATGATAGCCTATTGAGAAGTGTTGGCAGTATGGGCAGAGAAAGTTGGCAGTATGGGCAGAGAAAGTTGGCAGAATGGGCAGAGAAAAAAAGAGAAAACAGTATAAATAAATAGCATATGATTTATGCTAAATCAGTAAGGATATTTGTCATTTGAGATTTGACAATCACTGGAAAAAACAACAAGAATAACTTTGAAGCTAAGATAGCAAACAGAAAGGTCAAAACAATAAAGAAATGCTCTCAGAGGTGCCTACTACCAGAGCTCATCTTGGGAGATATAAAGTAATTTTTAAGCAGTTTTCACGAATAATGATTTTATGGCAGTATTGTAATCATACTTTCTTAAGAATGAATGAATTAAATGTACTGAAATCGGAATACCTTTTTTCGCAATCTAGCATACTTCTGCTTGAGTAGTTCTTCCTCTTCGGTCAATTTTGCTGGGAAATTAATGTAAACCATTTTGTTTACGATTTCGCTACTCTTCAGCTTTGAAAACCAAAACAAATTGGAGAAATTATTATTCTAATAATAGATGTCCCAAATAACAATAGCTAAAATATTGCAAAATCAGCAAGAAAACCTGTATTTATTGTTATGCTATTGAAAAACTCTAATATCATATAGTGTTGCCTCCATAGCGTTTATTATGTAAGGACTTTTTGTTAGATCTACCTATTGTAAATAAACGTAATGACTGATCCCTGTTCATCATTTGACATGTGGTTAAGTTCAAAACAAGTTGGCACTGAGAACAGTCTCCTTTAATTCGACTGATTTAGTGAAACCGTAAGTATGCTATGGTATCATTACATTGATTTTGTAACTTCGTGGCTTTGTGTGATGGTGAAGATGGTCTTGCCAGAACATTGACATCAATGATGATTTGCCCATGACCATGATCCAGACATTTCTTGGTTAAAACTGTAGCTGGGTGATGGTTAGAATGTGTAAGCAGTAAGTAATGTGTTAACACAGTCAGTGGAACCCTATTAGTGAAGGGTCCCTGGTTCACGTCCTGGACTGGCTGCATAATTTTCTCCAAATGTTGCAATAGTACTCAACGTAAATGACCCGCTGTCATTACAGTACAAGTGCTTGAAGAGTGCTTGTGAGTTTCATGTAGAGTATATGGTCTGTGGAAATTCCAGGATGAATTTAAAGTTGCTAGGAGTGTATGTAACCGAGTGATAGGGAGAGCATTGTGTGAAAGTTCCTTAGAAGGTCATGGGTTAAATGTTTTTTTGATTGGTAGACAACAATGGCAACAAGCATAATACTGTAAGTAGTCATGTAATAGAGAGAGCATTAGCATGATAACATTATTACAATTTGCCAACCATTTTTGTTTTTGTTAAACTTATACAGTACATTTCTCATTTATACAGGTCATGAAGCTGACCATTCAGTGTGTCCGTAATGAAGGAGCCAGACTCTGTAAGCTGACTGAAGTTGGTCGTCATAGAAACCAGACATTAGAGACACCGCTCTGTATGCTTTATACACGGTCAGGTAAGAACTTTTATGAAGAGAATTTTCTTTTTTTTAATATGAAGAAAATCATCTTTCAAAACCTCGCCAGCTTGTGATGTTTGCTTTCTTAAAATGTATTGGTAATTTAGGTTTTTATTTTTTTTCAATGATATGGGACCTATTACTCCCAATATTGCAATAAAATTTGCTAAACTGCATTTGCAAAAAAATCAAACTCTTATCTCGATCTGTTTTTCTTATTTTTTTTCAGGTAGCTGTGCAAATCTGACCAGTGACATGCTGGGAAAAATTAAAAACACATCTAGTCTAGTGCAAATGTCATTAAATCAGGTGTAAGTATATAGATTTCTTATAAAATCTGCATGGTTATTATTGAAAATTTGAATTCGTGTAAATATATTCTAATTTGCATCTGCTACTCATTAAAAAATCCCCTAAAGTTGTTTTTAACAGTAATTATTTTTAAAGAAAACTTGTCTCAGAAAGTAGTTAGTTTTGGTAGCCTTTTATTGCTAATCTTGTTGCTGCCAAATATTTTCTTACATTACTATACTATTGAAATAAAGGGTTGCTCTTACACCTGAGCAGCTATAAAATTAGTTTATATCAAAGGTCTTAATTAGTGCAGAAAATCAAACTCTTTGAAAAAATTAATCTCATATCCAATCCTTCTTAGAATTCGTGAATAGTTAACAGAGCACCCATGGAAAGGACTTAAATATCCTTAGCAAATCATATTTCACCTTGTTCAGTAAATGGATAAATATCAAGATGAACTTAAATAATTCACAATCTGTTATCTATATATCAGAAAGCAGAGGTCCTGAACAACAATTTGTTATACACAATAATTTACATCACAGCTGGAACTGTAGCAGTTTCACTGGTAGTTTGTTCACAGACTCTCTATAGGTCAGTTGTTAGAGTGACCCCTTAGTGAAAGGGAGGTCTCTGGTTCTGGTGAAGGCTCACATTTTCCATTTGGTGCCATTACCTACTGCAGTAAGTTGTTTGTGCTTTGATAAACAAAAGTACTGTAGAGTAGAACCAGGGATGAGATTGAGGAGTGACCCTGGTTGATATTTCAGAGCTGAGAACCAGGAGAGTATAGCAGGGTACCAGGCTGGTATGGCCAAATTTGCTGCCCTAGGAGAGAGGCTGGTGTTCACGTCCATACACGACCCTGCCTCAGATCTCAAGTCTGGCTACAATGATAAATATGGCGTTGGTGTCTGGACCAAGGGGGGTAAGATTAAGGCAAGTATAACTGGATTGGAAAGGCTTTCTTTTATTATTAAATTGTGTAATTACTGAAAAAAAATGTATTTTTTTTCGCAATATCATATATATAAGTAGAGAACCTCAAGGTCTTATTTGTTGAAATACTACAGTAAAAATTCACAAACAAGATGTAAGCCTTTAATATACTTTCCTTCTCTATTTCTTGGGGAAAAGATTTGTGTAACAATTTGTTTTAGTGTTTAGAGCTGATAACTTTTGAATGTTTTGTGGGGCTTTTTGAGCCCCAACATCTGTTGCCGAGCAGTAAGAGTTGTCCACTTGCATAATATAACTCAGTCTAACACTGCATGAGTCGAGTTATGTTCATACCATTGTCAAGCATCTTACTAGATTAGGTGACCGTGGTGTAGTGGTAGAGTCAAAGACTAGTAACTTCTCTAACTGCTTAGCTTCTCACAGCTTTGAGTCCTGTTTGGGTCAAAGGACTTAATGTGGGGAAGATTTTGCAGCTGACCTGCAGTGCACCAGTGGTTCTTCCCAGACATGTTTATGCATGCGTAGGTTTGTTTTCATTTGGACAACATTTTTTCTTTTTTTTCTTTTATTTATTTTAATCACTTTATCTTGTTCTCAGTTGGATGTTGAGGGCTATATGAAGCTGCAGGAAGCTATTTTGCCTGACTGGTACCAGGCCTTATGTGATGGAGACACAAACAGGGAAACAACCAGAAAACGGGCATCAAAGGCTGTGGAGCGCACATTGTCTTTCCTGGATGGAATATTGGAAAAGCAGAAGAACTCAGAGGTATTTTTTTAAGTATCCCTTGAACACTTGTGACTCTTTCATTGCTAAGAAGATGGATTAAGGATAATTTTGTCTGTTGATTTTGTTGATGTCTTCAGCGAGGGCGACGTTATTACAGTCTTAAGCAGAGCATAACAACATATTAACCCTTTTGCATAGATTCACTCCAAACTTGAACATGGGCTCCCATAGCAGAGCAACTAGCACCACTAGGGTAGGGAATGTTTCGAAAGGGGCATCCATAGCAGAGCAACTAGCACCACTAGGGTAGGGAATGTTTAATGAGGGGGCGCCCATAGCAGAGCAACTAGCACCACTAGGGTAGGGAATGTTTCGTGAGGGGGCGCCCATAGCAGAGCAACTAGCACCACTAGGGTAGGGAATGTTTCATGAGGGGTCACCCATAGCAGAGCAACTAGCACCACTAGGATAGGGAATGTTTCATGAGGGGGCATCCATAGCAGAGCAACTAGCACCACTAGGGTAGGGAATGTTTTGTGAGGGGCGCCCATAGCAGAGCAACTAGCCCCACTAGGGTAGGGAATGTTTCATGAGGGGTCACCCATAGCAGAGCAACTAGCACCACTAAGATAGGGAATGTTTTGTGAGGGGGCACCCATAGCAGAGCAACTAGCACCACTAGGGTAGGGAATGTTTCATGAGGGGTCACCCATAGCAGAGCAACTAGCACCACTAGGATAGGGAATGTTTCGTGAGGGGGCATCCATAGCAGAGCAACTAGCACCACTAGGGTAGGGAATGTTTTGTGAGGGGCGCCCATAGCAGAGCAACTAGCCCCACTAGGGTAGGGAATGTTTCATGAGGGGGCGCCCATAGCAGAGCAACTAGCACCACCAGGGTAGGGAATGTTTCATGAGGGGTCACCCATAGCAGAGCAACTAGCACCACTAAGATAGGGAATGTTTCGTGAGGGGCGCCCATAGCAGAGCAACTAACACCACAATGGTAGGGAATGTTTTATGAGGGGGCGCCCATAGCAGAGCAACTAGCACCACAATGGTAGGGAATGTTTTATGAGGGGGCGCCCATAGCAGAGCAACTAGCACCACTAGGGTAGGGAATGTTTTATGAGGGGGCGCCCATAGCAGAGCAACTAGCACCACAATGGTAGGGAATGTTTTGTGAGGGGGCGCCCATAGCAGAGCAACTAGCACCACAATGGTAGGGAATGTTTTATGAGGGGGCACCCATAGCAGAGCAACTAGCCCCACTAGGGTAGGGAATGTTTTTTAGAGGGGGCACCCATAGCAGAGCAACTAGCACCACTAGGGTAGGGAATGTTTTATAAGGGGGCGCCCATAGCAGAGCAACTAGCACCACTAGGGTAGGGAATGTTTCATGAGGGGGCGCCCATAGCAGAGCAACTAGCACCACTAGGGAAGGGAATGTTTCATGAGGAGGTGCCCATAGCAGAGCAACTAGCACCACTAGGGTAGGGAATGTTTCATGAGGAGGTGCCCATAGCAGAGCAACTAGCACCACTAGGGTAGGGAATGTTTCATGAGGAGGCACCCATAGCAGAGCAACTAGCACCACTAGGGTAGGGAATGTTTCATGAGGGGTCACCCATAGCAGAGCAACTAGCACCACTAGGGTAGGGAATGTTTTAAGAGGGGGCACCCATAGCAGAGCAACTAGCACCACAATGGTAGGGAATGTTTTATGAGGGGGCACCCATAGCAGAGCAACTAGCCCCACTAGGGTAGGGAATGTTTTAAGAGGGGGCACCCATAGCAGAGCAACTAGCCCCACTAGGGTAGGGAATGTTTTAAGAGGGGGCACCCATAGCAGAGCAACTAGCACCACTAGGGAAGGGAATGTTTCATGAGGAGGCACCCATAGCAGAGCAACTAGCACCACTAGGGTAGGGAATGTTCATGAGGGGTCCACCCATAGCAGAGCAACTAGCACCACTAGGGAAAGGGATGTTTCCGTGAGGGGGCACCCATAGCAGAGCAACTAGCACCACTAGGGAAGGGAATGTTTCGTGAGGGGGCGCCCATAGCAGAGCAACTAGCACCACTAGGGTAGGGAATGTTTCATGAGGGGTCACCCATAGCAGAGCAACTAGCACCACTAGGGTAAGGAATGTTTCATGAGGGGGCGCCCATAGCAGAGCAACTAGCACCACTAGGGTAGGGAATGTTTCATGAGGGGGCACCCATAGCAGAGCAACTAGCACCACTAGGGTAAGGAATGTTTCATGAGGGGGCGCCCATAGCAGAGCAACTAGCACCACAATGGTAGGGAATGTTTTGTGAGGGGGCGCCCATAGCAGAGCAACTAGCACCACTAGGGAAGGGAATGTTTCGTGAGGGGGCGCCCATAGCAGAGCAACTAGCACCACTAGGGTAGGGAATGTTTCGTGAGGGGGCGCCCATAGCAGAGCAACTAGCACCACTAGGGTAGGGAATGTTTCGTGAGGGGGCGCCCATAGCAGAGCAACTAGCACCACTAGGGTAGGGAATGTTTCATGAGGGGTCACCCATAGCAGAGCAACTAGCACCACTAGGGTAAGGAATGTTTCATGAGGGGGCGCCCATAGCAGAGCAACTAGCACCACTAGGGAAGGGAATGTTTAATGAGGGGGCACCCATAGCAGAGCAACTAGCACCACTAGGGTAGGGAATGTTTCGTGAGGGGCGCCCATAGCAGAGCAACTAGCACCACTAGGGTAGGGAATGTTTCGTGAGGGGGCGCCCATAGCAGAGCAACTAGCCCCACTAGGGTAGGGAATGTTTCGTGAGGCGGCGCCCGTAGCAGAGCAACTAGCACCACTAAGATAGGGAATGTTTCGTGAGGGGGTGCCCATAGCAGAGCAACCAGCACCACTAGGATAGGGAATGTTACGTGAGGGGGCACCCATAGCAGAGCAACTAGCACCACAAGGATAGGGAATGTTTAATGAGGGGGCACCCATAGCAGAGCAACTAGCACCACTAGGGTAGGGAATGTTTCATGAGGGGGCGCCCATAGCAGAGCAACTAGCACCACTAGGATAGGGAATGTTTCATGAGGGGGCACCCATAGCAGAGCAACTAGCACCACTAGGGTAGGTGATGTTTTGTGAAGGGGCGCCTATAGCAGAGCAACTAGCACCACTAGGGTAGGGAATGTTTTGTGAGGGGGCGCCCATAGCAGAGCAACTAGCACCACTAGGATAGGGAATGTTTCGTGAGGGGGCGCCCTTAGGAGAGCAACTAGCACCACTAGGGTAGGGAACGTTTCGTGAGGGGGCGCCTATAGCAGAGCAACTAGCACCACTAGGGTAAGGAATGTTTCATGAGGGGGCGCCCATAGCAGAGCAACTAGCACCACTAGGGTAGGGAATGTTTTGTGAGGGGGCGCCCATAGCAGAGCAACTAGCACCACTAGGATAGGGAATGTTTCATGAGGGGGCACCCATAGCAGAGCAACTAGCACCACTAGGGTAGGGAATGTTTCGTGAGGGGTCACCCATAGCAGAGCAACTAGCACCACTAGGGTAGGGAATGTTTTATAAGGGGGCGCCCATAGCAGAGCAACTTGCACCACTAGGGTAGGGAATGTTTCGTGAGGGGGCGCCCATAGCAGAGCAACTAGCACCACTAGGGTAGGGAATGTTTCGTGAGGGGCGCCCATAGCAGAGCAACTGGCACCACTAGGGTAGGGAATGTTTTATGAGGCGGCACCCATAGCAGAGCAACTAGCACCACTAGGGTAGGGAATGTTTCGTGAGGGGACGCCTATAGCAGAGCAACTAGCACCACTAGGGTAGGGAATGTTTCGTGAGGGGGCGCCATAGCAGAGCAACTAGCCCCACAAGGGTAAGGAATGTTTCATGAAGGGGGCGCCCATAGCAGAGCAACTAGCACCACTAGGGTAGGAAATGTTTTATGAGGGGGCGTCCATAGCAGAGCAACTAGCACCACTAGGATAGGGAATGTTTCATGAGGGGGCACCCATAGCAGAGCAACTAGCACCACTAGGGTAGGTGATGTTTTGTGAAGGGGCGCCTATAGCAGAGCAACTAGCACCACTAGGGTAGGGAATGTTTTGTGAGGGGGCGCCCATAGCAGAGCAACTAGCACCACTAGGATAGGGAATGTTTCGTGAGGGGGCGCCCATAGGAGAGCAACTAGCACCACTAGGGTAGGGAACGTTTCGTGAGGGGGCGCCTATAGCAGAGCAACTAGCACCACTAGGGTAGGGAATGTTTTATGAGGGGGCGCCCATAGGAGAGCAACTAGCACCACTAGGGTAGGGAACGTTTCGTGAGGGGGCGCCTATAGCAGAGCAACTAGCACCACTAGGGTAGGGAATGTTTTATGAGGGGGCACCCATAGCAGAGCAACTAGCACCACTAGGGTAGGGAATGTTTTATAAGGGGGCGCCCATAGCAGAGCAACTAGCACCACTAGGGTAGGGAACGTTTCGTGAGGGGGCGCCTATAGCAGAGCAACTAGCACCACTAGAGTAGGGAATGTTTTGTGAGGGGGCGCCCATAGCAGAGCAACTAGCACCACTAGAGTAGGGAATGTTTTGTGAGGGGGCGCCCATAGCAGAGCAACTAGCACCACTAGAGTAGGGAATGTTTTGTGAGGGGGCGCCCATAGCAGAGCAACTAGCACCACTAGGGTAGGGAATGTTTTATAAGGGGGCGCCCATAGCAGAGCAACTAGCACCACTAGGGTAGGGAATGTTTTATAAGGGGGCACCCATAGCAGAGCAACTAGCCCCACTAGGGTAGGGAATGTTTCATGAGGGGTCACCCATAGCAGAGCAACTAGCACCACTAGGGTAGGGAATGTTTTATGAGGGGGCACCCATAGCAGAGCAACTAGCACCACTAGTGTAGGGAATGTTTCGTGAGGGGGTGCCCATAGCAGAGCAACTAGCACCACTAGGGTAGGGAATGTTTTATGAGGGGGCACCCATAGCAGAGCTACTAGCCCCACTAGGGTAGGGAATGTTTTATGAGGGGGCGCCCATAGCAGAGCAACAAGCACCACTAGGATAGGGAATGTTTTGTGAGGGGGCACCCATAGCAGAGCAACTAGCACCACTAGGGTAGGGAATGTTTCATGAGGGGGCGCCCATAGCAGAGCAACTAGCACCACAAGGGTAGGAAATGTTTTATAAGGCGGCGCCCATAGCAGAGCAACTAGCACCACTAGGATAGGGAATGTTTCGTGAGGAGGTGCCCATAGCAGAGCAACTAGCACCACTAGGGTAGGGAATGTTTCATGAGTGGGCGTCCCTAGCAGAGCAACTAGCACCACTAGGGTAGGGAATGTTTTGTGAGGGGGCGCCCATAGCAGAGCAACTAGCACCACTAGTGTAGGGAATGTTTTATGAGGGGGCGCCCATAGCAGAGCAACTAGCACCACTTGAGTAGGGAATGTTTCATGAGGGGGCACCCATAGCAGAGCAACTAGCACCACTAGGGTAGGGAACGTTTCATGAGGGGGCGCCCATAGCAGAGCTACTAGCCCCACTAGGGTAGGGAATGTTTCGTAAGGCGGTGCCCATAGCAGAGCAACTAGCCCCACTAGGGTAGGGAATGTTTCGTGAGGGGGCGCCCATAGCAGAGCAACTAGCACCACTATGGTAGGGAATGTTTTATGAGGGGGCGTCCATGACACAGCAGTCAGAGTCGCCTCCTTGTAACTTCACAGCCCCACATCATGTGGGTTGGAGTCCTGATCAGGGCTAGAACTTTCATGTGGGAAGGTCTTCCAGCTGACCTGCGGTTTGCCAGTGGTTTTACCCAGACATATGTCTTGTGGTCTTTCTACACTAATAATTAGCTGGACATCACTAATATAACCGTTTATTTGTTGGTGCAATGTAACAAAAAATAAACAAAACAATTAGATGTTTCATTTCAACAGGATAAATGATTAAACTTAAAAGAAATTGTCAGAAGCAAAAATAGTATCATTCTGATACTACTTGAGTCTTATTGTAGAAAAAAAATTTAAACTGAAATTTTCATAAACAAACTTTTTCTTAATGCAAACATTGCCAATGGAAATATTCAATTAACAGAAAATCAATACACATTCACTTAGTACCATTTTGTTAATAAGCATTTGTTGTTTACATTTGCCACTAATTTTATTTTTGATTACTGAACTCTGCCATTGTGTTTTCCTATTTTTCAATTATACGGTAGATCTAATTATTTCTTCAATACATTTCAAAATTGTTGCTGTGTTCATATTCCTTTTCACTTATATTTAGAATCTGAAAAAAAAAATATGTTGTAAAATAATCTGTGTTAGAAGTTAAACATTGTGTAAATATTGGACCATTTCTGTTGACAGCGTCTAAAGTCCTCAAGTCTGTTTGGAAGCATTGTGGGAGGTTATGATTTGAGGGAGAGGGAGCGCTGTACCAAAGAGGTGGCATCCAGAAATGTGCATGGTAACTATATTAAATCTTTGACCTGATTTCTTAACCTTACTTGTTTATAGCCAATAGGGAGACAAGGTCTTTCAGCTTATATTCATTCCACTCGACTGCCCTCTTTCTGGGTAGAACCAGTGCTCAGGAATCAAATACATGAGGCAATGAGCAGTAGTAAGTCTTGCCCAAATACTAACAGCTTGTGGTAGGCCAAGGACTGTAGTATATGTTAGGACTACTTGTCTCAGGATTTTAAAGACAAATTTAATGTTTGTGCCGATTGTTCTATATTCACTAACCAGCAGAAGGCAACCTACTTTCTTGACATAAAGGTTATAGCAGTGTAGAGTCACTTTATAGATTAAATCAAATTAACAATAAAATGATTTAAGAAAATTGTTAAATTACATAACACCCATTGCATGTTAAACAATCATGCATATTTTGGGAGATGCCTTCGTAATTTTTTATAGATGCAGTCGTAAATTTGTATATAATGCATTGCTTTAAGTTTCATGATGGTTCCACACCAACCACAAAATGTTAGTCCATGAGCAAGACCTTTTACTGCACATTGCCTCATTTAGTTACTACCCCGAGTACAGATTGTGCGAAATAGGCTAGTGGTAGGATGCACAACTTCTAATCATGGTGTCTGTTGTTTGAACCCCAGTTAGGTCACCTACTGTTAATTTGCAGTGACTGTTCCACTTAATATTGTTTCATTGTATGAATGGGTACCTGCGAGGGTTATTTAGGTCAATGACTTCCCAGCACCATGTCATCAGCCATAGTAAGGGATTGATGAATACACACAATGAAAAGGGGGTAAATTGTGAAGTCAGCTGAACGAGTAGTAGCATGAAAGTAGACTATAACTTGGTATTATTACCTAGGCGAGAGGAATTTAAATAATAGTTGCCTGTCAATTATAAATGATTATCATCATCGTCTCTTAACTCTCTTTTTACATTGGTTTTCCTAAATGTTCCTGAAATTTAAATTCAAGATTTCTATCCTTGTGGTTGTTGAAATAAGACACATTTCGGACTTGCATCCATTTGAGATTTTATTTCATTTATTCATTGATTTTTTTTTTAATTTGTATAACAAAAATCTAATTAATTTGATTTCTTTTGTCTTTAATAACCCAGGCTTCGTCATTGAAGGATTTCACAATCTTGGACCTTCTACAGAGAATTTTAATGTAGAAGACATAAAGGAATCTATGGCAGTTATAATAGTAAGTTATCTTATGAAAAAATCACATACTGACATGAATTTCTATGCAGTATTCATCATGCAATATTCGTCTAATGCAATATTGTCTTTTGTATGCTATTGTTAAATTTTACCTGCATCAGTTTAATATTTGCTAACCATCTCAACTGGCCCATGTGCATCTTCTAAGATGTTTACTTGTCTATTTGTCGGGTGGATCACTTGGAATCAAGCAGTTATTATTTTAATATATAGACTATATCTTACATACCTTCCTAAAAATAATCTACAAAGACATCATTGGAGGTTAATACACCTGTTTTAAGGGTTGGTATTCAGATGTATCACCTTCCTCGTGATTTAAGATGTTTTTAATTATAGACATACCAAACAAGAAGACTATCATTCATTTAGTAATAGAAAAAATACTTGTTCCAAGTGCCCAGATGGTTATATGGGAGGTAACAACTACATTTTTGTTGATTTGTTCTTTCTTAAATGCTCAAACATTGCAAAGTTGTCAGCTGTTTGAATCTTTGTATGTCATTTTAAATTTTGTAACATATTTTTCTTACATTTAGGCAGTTAAATGATGATGATGATGATGATGGTGATGATGATGATGATGGCAAGCATTTTTTTCCACTGCAGAAGTATCTACCAGAAGACAAGCCGAGGGTTATGACAAGTGTTTGGAGGCCTGATGCTGTGTTGGCAGCTGCAGAGATGGGTGTGGACATATTTGATAGCTCATACCCATATGTTGTGACAGAAAGGGGAGGAGCCATAGTGTTTAATCACTCCCTTAAACATAACCCTGAGGATGAGGAAGAAGTCAAAGAGACTAGTTTGGAGGGTTATACAATCAACCTTAACGATAAACGGTAATATTTAGCTTATTTATTGCTTATTGCTTGATTTGTTTTGTAAATTTTGGTACACAACACCAACACAATTATGGTCATAAATAACAGAAACTTTTATTGGAGGAGGACGGAGACTGTGTAACAAATGTCCAGGTAGAACTACCCAGGTCAGAAAACAATTTGGCCTAGCAAAAAAAAAGGGTTATTTTTACTGCATATAAATGGGCAAAAACTGCCATTTACAAACAGGGGAAATCTGATCATCCTATGATTTTGATAATGATGATGCTTTGTGTTTCATTTTGCTGAAAACTCCCAACAAATCTCATCACCTGACTGGGACACTGAGCCAAGCGGGGAGTAACAGCTAGAAAAATGTCATTGCTGGAATTATGTTTTCTGTCATCTCCAATTTAAATCTTATTTTTATGCCACCACCAACTGAAGTTTTGTGAAGTGGGAATAAAATGTTACCCCTGTATGTCCATCCATGGATTGTTTGTTTCACCATCAATAATTAATGGTCTCTTAATATTAACAGAGTTATGGCCCTTTAATGAGATATATTAATTTGTTATTCACAAGGCTTGTCATCCATACTGAAAGGATGCTTTTTTTGTCTCATTTGACTTATGTCAAATCTAGTTCTATCTATTTTGAGCAAAATGAAGAATACTTAAAACTGCTTGTTTTATTGATAAATAACTACTTTTTAGTAAATTATCATTTATTATATGTGACTCAAATTCTTTGTTTTATTGTTTTTTCAATTATGTAAATGTCTTCAAATTGCTGTTAAGGTGCCGCTATTGGATTTCATCCCAAATAGCTTCTTGTTTTTTCAAGTGTTAAAAATCAAATTCCTTTTTATTGTGTTACCGGTTTGCAATATTATTGGATAACATTTTACAAATTTTAAAGAAAAAATGCAGTTATATTGGTGACATTAAGTCCATTTTCCGAAATATTGTGTTATAATATTAATTTCTGTTTTTAGTTTTATGGATGACTTCCAGCCACTGTTGAAAGATTGTAAATGCTACACATGTGAGAATTTTACAAGAGCCTACATCAACCATCTGCTGAATACATCTGAGCTTCTTGCATCCATTCTTTTGATCATGTAGGTTCACCTATGACATGTATCTATGCATGTATTGTTCTAATTATTTTTCAATAAATATTTTACATAGTATTTCAGTTCCTCGACTTAACAAAGTCTGATTCGTAGTAAGTTTATTTCATATATGAGATGGAATCTGAATAATCAGTTGAGTTGTTATTATTAATCTCTTGTTTCTGCTTACATACATACATAAGTGTATTATGTTCACTTCAAAAAAATTTTTTTCTCAGTAATTGAGTTGTCAAGTCTTGAATTTATAACTTCCTGGTCTTTCACCAAAAGAACCTTCTCAAACTGTATGACTCCACCGTCAATATAATAGACATAAGGAGGACAGGTGACCTACCGTACAGCGGGAGAGGTCACTATTGCCCTAGGCTGGTAACGTCACATGTAATGTGCTCCTCTTGACGTTTTTCTTCATGCCCTGAAGGGTGGTTAAGTTTATTTATAAATTTGAAACTCCTCAAGTAATGCATTTTATCAAATAGTTCTAGTTAAATCTGGCTGGGCATCAAGATTTTAATTGTGTGAAACTGCCTTTCATTTCATATCCTATCATGGTAACTAATTATTTCGACACACTGGTGACTGGGAAAGTCTTAAATTTTTAGATCAGTAGCTTCCTGCGTTTTTATTTTATTATGGACTTCTGCATAGAAATAAGATTTGCTAAATGTGCTTCTCACACAGATTTTTGTTTATAACATACATAATTTTCTGTAGCAGAGGCATCTGGTTTGATGGACGATTTTTATAGCAAACTGAGTTAACCTTATATGCTAAAAGGATTTATGGATTTGTATTTTTGTGAAGCACTTGTATTCAAAGTGCTTTCTTCTGTTTCAGCCACAACATTCATCACTACAATGAGTTCTTCTCTAGCCTAAGACAAGCTTTGGCAGATGACAGATGGTCGCAGTTCAAACAGCTGATAGCCAGTCAGAAACCCGAACAATCATCTTGACATTCGGTTCATTGCACTTTTCAGTGTTTTTCCAGCAATAAATATTTTTTATACTAAACTGGTATCTTTTGTTGTCTGTGTTGAATTGTAAACAACAATAATAATGTGTAGCATTGTGGAGGCTAAGGAAACAGTGTATATCCAGGTTAGATTTTATAAAAGTACAGACAGCAAAATGTGACATCATGACATGTGACTATGAATTATATAGTTAACTTTATAGTTTATAGTCCAATGAAGCCAAAACTTCTTTCATTTAACTTAAATAGTCGGTAGGCTGCCAAACCATACGCAAGTTTTCCACAAAAAAAGTGACCACGATCAGAGTCCACGTTAATTTCTGTCAGTCAAGTAAATTTAACAAGTTAAATTGACTGTGTCAGTTGATTTTCTGGCTCTTACCGGCTTTGTGGAGTGAAGGACCTGCGTTTTTAAAATGTAAGACTGCAACAGTGGTTGGTCATAAACGGAACAGTATTGAGTGTCTTAATTTGATGTTTTATTTCATACATTTTTTTTATATACTTATTTACAAAACAATCTTAACAAGGAAAATTTAAGCTATTAACATACCTTATATAATAAACACATTTTCATCAATACATTTACAAGACTATTTAGCTAAATTTATTGCACATAATTACATACATTGAATGAAGTTAAAGGTTAATGAGCATGGTTAGGAGTGTTAACGGCTCAATATCTAGCATCAAACATTGAATTCCATAAATAACATTGTGAAAACACCAAATACTTCATGCCTTAATTAGGAAAAATTTGTACATTGATTTTCTTAGTATTAGAATATATAGTATATTTTTTTGTTTTGGGGTTGGGATAAAAATTTAAGCTTCCAATCATTTGTGCTTCAATAAGGTTTAAAGTATCAAACATAAAAAAAGATAGACAAAACAAATTTTAATCTAAAAAAAACAATATTATCACAAGATTTATTTATGTTACGTAATTCTTGTTTATGATGATTATGTTTATAAGTAGAGGAATGGGAGTAGAAAAAGTGGGCCTGCACCAGGACTTGCACAATGGACCTCCCGATTGATAGGGTGGCCCTTTACCCACTAAGCTCTTATGTGTCTATGAATGAATAATAAGTGACCATAACACAATCATATCAAGTTCTAGTCAAAATATACTTTGGCAGTAATAGTGTTTCTGCAATTTAAAAGAAGCCTCCTGTGACCAGTTGTTCATTTTTTCACCATCCACTTAGTTTAGTTTTTTCATCAGTATAAAAAATACATGTATTTGAACACACACACATACAGTCATTACACTGCTTGGAGGTTGCTTTTAAAACAAACAAACCACTGCTTAAGTCTTACATAAATAATCTTCACAAATGATGCTTTCCATTCAATTGTAATTATATAATAAACTTAATTATACACAAGGTTCTTAAATGATGATAGCAGTACACAAGAAGAGACACACTATTTTACTATTGTGTTTATGTGGCTTAATGTGTCTTGTAAATAAGTCTATGGTTATTATGTAAGCTAATGGAATGATGCCATATTTATCCAAAGACAGGATATAAAGTCACAATGCATGTTGCATGCATGAGTTGTGTCAGGGTGAACCAAAGCTATCTGGACCTATTGGCTGGAGGATCAAGTGTCGCTTTTCTGCGGGCAGTCTCCTTTGACACATTTGAATACAGTTTGTTGAGGCGTTCCTGAAATTACAAAATATACTTTCTTAAAGAATGAAGTAAAAATTTGTGGCCAAATATGGAATCTGCAATTTCATGCTTTTTCTATAGTGTGCGCTCTTTGCACATATGGTTAATATTTAAGTATTAAATATCTCACAGTATTAATTAAAGGATTAATAAAACATTTATTATAATTTTGTATGCTATTGTTTGTTTACGATAATTCTATGGTGGTTGGACTTCACATCTCCTTGCCTCTTATCCAGAGCCTAGAAGTTAAAATTCCTGCTTTGCTTTAATAAGGGGACTTAACACTAATGTTTCAAACTGTATGGTGTAATCCCCCTTTTGAGGGAATGAACTGATACATGCTTACTTTGGTAAAATTTTAAAAAATTGCAAACATTGTTAATTATTAAAAATGATTCTGACTGCTACAAGCCCATTTCTCATAATAAACAGAATAAGATAAGGTGGGGTTTTTTTTTATTATTATTAACCCTTTCACTCATGCACTGGCCATTTTACACCTTTGTGAAGCAATTGCAATTATCAGTCTTATCTTTAGTAGAATCTGCACTACTTAGGGTTGACTGGTTCGACAAATGATTCACTATTAAATGATGAAACATACATGTATTAGAAATACTTTATAACAGTTTTAAAGAGAAAAAAAAAGGTTAAGTTTCAAAATCATATATATGTACTATAAATGAAAGGGTTAATGCTGCATTGACAGATTGATGAGAATAAACAAATAATCCATTTATATTTGACTATTTCTCAACGCATATTAAAAATTCCACCCACAAGTGTGAAAACTAATTTCTTGTAAAAAAAAAAAGGATCCATTAATTTTCAACCACATCTTGAGCGTAATTACTTTATTTTAAACAGTGGTGATTTTTTTTTCATTTTTACTTTTTTACACATAACAGCAACACAATTATGGTCATTATATCAACATCCAGCTATTTTGCTGGTGGAAGACATCAGACAAATGTCTGGCTAGAATAACCAGCACAAAAAAGGACAGGTGGCAGACATTCCCACTTTTAGTTCTTTGCCCGGACTGGGACTCAAACCCACACAGTGCGAGACAAAGCAGAGAGAAGTAACAAACTGGTGGCTACCACTGTGCCACTAGTGCCCTGCTAGAGAAATTGGTGATTAATGGTAACATCTCAAATCCACTGCATGTAATATCAAATGCTGTGACTGTATCTTACCTGTACATTTTGCAAAATATTATTTACTAGCATGACCCTCCTTCGTGAATTGTTCAACTTCTTGACGTAAGGTTCTAAGTCCACTGACAATGTCTGGCTCTCAGATATTATTTTTAGATCTGTAAAGATATCACAATAAAACATGCTTATTTGAAAATATCACTTTAAACAACAATTCTGTTTTATAGATCAATACAAATGCCAAAATACAACCTGTAGCTTTGCGTGTGCATGTACCTTTTTTTTTTACAACTATCTCAATTTTTTTCAATTGTAATACACTCAATTAATCTCAACTGACCGTTCATGAAAGAAAAGTGGGTTTTGGGGGCAATTGCACATTTCTATCTATAACACTTCAAATGATGAAATACATATGCTTTTATATTAACACACTAAACACACCATGTAGACAAAACACCTACAACAACAGTTCACTGACCATTCAGGAGGGTTCTTTTTCTGTTTTTATATACATACTGGATATTTTACTTTTTTTCACTTTACTTAATTTTATACTCACCATCAGCCAAGGTGTCAATGTGTTGGCGGAGTTCAAGCTGACTCTCCCTGAAATAGTGATCACATCTAGAGTTAAAGTGGCACCGAAGGCCTACACAGTTTGCTTTTGGTGTGGGGTGTAACCTTTCACTTGCAATTTTTATACAGTCATCCAGGAAACAAAGTTTACTTTCAACAGACAGTGCTGACTCTATTGTGATAGCATCATGCATGCCATGAACGCCTGACAATATACCATCACAGTCACAGCAGATTAGCTTAGCTTTTTAACCATTGAACTTACTTAGCATTTGGGTAATTTGTATTAAATTCTGACACAGCAGAAGAGGTGGAGTTACCACCACAAGAGGTCACATGGTAAATGTGAGTTTAAATAAAATCAAATAACTTTTATCCTTACACTATGCGCACCTGTCTGTCTGGATTTAGGCATTTAGGGAAGACTATTCATTAATGTCTCATTATATGAGCCCCAAAAGTCCATTTAGTGTATTGAAATCATAGTTACATTGCATTGAAAACCCAAGACCTATGTATCCGAAATCTGCGCCCCAAAAAGACTGGTGCATAGGTTAATTTTCTCCAGGTAAGAAGTAATGCATACAACTGTTATATGACTATCCCATTCCGATCATTTAGATATTTGATTATCTCGATCAAAATATTTATTCAATATTTAAAATGATTACATAATAACAAACACAGGATAACATTCACAAAATAATAAGAACAATTAAAAAAAATGGCAAAATGGCCCTTTTTCACAGACAAACACATGTGGTTAAAGAATTTTATTATAGCCAACTAACAACAAAGCGATATAACACAATTTGTAAATACTGTATACACAAAATTGACATTCCCCTTACTTGGGGCAGTTTTGAACAAGCATTTACACATTCTCCAGTCTTTGCTGCTCTACAAATCATCTACTGTCCTGTATTTATTCATGGTAAGTAATTTGGTGACAGAAAAGACACTTAAAATACAAGAGGGCCATGACAGCCCTTAATCGCTCACCCGATGACACAGACTTTTAGTAGGCTCAAATTTGGCATCAAGTAATTAAGAGTTATTTACCTTAGAAATCTTTGGTGAAGATTGAACCATTAGTATGTCCACTGGATTGATAACATTGTCTATCCACATGACTCACTTCAAAACATATCACATTTCATACGGGCCATCAATGTGGCCTCTTAAGTGTTTTCACAAGCTTTTTCAAAGATTTGACCTAGTGACCTACTTTTTGACCCCACTTGACCCAGTAACGAACTCATCCAAGATGTCATGCAGACAAACATTCTGGCCAAGTTAGGCGAAGATTGGGCTATAAATGTGGTCTCTAGTGTGTTCACAAGTTTTTTCCTAAAATTTGACCTAGTGATCTACTTTATTGACCCCAGGTGACCAAATAATGAGCTGTTCCAAGATTTCATGAATACAAATATTCTGACCAAGTTTGATGAAGATGGGATAAAAACTGTGGCCTCTTGTGTGTTCCCAAGCTAAAATGTTGACGACAGACGAAGCGGTATCAAAAAATCTCCCCTTGAGCACGTTGTGCTCAGGTGAGCTTATAAAAATGAGAATATTATGGATAGTTGATATCTTTTCACCACTATTGAAATCAATATGGAGGCAAATATTATTTTTCTTATTTTGATGATGTATTCTTCTATGATATTCATCAGTATTGGACCCATATTCACCCCCATCCCCACCCTAAAAAGAGCCTGCACAGGACTAGGCCTACATGTAAGTAGGGCACATGACAATATTCTTCCCGGACCTTAACGGACTCGGACCAAAATCCTTCAGATATCCGACATTAAAATTATAGGCATACACTTTTCTAAGTACAAGAATGTCTTTAAAGACCTTGTGACAGTTCTTGGGTCGAGACGAATGTAATACTCTTAAAAAGACTAAGAATTAAACGCACTACTAGTACTAGTCTACTTGTATGATGAAGACTACAAATTTAACGCCCTACTTGTATTATGAAAATCACAATAAAGTATTTACCTGACTGTTCTGACACGATCGTCTATTTCCTCGACGGACGGCTTTAAAAGTTCGATCATTCCATCTGCAATGGCATCTCTGCAAGTGTATGCTAAATTCTCATCTGAAATAATTTTATTTTCTGACATTTTTACGAGTTCCTCTGCCGTCTTCTAAACGATGATCGAAAAAGTCCGAGTCTGTCCGAAATAATGTTTATTTGGCGGCTAGAACTGTTTCGGTGAAAGAGCCGTAAAATAGACGTGCCGTGGGGAAAAGGTACGTTATTATCACATTCCTTGTTATTTAAATTCATTATCAGATCTGTTACGAGTATAATACCAAAAATAAATTTATATATTTCTCATTTTATTTGTGAATATGATCAAGGTAGTAAAAAGGGGATAGTCGGGAGCTCAAAGACACATGGCTTTTGGTCACATCAGGGTTTCATGGATGACGGGCAGTCATAAACTTCCGTGGATTGTTGAAAGCCTTAAAGAAACTGCGAATGAGCAAATTTGCAGTAGAAGCCAGGAAAATCAAGTAGCACTGATATAAAAAAAACACTGACAGTTCATAAAAGGATTTTGAGGAGGCACACTAAGTTAAAACACCTTCTAATGATGGTTAAGAGAGTTCATTTTGAAGGAAAACATAAAATCTCAGACAACTGGGAATCAGATCCCTATGTTGTTCTGGATATACCAAATCCAGAGGTGCCAGCATATACAGTAAGAAAGGAAGATGGTACAGGACCTAAATGGACCCTGCATCTGAATTTATTACTTCCAATAAATTTTCTTCCTGTAAATACAGAACCTGCTGATAAGGAAACTGTTACAGCCTTCAAAACAAAGACAAGACAACAGAGACAAGTCACTCTGAGTGACAGTTGTACCGCTGATTCTGTAAGTGGTGATGAGTCAACAGGTTCTGAGATACACATTATCCCTCAGAGAAGGGCATGCTACCATCAGAATCTGTATCTCACTAAAAGACCAATAACCCCACCCATACAGACAGTATCTGTAAATACTGAGGAACAAACCAGTGAAATCTATAATTCCAATAACCTGGGAAATCAGATTAACCCAAGTACTATTATCCATACTCCTTTGGTAAATATTACATCTCTATCTAACTCGGTGATATCTTCAACAGTGTTGGAGGAACCGGTACTGGTTCTACCATGACCACAAAGATGTAGAAAACCACCAGAGAGATATGGAGAATGGGTTAGAGCTTCCAACAAGTTGAACAGGAAATTTATTATGTGTAAATGTTACCTACATGTATTTCCTTTAACACATACAGTTAAAGTCATTATACATGTAAAACATTTTAAGTTGGAGATATATTTACATGTAAATATATATATATTTATTTACTACACATAAGAATGTGTATTCTAACCTTAAACTATGACCATATAAATGTTTCAAATATTGTGGAAAATAAGTATGAATTTACTCAGGGCCTACTGTGTCAAGAAACAGATGGATTAATAATGGTCATACAACAGTAAAATTTTATACACCTACTCAACATACACAGTGCATGAGAGTTAAGTAACAAAACAAAACACACAGATAGAGATGATGATGATGATGATGATATAAATGATGATGATGATATAAATGATGCTTATGACTTGAGGATGATGAGGATAAAGCCTAAGTTCATTTTATTGTGCATTCTTGGCTAAATGATATCCTATCATATTTGATGTATTAAATTGTTTTATTGTAAGAATATAAGTCAAATGATAATTGACTGTTTTAATTTAGCTATGTAATTTATTAAAATATTAAATAATAATATACTATGATTGATATATATCAAGGTACTGATGGATTGTATTTTCCATCAAGTTATTTTTTGATAATACTTTTCTCACATGAGAATTCAATGTTGTTTTACTACTTGTTTAATATTTTACTAAATAGAATTTTCATAATATAAAATGTCAGGAGCCATTTAATTTAAAGGCAGGGGAGAATGTATTCAGGTGTTCTAAATATACTTAAGCCTGTTACCTGTACATGTCTATTTAACTGCTCAGGATAACACTGTTCACCCGTGATCAGTATTGACCACTGTGACCAGTATGTTACATAATATATGGCTTGGTATGGTTGAGTGTATGAGAATGTTTTAAGGGTGAGTGAAATTCATGAATGTAATGTGTGTTTGTACTCGTTGTAGTTTAAATACTGGAGTTCTGATTTGAATATATTCATTCTAGGCTATACTTTTACAGAGTATGCATATAGTATTGGATTACTAAAGAAACATATTTTATTAGTTTCTCATACCCATTTTCCGGCAGTAATCAAGATATCTCCATTATGACTGGTTTCAATAGAACTTTTCAATTAACATATATTGATCGACCTATACGTGTCAACCTTTATTGAAACCCCACTTACATCAGTAACCACCATTTAAAAAAATCACATCCCTTTTAGGGTAGAAACCAAGATCTGCCCCAGAATAGTCAGTTTAAGAATCCTGGGATATTAGATACAATGGTAGAGAAAGTTGTGCAGTCCATCAGCATCTGAGAAGATGGCTTGGCATCCCACAATCTTTTACAAATATTGGATGCATTGACCAGTCATCAAAACTACGGTGACTGGATTACTCGCACCAAACCAACAACGTGCGGCAGGTAAAAGTCACCTCAGTGCTAGACAACTAGTCCCATATATATGCATAATTCTTCGAGGTATTTGTATGATGAAATGTTAATTGCCATCAGCTCAGTTGTAGAAGAATCAACAGTGGCCAAAGCTTGACTTACTGCTCACACTGCCAAACTGGTCAGACGAGAAGGGTTGAATGCTGAGGCATCAACACTGTCAAGGACTAGGTTTGATTAAGCATAAGGTTTTGTATGAAGGGGTGGATGATGCCATTAGGCATAAAATCCAACCTGACAAATTGGCTAAAAAGGATATAATACAAAACAAGTATGCTTTGCTATAGATTGATATAGTTGAAACATTGACAACTTTAATAATGGCTAGATCATTTATAACTGAACAATAAAATAATTTCTGTGCATATAAAATGTGCATTTCTCATAGACTACTATCCAGAAGTGAACAGACCTTATTCAATAATAAAAAACCTCCACCAAAATGTGGAGGACCTCAGGTTGATGTTGGTTCCCTTACCTGCCCCACTATCTGGAGAATGTACTGAGCAAAACATCCATTGATAGATGCCTAGATGGCCACACATCTGGTTGCTGTATCTTCAATATTACTCTAAATTGAACATTCCCTGTTTTTTCATTGTTTCTATTTTTTATTCAGGTCATTGGTTGAAAGTCATTACAGACATCATGGATACACAGAAAAAGAAGTTGACGGAAAGCTCAATAGAAGACAAACTTTTAGAAAAATTGAATGAGTATGGTAAGTTGATCAATATTCAACCTGTATACTTTGGATTCCTACATGGATTATATTCCAGTTTTATTTAGATGGCTGAATTGCATTTAATACACAACTTATACACGTTACTGCACACGTTGACATCTTTTGCACTTTAATGTTTAGATACCATAGGTTCACAATCATACATTGTCTGCAATTGATTTCTTACATAATTATTACCGGTATTTTCATCCATTCCTATAGTCAATTATCTAAGCTGTGACTTGTTTATGCTGGGTTACACATTGCTTAGCAGCCACATCTCAACCAACTGAACAGCATTGTACGTGACTACAATAACCTTTGGTACTTTAGAGCTTATAGGATGGAGTTAAGGTATTGACTTTGACCGGCCTTGGTAACATATAAGGTTAAACATTAGCTCTAGGTGTGCAAGGCCCAGAAAATTGAGAGTTAAAATGACATAAAAACGGTAATGCTTTATCTTTAAGCAAATATACAGGAAGTTTCATCTATTGTCAGAACAATGAAACAGATGTGGTATCATGTCAGATATTCTTTGCATTCTATTCACCATGAAGGCAACATTATATCTCCAGTCTCCTGTTTACTGAAAGGCTGTGGGACTTTAAACCAAACAAAGACATCATGTAAATATATGATTTGAATTATGTGTTTTATTTGTTGCTATTGGCAACTTTATTTCTTACTGAGTATGATTTCGTGTAACCTTGTGATAGATTTATGGGATTTGTGGTGCTTTCTGTTTTTGCTAAGTATCTGTCACATGAACACTTGAGTGTAGGATGCAGTCATAAAAGAGCCAATATTTTATCCTTTTAAAGTTATCTATCATAAAACATCTGTCTTGTTTTTGAAGGAGAGAGTATCATAGGTGCAGTGTATACTGACAAGAAGAAGAAAGGAAAGAGAAAAGAAAACTCATCTGCTGAAAACATCTCAAATGCTCAAATCCCTTCATTTGCCAAAACTGAATCTACACCTGTGTCAAATAAAAGAAAGAAGAAAAGAAAGCAAAAGAAAAAAAGCAACATATCTAGTGATGATGATGAAAAGGTGTTAGACTGTGATAAAAGCACAGAATTTATAACTGAGGGATTACCACAAGTAAGTGGGAAAGAAAAACAATTAGAGTTGATGAAAGCAGAACTTGGTCTGACATCATTCAAAACTGAGATTGAAAGAAAGAAGAAAAAGGAGGAAGAAGAGAGGGCCAGACTAAAGAAGGAGATTAATAAAAAGGAGCCAGAAGTTATTGTGTTTCATTCAAGAAAACCAAAGAAGACAAAAGAGGTAAGTTTTTTTTTAAATTTAAAATTTGCTAAAAAGATAAGTTGACTAAATATATAACTAAATGTTACACTGTAAAAACAAAAGCGAAACAGATAAGGTAAAAGCTGCTTGTTTATGTCTTTTACTTGTGTAGGAGCTGTCGTTAAGCACTGAAAACACGCTTTTCATTTAGCCAATCGTACCTTTGTATCAGCATCAACGTAAACTATTTTAAGAATCAACTCTGACATATTTGTGCACCATGGGACCTCAAATGCACGGATAAAATAATGTTTACATGGGATTTTTGCAAAAGTAAACAGTATTGACAACTGTTAAATAGGTCCCAAACTACTGACAAAGGTTATACTTCAGATTCAATATTTTTATGTAGCAGATATCCTCAAAACATGATCAGAAATAAATGAAATAAAATTAAAGAGAATTTTTATGGATTACATTATCTTATCATTGAAGTAATGATAAAAATTATGTCCCCTTAAGACAACAGTAAGTGAGGCCAAACATTCATAAACACATACAAACATATGCAGACTATTCATACATGTATTTGACACAGGTAACGAGTTTGATTCTACCTTTCATCATTTTAAGTTAAAATTTGTTTACTCATTTGACTTTAGTTTTAAATAAGCATTTTTTTATCATGAATAATAATGTTAAAATAGTAAATCAACCTGAAACAAGTCTTAATTAAACCTTTTATAGTCTTAGATGATGTTGTGCACTTATTTTTGTAGTAGCATTCAGAGAATTAGTTTTTCTACATTTTTATCATTTCCCGTTTCCACCAGACCACACAAGCTAGGGCCGATGGAGCTGGTACAGATGATGATGGACCAGAGTTTGATCTGAAGCAGGCTCGGTTTGATGTCCGGAAGTTTGGCATAAAAGGTTTCCAGGGCGACAAGAAGGAAGAGGCCATGACAGCACTGCTGATGCATCTTGGAGCCAAGGTACGTAACTGAACCTATGGCAGAACAATAAGAGTTGTAGATTTATTACCATCTTAGTTTTTAGTATAGTCTTGCTCTACGTTAATTGTGATTTTTAACCCAAACTAAAAAATTTCTACTCTAAATAATGATGTTGCAGAAAGTATTTTAAATGAAGACAATTCTGTATGTTTGTGTATGGTTATAGCTGTAATTGGTTGCAAATTTTGATTAGACAAAACTAAAGAACCCCAGAAACTGAAAAAAAAAATATACATTTGATTAATTTGTAACAAACAGACAGTGGTTGAAATATTAACTTTGTGTGTCAGCTTGAAACTTTATTGATGTTAAGCCAAAATGCCTGTTATGTATTTAAGTTTATGCTAGTTGACCAACATATCCCATCCCATCCTTACTATTTTATAAACAACTTAGTACATGTTTTTACATGGCCAGTAGTTTTTGATGGGTCTGTATGTGTTTATGTATGTGCTTTTGTGTCATATTTTCTTGTCTGGGCTGTATCCAGTATAGGCTTTGAAGGATTCTAATTAAACTTTACACAAATATTCTCTATCAATCGACGATAAGTCACATGCAAAAATCAGATTCATCGCTCAAAGGTCAAAGTTATACTGAGAAGTTGAAGGTAAAAAAAAGTGCTTTTTAGCATTTGTCCAGGCTGTATCTTTACCATGGGTCAAGTGATTCATAAGTAACAGGTGTTTATTATGGTTTAAAAATACATTGCTAGCCAAGGGTTCAGGGTCACACTGAGAGATTAAGGGTAAAAATAAGTGCTTTTGAGCTTGTGTCCAGGTTACAACTTTACCATGGATCAAGGAATTCATAAATAACAGATGTTTATTATCCCCTAAAAATACATTGCTAGCCCAGTGGGCAAGGTCACACTGATAGGTCAGTGGTATAAATAATGGAATTTTTAGTATGTCCTGATTGTAACTTGTCCATAGATTTAGGGATTGTCAATAACTTTGCACACATGTTTTTTCTATGATATGACTGTGTGTCATGTTCTAGAACCATATTGCTTACTCAAAGGTCAAGGTCACACTTCGAGGTCATAGGTAAAAAAATATGTAATTTTGACAATGTCCAGACTGTCTCTTAACTATGGGTTAAGCAATTTTTTAATCAATTGGCACATGTATTTGTTATCCTGATAATGCATTTTGTATATCTGTATTGGTGCACCTATGGTCTTCCAGTAATTAGCCAGACATCGCCAGTATGGCCAGCTGTGTCAATGTGATGTAACAAAAAAAATATATGTCTGTGTTTTTACTTGACACCTTAACGTGATATGATTTTTTTCCTCATTTTCAGCCCCCTAAAAATAAATTTGTTAATTACAAAGACTATCAAAAGCAGAAGAAGAGGGAGATTCGTAAAGAAGTGGAGAGAAATGAGCAGGTAATAAAATTGTGTTTTATTTTATATCTTCATAAATTGTTAGTTGATTTTCAACCTAAATACTACTACCAATGTACAAAAGATAAAAAATATCTACTTGCTCCTGATGGGATCGTTGTTTTAAGCTAAATTTTTAAATGTACACATATACTAAAACTTGGAAATAAATTCCTATTAAAGAAATTGCATATATATGTATAGTTTGTCTTACTATAAAGCAATAAATATTGGCAAAAAATATTTTTTTAATACTTGTAGCTGAGACGAGAGGGCTACAAAATTCCTAACAAGAAGAAAGATCAGGATCGAAAAAGGTAATTTATTGATTGTGTAACAACCCCTGCAAGTACAGGTTATGTTGAACTGAAAATAGTAACCAAATGATATTTTGTCAGAAAAATAAATGATTCCTGTGTACTTTGGAAGATAAATTCATACATATTTTCATTAAAAAGACAGTCTTTATTTCAGTAGTGGATTTAGACAGTGTGCATGTCAGTAAAATCCCGGATCATACAAAAAGTGCATGTATAATTAAGTATAATTAAAAAACAAATTAATTTAAATACACCAAACATGCATGAAATTTCTATTTGTTAGTGTTTTTTGCTTTGATTTTTCATTGCTCCAATTAAAGTAATATATGTTGTCTTTGAATTACAGTATTTATTTTGTGTTTAAAGGTAAATCCTAAATCTACCCTAGTCATAATTGATTTCTGTTTCAATGATTTCTTTCACCAACAGGATTTTTATTACCTATTTTTTAATTGTGAATATTGTCTGCCCATGCCAACAAAAAAGTATATTTTCTTATTCACATGGACTGGAATTAGAAACAGGAAATATGGCTGAAATATTTTTAAAATAGCTATTTTTCTTTGTCTTTTTAAATTCATCGCAGCAACTAGTTATGATCATTTTGGCGATGTCCAGCAATCTGATGGAGGTAAACCCCAGACAGATGTTTGGGTAGAACCACCGCACACTGCATGTCAGCTGGAAGACCTTCCCAAATTAAGTCTTTCACGAGGAGCAGTTTGTTAAAGACTTTTTTTACACAAATTTGTGAATTTTCTGATTGAATTAATACTGTTTGTTTGTTTAAGTAAAACATATTATTGGTGGTTTTATAAATTTCTAGACAAAACTAAAGCCAAAGCGATAAAGATTCATAATTGATAATACTTGTTGATAGTGAATATCTCTTCAAGTGTTGAACACTTTATGCTTTACAGTGTTTGATTTGATAATAAATATTGTTTTATCTTTCAGACTGATTATTCCTTAAATAAAAAGTGTTGTTTTTTTCACTTACTCAAGTTTCTGTATGAATATTATGCCCAGGTTCAAGTTTTGCTTGCAAGATTAGAAGGGCGCCCATAGCTGGAAGGCCTGATTTGCTGATTTGTAACTTTCAGCCCTTCAATGCTTGGGTTCAAGTCCCAGTAAGGGCAAGAACTTTTATGTGGGGAGGTTTATCAGCATACCAGGTGTACAATGGTGGTTCTACTCAGACATATGTCCACCAATAATAAGCAGGACATTGCTAATATGACCATAATTATGTTGGTGTGATCTAAGCAAAAAAACAACAACAATCAAGCTTATATCTCCACAACTTGTGCATAGATTAGAATGAAACTTCACAGCCTACTGTTATTATAACACAATATAATTGTGTTTGATAGTTCCAGGTTGGTTTGTGTATGAAAGATGGTCTAGTTTTTACCTTGAAAATGTGGTGTATATGCTTGTTTGCATGCAAGAACTATCAGACTTAGATACTACTTTACTGCACTTGAAAAGTGGAGTGCACCATCCTTTGACAGCACTTGCAAAAATCTCTTGCTACATTATTTTTTTTTTTTTTCCAGACGGAAAGACAAAAATGACATTGGTTTCATTGACGGACAGGTGGGCAGGTACAAAGGAGGTGTTCAAGTGGTCAACCCTGAATTAATAGGTGGAGGGAAAAAAGCAAAAATAAATAAAAGATAAGCAAACAGTTCTGTTGTGTTCTTTTGTTTTTCATTGTTTGTCCCTGTTTAAGAATAATTGAATACTTTTTGACTTGGTAGATATTTTAATTATTTGTAAATTTTTATAATTCTTCTTATTATAAAAATGGGTTTGATATAAATAATTTACTTTGCATTTTTAAATGGAAAAAAAACCTTGATGTCATCTACAGACCACTTGGCTTACAAAACAAACAAAAAACACAAAATATGTACTTATAGCTGACATTTTCCGACACAAGGAGGCTTTGCTTAAAATGGCCTCAAGACGCCATCAGAATCAGACCTATCAAGAGAGGCCACGTCCATGTCATCGCCCACTTTATTTGAGCACCACTGTTAAAGGTGCAACTTCCAGGCAATCGTCTTTTTCTTTATAAAATTTAATCATCTTTAGCATTTCTTTGGATCTCTCCTCAATACTCGTACAGCCCAGTCGTCCACAGTTCTTAAAAAGAAAACCACAGTTTTATAGACCATTATTAGTCGTAGCCCGGTGTTTGCATATCATTTTTGTCAATTTCATAATATATATATATATATATATATATATATATATATTTATCTTTTCATATATCTTTATCTCCTGACACCTTTTCAAGGGCTTGGTGTTACTAATTCATATTTGGCATAATGTAGATATGCTTTCCTTAAAAAATGTTTTGTCTTTAGGTTTAGCGTTTAAAAAACCGTTGCAATGGCTTTCAAATATGTTGTGTTACGTTAAACATTTGAAGCTCATCAACCTGGATTAGCCGCGAACAACTCATCCGGGAATACACGTCACGTGTGCAGGTCAGTCACAAACTGAACTTTGGCTGGATCGTTAGTCATGCAATAAAAATGAAGTGCAAATCAAGTCGTTTGTTTAATCATGTATAGGGATAAATTGTGACAAGATGGCTGTACCGCCCTACTTACACACTTGCACACAATAAAACTAAATATGTGCAAAAACCTTCAGTACAACATGAAGTCTTCTTAAGCTGTCTGACAAGTGGCAAACATCGTCAACAACCAATTCTAGGGAGAGGAATTCTCCATTACAATGTCGTATGTCGCCCAGGTTGCCGGGTCATTGGGCTCATGGAGTTTCCAGAAGTGACATTCTTTGATGACGTCACTAATATTAAAACGCACACTGCGTCACATCCTGGTAGGCGCCGCGCCATGCTGTGAGATTGCTTTCTGGAATGGATGGAATAAACACAATTTATTGTCAGAGCGTAAATGCCACTATCTGTCATTGGTTTTGATCTCTTTAGGTATACCGTAGTAAGAAACGCACGGAAAGATAATCTTTTAATATGAACAATGTGTGTAAATATAGAAGTAAATATGCCATTGCATTTCTTTGAAGCTGGTATCCGACAGTTTGCCTAGATATCAACTACATGTACTACTATGTAACCACTGCTTTGGGAAATTTGAACATAATTTCTGCACACACACTTTAGTCTAAATAAAGACGATTTTAAACACTAACTCTGTTAGACCGTACTAATCGCGGAAAAAATATTAAACGTTTGTTCTTTCCAATTCTATAAAAGATAACGACGTCAGCGTGGATTTCCCATATATAACGTGGCCTCGAAAAATACTTGGTCACGTGGTTTTCTTGGTTTAAATATAGTGATCTGCATTGTGGCTCAGATAAAGATACCCGTTTGCAATGGCGAGTGGTTATTTATGCTGGACAGTTGTGTGTTCAGTTCACACAGATCCAGGGCATCAATGAACAGCATTTTGCAAGACTGTTGTATTTAAAATAAAATAACTATCTGTGCAGTGTTGTTCAGATAGGAAATACATATTTGTGATGACTAGTGTGGTGCTATGCTCACTTTTCACATAAAATATAGGACATCGGTGACAACATTTCGCGGGATCTTTCCACTTCACGATTATTTATATGGTTGTTTGACGGAAACAAATCTTACTAAACCTGATAAAATATGGGTCAAAATTCGGTAAACGGCGTTCTATTTTTTATTTATTTTATATTTATTTTTGTGTGTCTGTAACTTTCAAAATAACTTTGAAAATGAACAATAAGACACTTAGAAAGAAAAAGGCATACTTCGTTCGAAAAAGATCTGAACAATACTAATTTGTGACAGTAATTGAACAATAATTTTTTTTTTACACATTTAACACCTACATATGTAATTTCTTAGAAAACCTATTAAACGGTGTCGGGTTTTGTTTTTTGTTTTAAACCATTCTTTGGTCTCCTGAATATAAGTGATACAAACCTTTGCTTGAGATTTATATTATACTGAAAACTTTCAAATAAAAACATAACTTTCCAAATATGTGTTTGTTACTTGCTCCCATATGGCTTTAATCTCTAGCTCTTCTACCTTTTGAGTCGCCTTTGATGAATCGCATCAACGACTTTGACTTTTCTTCTTAATATCAGTAAGGTCTCTAATAGTAAATAGTGACTCGAGTACGTCTTGTATCGGCAGAAAAGGAATCTACACACTGTGTTTGACCGTTGGTGTAACTTGAATATCCGTTTCAACCTTTGAGCAGATAGCAACAGTAACTAAGGACGTAGAACCACTGCCAGTGGCTGATTTGCCTACGCCATCGGAGCGTGGTCCGCAAGCACCAATTGGAACTCCTCGGGTAATTCCGTCCTCGGGATAATCATATTTCGGATGTATCTGTTGCAATGATACTTATTGAAATCACGATCGATTTGTTCGCCGGAAGTCGGAAGAAGAATATGCCTAAAATGTAGCTAGCACAAAACAAAAAACAATGCCATGGTTCGACAGCTGCGTGTCTGCTGCGCTGGGTAAATTTAAATTTGATGATTTAAATTTAAAGCCGTCACAAATTGAAGTTTTATAGGCATCGAACTGTAGTGAGCTGTCATCCGAGCTGCCATCTTTGTTTTGACGTCCGTCTCAAAAGTATCCCCATTTATGAAATGGCCGAGGGGTTCCGACGACCTACATACATACGAGAGATGATTCTTGAATTATCCTACGTGTTCCGATTGCCGCAAGCACATGCTTCTGGTACCTGTCACAAATAACCTGCCAATCAGCGTTTTGTTTATGACATACGTTTTCCCCTTTTGTTTTCGAATATAAAGGGACTTTACTCTAACTATTAAAATACTACATTCTTACCTCCCTTGTAGGTAGTGACTGCTTTAAACTTAAGATTTTTCCACTTTTTAAAATTTTGGGAACACTTAAGACTGAAACATGCGCATAAAATTGAATCTTATTGATTGAGATAATAATTAATTAAGAAGGTTGACCTCTTTTTGTGAGCAAATTAAATATAAAATTTATGATATTGTATAAAGTATATGAAATTACCTTCCGACAAGGGAAATTAAACTAAAACATTTCGTTCGTTTCGATAATGGGGAATACGCCTGACGTATATTACCGCATACGTTCTTCGAAAAGCGTCCTAAATTATGAGCTTAAACGTCTAAAGTATTTTGCTTTAAAAATACAATTTTACCAACTGTAAGCGTAACCAAGCTGCTTTAAAACTGCGATACCTGGCTGGGAGAGGTTTGTTTACGAGATTGTTTGTTGGCCAAATTTCCAGACATAGTCAAGCAGGTCACCTAGCTTCTCCCTCTTCGTCCATCCGTCCTACATGTCTTTGGCGACGCACTGGAGCGCGACGCCTATATATGGAATGAAATCAGAACTCGTCGGGTAACTCCGTCCGCGGGACAATCATCCGTCGGATGTATCTGGTGCAATGATATTTAATGAAATCACGATTGATTTGTTCGCCGGAAGTCGGAAGAAGAATATGCCTAAAATGTAGTTCGCACAAAACATGAACAATAGCATCGTTTGACAGCTGCATGTCTGCTGCAATGGGTAAATTAAACCTGGATGATTAAAAATTGAAGCCGCCACAAATTAAAGTTTTACAGGCTTCATACTGTAGTGAGCTGTCATTCGAGCTGCCATCTTTGTTTTGACGTCTGTCACAAAAGCAGTCCCATTAGGGCAATGGCTAAGGTGATCCGACTACCTACATACATCCGAAAGATGATTCGTGAAGTATCCGACGTGATAAATACGGATCCTTATTCGGTAAATGGCGTTCTATTTTATGTTTTTATATTTATTTTTGTTTGAGTTTAACTTTCAAAATAACTTTGAAAATAAACAATACGATACTGAGAAAAAACAAACATGTTACCTTCGAGAAAAATACTATCTGAACAATACGTAATTTTGAGGCTGTCGCACATCCGCAATTACTGCTGGTAAACTTTAGTTTTATAGTTAATTATAATAATTATGCATCTCAGTTGTATTGTTTCTAAGTCGAGTCACCTCGCTATTAATGACGCGCTCTGGAGAGCGACGCCTCTTATGGAATGCATTTCCTTTCATGTGGGCGATAATGTAGCATGCAGTTACAGGTAATCGCGACTGTTTTGGAAGACCTTTCTCAGAGAAGTGACCAGAGTATTCAATTTTACAGTGCAGCTTGCAACAATAAAGAGTAGCTTTCAATTTATAAAACAGTAACAGGTATTAGTAGGAACATACAACCGTTTGGCGAGTTATTGTTTAACAAAAGAAGCCGAGTATGCCGTGGTTAACAATGCAGCTTGAAATAACTGATGTAGCAGACAACAAGGAAGAAACAAGGTAGCAGATAGTGAAGTTAACATCTCAGTTGTAACCGGTGTGAGGAGTGTATGTGTCCATAGCACAGCGTAACGTAACTGGTGTGAGGAGTGTATGTGTCCATAGCACAGCGTAACGTAACTGGTGTGAGGAGTGTATGTGTCCATAGCACAGCGTAACGTAACCGGTGTGAGGAGTGTATGTGTCCATAGCACAGCGTAACGTAACCGGTGTGTGGAGTGTATGTGTCCATAGCACAGAGTAACGTAACTGGTGTGAGGAGTGTATGTGTCCATAGCACAGCGTAACGTAACCGGTGTGAGGAGTGTATGTGTCCATAGCACAGCGTAACGTAACTGGTGTGTGGAGTGTATGTGTCCATAGCACAGCGTAACGTAACTGGTGTGAGGAGTGTATGTATCCATATCACAGAGTAACGTAACTGGTGTGAGGAGTGTATGTGTCCATAGCACAGAGTAACGTAACTGGTGTGAGGAGTGTATGTGTCCATATCACAGAGTAACTTAGCCAGTGTGCGGAGTGTATGTGTCCATAGCACAGCGTAACGTAACTGGTGTGAGGAGTGTATGTGTCCATATCACAGAGTAACTTAGCCAGTGTGCGGAGTGTATGTGACCATATCACAGCGTAAACGTAACTGGTGTTAGGAGTGTATGTGTCCATAGCACAGCGTAACGTAACCAGTGTGAGTAGTGTATTACACAGCCAACTCAAACAATCCGGCTCGGTGGATTGCACGCTGACGTAGTATTCCATATGTGTCCATAACACAGCGTCAATATTGATGTACCACAAAGAATATACATTCAAGTTAAGAAAAAATGGTACTGGCTGGATTGTACTGAAAGTATCGTAGATTTAGCACATAGATTTCTTATGATTGAGATTTTCTCATAACCATTGGCAAATATTGTTTGCGGCGTGCCGGTGGATCTACCCAGACATTTGTCTTATGTGGCGTCTAATTCCGCCTTAAATAGCTATAAGGCGTTATAAGACCATAATTGTATCGCTGCAAAGTGAACCAAAACCAACATTTATTTTGTAAATCTATATATTAGTTTGCTAAATCGTGTACCTTTACAAATGCAGATTGATTGTATTAATATTTGAAAGTGTGGATATCGTGTCAGGTTGGCATATTATTCGTATATGATTATTCGATTTTTTTCTGATATTTTCCGAACCTGTTAACAACAATATATCTGGCATAATAATAACCGTCTAATCAAAAAGGATCAGCGTTTTTGGTTGTTAATCATTATCTTTGTTAATACAGAGTAAATAAACTTTATATGGCTTTTTAAGACCGTTTAAGAGGATAATGGTTGGGTGGGGATGATGAAGATTATTATGATGATGATGATGTGGGTGATGATATGCAGATGATAATGGTGATGTGACGGCCAACTGGATGAGGTTGAACTAATACATATTTTAAGCTTGGTGAAACAAGGGAGATGAATATATGAAACGAATCACAACGAGCAACGGCATTTACCTCCCCTGAAAATTTCTCGTTCCATTTCGCGACATGTGAATACTTAGGTGTTATAAACTGTTCCAATGTCAAAGAATAACTCAAATCGGAAAGTATTTTTTAACAAAATCTTCTTCTATTGATTGAGATGCTGCTGCTTTTACAATACTACTTCTGCACCTGATATCCTCATGGTACTGCTGCTACTCCGCTTCAAAAACTATTTCTACCACCAAGCCTGCCACTCCATCTTCTACTGTTACTACTATTGCTAATACTGTTACTGGTATTGCTACTTCTGTTACGGCTATTGCTTCTAGTACTACTGCTACTGCTTATTGAACTACTACTTCCGGTACTACGGCTACCACTACTACTTCTTGAACTACTACTACTACTTCCGGTACTACTGCTGTTACTACAAAATCAACTGATACAGCAACTACTACTATTACTACAACAACAACATCTACTTCTTCAACTAGTAATACTGCTCGTACTACTTTGACCATTATTCCTACTACTTTGCTATTACTACAACTACTACTAATAATAATAATACAATTACTACTGTTACTACTACTGCTGCTGCTGCTTCTACTACTACTTCTTTTCTGCTTGTACTACTACAGCTACTACTTACACTACTGGTACTTCTACCACTATATCTACTACTTTTACTACAATTGCTACTGTTACTACTATAACTACAATTACAACTTCTATACTACTACTACTACTACTCCTACAACAACAACTACTACTACTACTACTACTATACTACTACTACTACTACTACTACTACTCCTACTACTACTACAACTACAACTACTACAACTACTACTACTACAACTACTACTTCTACTACTTCTACTCCTACTACAACTACTACTACTACTACTACTACTACTCCTACTACTACAACTACTACTACTACAACAACAACAACTACTACTACTACTACTACTTCTACTCCTACTACTACATAAACTACTACTACAACTACTACTACTACTACAACAACTACTACTACTACTACTACTACTACAACTACTACTACTACAACATCAACAACTACTACTACTACTCCTACTCCTACATAAACTACTACTACAACTACTACTACTACTACTACTACTACAACTACTACTTCTCCTACTACTACTCCTACTACTACTACTACTACAACTACTACTACTACTACTACTACTACTACTACTACTACTACTACTAATAATAATAATAAATAATAATAATAATAATAATACTGCTAATAATAATAATAATAGTGGTAGTGGTGGTGGAGGAAATTTGTTATCTCTTAATCACAATACATTCATTATGGTGTGGTGAAAGCTCGATTATTGTGTGTTGGTTGTATTACTTCCTTAGTAAACAAAGAAATATCTGTATATATACATATAATGTACATGAAATATCTTTCACCGTATAGAGCTATATTATTTCCATATTATTATCCATTTGACTTTTCTAAAGATTTCGTGAGCAATCATCGTTAATTGCAGCCGTTGTCTGATCATAATCTTATTTATTGACCCCTTAAGCGCCCCTTTGTTTTCTGTTGCATATCAGTCTCTGCCTACTGTCCGCTGTGTTTTGTAATACCTCATCTAAAGCTACGCCTGCCCACTTCTACAGTTATAATTTGATCTCGACATTTAAAACAATTATACCACTACCATGGACGTAAGTCGCCCCAATTGATTACAGAATTCAACCGTAAATGCTGATTTAATGACAAAGGCAAACGTTGTACAAATAAAGATAAAACCCTTCGGGTACCCCGGAAGCTTTCAGTGTAAGGTACACACTTAGAGCTCTTAGCCGGTAACTGCGACGGTTTAAGTCAATATTTCTCTGAAAGTACTGATCCGATTTTCTTCAAATTTGTTGTGTTTAGTAGATATTTTTCAGTTCTATTCACATTGTGATTTCCATGCGAATTATTAAACGAGAAGATGTTTAATTTAGCGACCACACCCTCGCATATCTAACCCGCACTAACCCAATACTTCGTTCGTGAACACAATCGCTCCGCTTCCTTACAGTCACTAACTTTACAGCAACCTCTCAGGACGCCGACTTACATAAAACAAATCAAAAATGGATAAATTATCGTTAAATATGTTGATTCGGTACAGTTTGTGAAAAGTGTATTCGGGTGATGTATTTTGCCAAATAATTATGTGTAAAAACAAGTTTATAAGAACTGTTGATACCGGAAGTAGGTTTGGGAAGACTGTATTGTGTACACGACCAAAGTATACGATTCGCCGTTTGACAGTTTGACCCATATCCTCTACCAAGCTAGCATGCTGTAAGCTTTCTATGTGTGTGTGTGTGTGTTACTTGAAAACATTAATGGTAAGGTTAGAATATTGAAACAAGTTCGCATGACGGATTGTGTGGGAGTCACGACATTGTGCCAGTAAAGAACAGAAATAACTTTGGATTAGATAAATAATTGTGCTTCGAGTATTCTCTTTGGGATATATCAATAAAATATTCGATTCATCAGTCGGGGTTTAGTTAGCAACTTGGGATGTTGTAACCGTTCTCGTGCCTACCGAAAACGAATTGGATGTAGACCGTTGGCATGTATCAGACTGTTTCATGTTGAAAGGGCGTTTCAGCATAAATATACATATAATGTACATGAAACATTGTTGGTTTTTGTGTTAGGTTGTGTTTAGTCGTACATATACATACTCCGTGCTAAAGCTTTGATTGTTGTGGTTCATTATTCGTGTCACGGACAAAGTGACAATTGTATATTGAATTGTATACACACAACTATTAAATACAGGCTCAATAAAAGTGGTACTACTGTAATTTTATTTTGGATGTTTGTGCTGTGTTTATCTTCAGTCATGTGATTCATATTTCTGGATTTATATTTAACGCATTTAAAAAAAAGTGTATTTAACAAACCAAATGAACCACTTAAGAATACGTGTTAGTCTTTAAAGAACTTATGCATTGTTCCATAGCCATGTGTTGTTTTGTACGCCTGAAAAGTTTAATTATTTGGTTTTGAAAGAATGGCAAACTATACTACAACTTCAGTATTACACAAGCAAGTATTTGAATGTGGATGACCAATGTCTTCCTTGTTTGTTTTCTTCCAAAAACAACAACAGTGCTCTCATCTATCAACATGTTAGCCATTTCCTTTGTCCTAGGAGAACTCTCTGTGTAAAGATTACGCAACTGTATCCATACATTACTTACTACTTATATTTCACCTATTTGTGTCTCTGTTCTTGAGGTAAAACATCCACAAGAACAACACATCCACTTATCCATTCGCGGTGCCAGGTTGGAAACCCCCTCGGCAACACCGCTTTCGGAGCCCCGTGCCATTTTTACCGGAAGTGCATATTGGCAGCTGGTATCATAACGCTATGATTGCACGGACCAGCTGCCTTGCATCATGTGAAACAAATGACGCCGCTAGCCAATGGTGGCAGTATAATGAGTCCATATGGGTCGGGTGCCATTAGCCGTCACCTGTTCTTCGCTCAGTCTCGGATTGTCTTCGCCATCTTGCTCGTCTCTTGTTGCTTAAGTCTGACTTCCGGTCTACCTCTGGAGGATTTCTACCCGTTCAGTGAGTCGGACAACCAGACAGAACATAAGGATGACGGGGGTTCCCCCTTGATACACCTCCCCGTCAACTTTCCGTTTTTCAACAGACCTGATCTGGACCAATTATACGTAAGTAAAGCCTTGTTCTCTGCAAGTTAGATTTTTCGCCTAGATACATTCTGAAATCTGATGGTAACACCATTTGCATAACAGTTAACAATAGGTTAAAATTAAAATAATAACGACCCCGACCACCCCCACCCCACCCCACCGCGACACACACACACACACACACACACACACACACACACACACACACACACACACACACACACACACACACACACACACACACACACTCCATTGCAAACAGAAAGCATTATTGCCAAAAAAGGAAACAGTCCTGTAAGAATAACACAAGAAAATCGCCTTTCGCAAATAATACCTTTAAAGAGCACATTTTCATGTTGACATAAAACACAATGGCGTGCACACAATACTATTCATTTAGTAGATCTAAATGCGTGTGATAACGTCCTTCAAAACAGAAACTACAAAACAAGTATAAACTGCACGTTTTTTTAAACAACGTGGCAATAAGTAATAACCAATTCACATATTGCTGTAACTTTAAAAAATATAGTAGAAGCGTTTTTGATAAAGAAAATTCAATCCGATAGGTTTACCACGTCATAATCAATTCTTTGCTGGGATGTATAGAAGTTTCTGGATTTTGTAAATATAAGTAGTCAGTACTAGCTTAAAATCGAAAAGAAAAAAAAAAACACATGCTAAATCAGTAAATTGTAAAGACCAAAATGTGAATTTTAATATTTACTTGTATACTTTGAATTTATACATTGTGTCATTTTACAAGCAATGACATGGAGAAAAAAATACTACACTCTATTACCTTGGAGTCAGTCAGTTAACTTTATTCGTCGTGCTTTATGTGAGTCTACACTCAGCCTTTCTCATTTAGAACTCTTAAGGTTTTCGTTGGCTGGAACTGATAAACAATATCAGTCAGAGGAGACTGGAAAGACAGCGTTGAGTCTGTGTGTTAAGTCGTACTCGTCAAGGTCGTCTACAGCAACATGTTTATTGTTTTAGAGGCAGTAGACACTAGATCTGTAAATGAAAGGCACATGTACATTTGAAAAGTGTTTCTCACATTTATGTATTAATTCATTATAAAATGCCACGTAGTTTTATATTTTATATTTCTTAGCATACATTGGACGTTATTATTATCTTGTCAAAAAAAGCTTCAAATACAACTATTACGTCAGCATTTGTCAACAAAGGCGTATTCAACACTTCGCATTAATCATGTGTGTACATGTTGTCACTGACATGTAAATAACTGACAGAAGACCCACTGCCAATATACACAAACTGAACCATATATATATATTGACAACAGCCAAGTTAATGGTTATTGATTTACAAAACTACTATTTAAATATGCCGTGTCTATGTTTGGGAAAACCTCCACTAAACCTTTATTCCACGTTCCGTACTTGACTTTAAACACACCCGTCCTTTTAACATAGTCAAACAAGCAACGTACTTTTCCATTGTGCATATACAATATATAGTTCCATTTCATTTAGTCATGTTCTCTTGAAAACATTACTTACAAAAGTCATTATAGTATACTGGTCTGTAATTCGACAAGGATTCTATAGGTCTTCATTTTGTTAAGTCCTTTATTGATAAATAAGAAATGAATTCATAATGTACTTGTTTGGAGTTTTTTCTATTCAGTTGTTAGGTATACTCACGTGCATTGATTTGATTTATTGGAAGAAAGAAAACAATACAAGAATGAATAATGTGTAAATTAGTCCTAAAAATTGTGCATATATTAGAACAGCTTTCGACCAAATCTACAACAAAATGTTCATCAATAAAATGCCAATTCATTTTCTATTTGTAAGATTCAAAACGCCCGCTCTTGTCAATAAACAGATTTAACGGCACTGATGATACAGTTTCCACCAACTGAGTACAGACTCACCCGCATATACAGTCAGTTAACTGTCATGACAAAGGATTTGTTTATGAAAACACGCTGTTTGTAGCCAAAACTACGTTAAAAAATTGCGGCTCCTAATAAAAAGGTTAAATATTGGTAAATCTTGATATTTTAAACCGGCCATGTTTTCCCCGACTTAAAACTGGACAAATACAACCTTTTAATTATCAACTAACCAATCAAGTTTGTCCACGCGGCTATTGTTTTTCTTCGATATTGAAAAATATACAGATCTGGAAAAAGCAATAATAACTCTAATTTATAATTAAATGATTAAAACATAACAGATTGTATAACGCCACCCCCCAAAAAAGAGAACAAAAAACAACAACAACAAAAACAAATAAACACACAAACAACAAAACAACAACAAAAACAACAAAAAAGACAAAACAACAACAACAAAAACAGCAACAAACAACAACAGAAAAACAATAACAAGCAACTACACAAACAACACGAAAACTTTAAAATTTAATGCTATTCCGTTGCTGTCAAAAAACACGAGTATCATCTTTTGCAATTCTCGATCACCTGATATATACTTTAGAACTGTCAACTAATGAACCTGTATAGAAAAGCGCAGAAGACTGTTATGTATATACAGTTTTTAAATGTTCTTGAAAGATAGACAAAACTTCTGCCAAACCCCGCCATTTACACTTTTCAGCAGTCTTGGAAAGCTGTTGAAATGTTGTGGATATCCTTTTCATCACCATTATAGATAGCACAAAAAGAAATCATAAGTAAATAGACCAACTCTCCAAATCTGGTAGATATTATTCTCTTTAAACCACAACAATTTAATGAATTATAAAATGAAAGCGAATGACCTTTTTTTTTTGAGCTTAGGATAAAAAAACCCCGGATGAACATAGAACTACATGTATATACATATTGAACAGCTTTTGTAGTGAGGATACAGCAAAGCGTACTGTACTGGCGTAGTGAACACATCCAGATATGTTACCAAACAACACTAATTAAATCATGGCGTGTAACACAAGTTAACAAAAATTGCCCAAGACTATTTGGAGACTCATTATGGCTGAACTGTCAATTGCACGGTGAGCATTATTCCCCACCCTCTAACACACGATGACCGTCAACTGACTTGTCAGGGTCGTACATCTACCGTTGACAGGTCAATCTCGTCACTTATCATCACTAGTCAATTAAATTAAACATAATGAACATATTATATTTATATTCAGGGTCATTTTATTTATGAAAAATTTGACCGAAACATGGACTTTAGAAACATTTATAGGGTTTTAAGTGGTATGCTAGTTCCCGACTAAAATAGAAAATAACAACAACAACGACGATGTCATCGCAAGATGTCAATGCAAGTAACTATTTTCTAAAGACGATAATTCTACTAAAAGTAAATAGTTGCGACCATTTGTTCTCGGGGAAAAAGAAAACGCGATAAAAAGATTTCTTCTAAAAGGCGATTTGTGAAGTGAACAGGATTACTTCGTCATATAAAGAATTTACATTTCATATTTCCTTAGGCAGAGAACAGTTATTACTTTTTTTAATCCAGAAAACAAAAACATTTATCTGTGTTGTTTTGATGACGTCATAGGCACCGACATGTGTTAATTTTCCCTAGGTTTCCCGCCCTATACCCGAGAGATGATTTGTGTATCTGAGGCGTTCCGATTGTTATTCATATTCACACCACATCCTGCTTGTTTTATGTGATCAGGACATACTTGACAATTTTCAGCTTTTCGGGGATTGTTGTACCTTGAGCCGTATCATCATAAGATTTAAATCCATAAAAAAGAAAATGTGAGTGTGAATTTATTGCACGAACTGTTAGCCTTGTTAATACAACATTTGTTAAAAAACATAAACAAATCTCAATGTGTTTTAACTTTAATTTAAATGTTATATGTTTACTGTACTGTAAGCGGCATATACTGTACATCCTAGACCAGGCAGGAAGAATACTCATCTGGATCTACATTATTTGTCCAAGCTTTGTGGTTACGTGATTCGCAGTCAAAGCAAAACCTGTTGCGTGTACTGTTGAAGTAGATCCATTCGATAATAAACGCATTTTGTTAGGGAAAAAATAAGATGAGAAATGACGTTTAATTAAATAAGTTGTGTTTGAGAAGATTAAATATCAGCATAATTTCAAACTTGTAGATAACACACGTTGATAATCCTTTAGTCAACAAAAGAAACGCTTGCATTTTGGACATATGCACAAATGCATCGTTGTTTGTGTTTAACGATGTATGTTATCTGCTTTTGTATCAGCAAAAGTGGCATATTAAATAATTGCATGTATTAAAGTATTCCCCGCATTACAGAAAACAGCGTTACTGCCTTACGTAGGAAACAATTTGTCTATGTCTCCAGCGCGACAAAACGTAGTTCAACGCATTGTTTTTATTTCAAGTAAAACAAAAGGCAGAATTACACAGCAGAACAAAGTCATTAATGTGTTAAAATGTGGTATATATGTATGTATGTATATATATATATATATATATATATATATATATATATATATATATATATATATATATATATATATATATATATATATATATATATATATACATATATATATATATATATATATATTACGTAAATATCGAGCCACTCAGCGTATTGTTTATTACTGACGTCTACACTGGACGCATATTACCGCATGCGCAGTTCGGAAAAAAATACTGAGTTGGTCTGCTTAAATAGTTGAAAAGTGTCATGGTGTTTTTGAGTCTCCCAAAGTTATTACAACTCAATCGTTTGGAGAAAAGCGTGTTATCTAACGTGTTATCTAAAGTTCAGAAGTTAATGTGTTATATTCCGTCATTCATTGAGTGTCATCAAAACTTCAAGTTGGACAAACTATGACCGGGTGGCTTTAAAACTGCATCATAACAAGTGAACTTACCGTTGTTCAACAAATACGCTTTTTTATGTATTTTTCTGTTAGTGCTAGCAGAAGACCTAACTTCTAGTGTCATTGACGTTTTCATTCTTAACCAAGTACAAAATATTTCGCAGAACTCTTGACCTATGTCAACATGACCCCACCCCCCACCCCCCCACCCCAAATGCTTGCTTCCCGAAGTTGGTAATATGGTACCCGGTTTTTACAGGGGCGGCCTCGCTTGCCACGAAATATGCACGAAAATCTTGATTCTGACTCATGCCACTTCTTCCCATAACTAAAACAAAGGCTAGATTCTTTGGTTGTAGAAGCCACCTTGCCACAAAATGTCGTAAAACAGCGCTGGCGTAGTTTTTTTTCTCTCCCTCTCCTATACAAAATGTAGATACACTGTCGTAAATATGTAAGAGTCAGGGTTGGGATTTTCGGATACAAACCAAGTCTGGGAAGATGCACTGGCGTGTGTGTAATGCATATGCCCTAATTGACTGCATATGAACAGTAGTATTATAACGCGGATGCTTACTTTTGAAGAGAAGTAATAATATATATTTTATTATTATTGGTATGTACTATCTTATGTAAAATTATGTTATCGTATGTATATGTCTCGAAACAGACCGTCATTAATAAAAATATAAGCCTTACACAAACTCAAACTCAAGAGGGTTTTTTTTATGAACATAACGCTTATACATTACATTGAAACTCTGTATGATTGTTTTCTTGTAACATAAATATCCATTTAATATCTCCGCCGAGTGTTGATTAAATATAATTATATTTGCTTGTTGGTTTTCTTAGGAATGGCCTAATGTTCTCGGAAAAGACTTATTGGACAAGTCTATAAATAAAAACAAAAATTATGTATGGCGTCATGCTTGGAAAAAATGAATTCTTCTTTAAGTGCATAGAAAGTATGCCGTTTTTCCATAATTTAAAATTGAAACGATAGAATATATTTTAAACTATTGCCCAGTTCAAGGAAACGTGTCTTTGATACTGTGTATATGATGGAACACTCCAGTTCTAAAGCCTGGAAATGAAGCAAAATGTGACGAACTAAGAACATTAACATAAATTATGCTAGAAAACAAAGAACTCTTTTTATATATCTCACGATGTAATAAGATTGCCAGCTGCCTAGAGAACGACGTCCATAGTCGTAAAACATCCTATCAGTTGCAGTGGTATACCGGTGTCATGCATGCACACATATATTCAAACCTATTGGTACTACATTTGTTAAAGTGGTAGCCGACAATTTGGACTATTTTCCTCAAACAACCAAATACATTCTTGGTACCTGAACAGATTCCACGAAATGCAGTCTATGTGAAAAGTGAAGCACAACACACAATCCACATTGAAAACAGGTATTTCCTATCTGAGCAACGTTGCACAGTTAGCTATTTTTAATCCAAGAAATCCGCGTAACCACTAAGTTTTAAGATCCCGTTACACTACCCTCCGGGTAATACGCTCTCATGTCGATCACTATTTGAGTAGAAATCCAACTTGTGCTTGGTTATGAATATGAAAAGATTGAACATGTAGAGTGATTTTTCAACAAGTTTTACTGGCTCATAATTGAGTTAGCGTTCACAATCGTATTTGCTTGGACTGAAGTATGAATGTATGCAGAAATGATTCTAAACTACCCCAAACATAGATATTCCATATAGACAAAGTATAGGATACCCCCTTTAAGAGCCCACTCGTAATCCTCAGCGTCTCACAACATACAGGGAAGTACACGCTTTCGATTAAAAAAAACAACAAGTCCTGCCGATCCTGGTCGGAAAGCACACAGGAAAGCTGAGGGGTCTGTTTCTACACTTTTTGCATAGGACTTCGCATAACTTTGTGCTGAGCAAGTTTAGAGTAGGCCCTTTTTGTTAGTAGCTCTAATACTAGGTATACTAAGTCCATACTAACAACTTTATGTACAGTTAATATATTGATCGGAACCTCAGCCAACGGTATAGATAATGATCTGAAAGCCGCAAGCAGGCACTGGCCGATCAGGGGCTACATTGTTTGTCTAAATATAATCAATACCTGTTTCAATAGCAGGCTATAAGTAAATTTCCGTATTGACAATTTATTGCCAACCTGCTCGTTTTCACTCTAAAATGGCAATCGTGGTTGCAATAAATTATATTAATAAACGTAAATATTCGTATAGAGTGACACGTCGTTGCATTTATCATTTATAATGAGACATTCAGTATAGATGTAATTAGCATTTTCTTCTGATTTACTTTATTAGAAGGGCAGTTCATTGTTATTGGTTATTTATTTTTGTTTCAAGGTTAAGGTTTATGATATAATGCAAATCGTTAATATTACACACTTGTTTGTCTTTATCAGCAAATGTTTTGAACACTTTATTTAAATATTAATAATCAAAAAGACCTTGATAAATGGACTGTTTTTTTCATAAGGATTTATTGTGCTGATATCTGAGATGTAGACAACACAGTCATTCGCTAGTTCCCATTCTCTAATGGAGTATTCTGCAACATCTGGCGTTCCGCGTTTTGTCTGCGTTTGTGTTTTCCACCAGATTTATCATGACTTCACGACAGAATATACAGACTAATGCAGTTACACATACACATCTATTAAACGACTAATGGAAAGTGAAAAGAATGCTAAATATAGTAATTGTAAACATAGAACATCTTTTGACACTGGCATTTCTGAAGACGATTTTGGGGGAAAGCATTACGTCTAACTCGTCGGTGTCAGTATAATGGACCGATCGGGTTCAATCCTTGGGCACCTCATAAGTGCCCCTGTGCTTTAATGATAGAAATGTCGCTGCACAGTATCGGCAAACATGCCGGCAAATTACATCGCATTACTTTTCTCGAACGATTTAATCCATTACATGGACAAATGAGAACATCTAGATTATCACAGTAATGTTAAAGACAATTACTTTGTTAATGTTATTTAATGATTTTAGTTGTAGTTGTAATAAATCGTTTAATAAATAACTAAACTTTATTTTATCAGGAGTTATCCCTCGCATTATATAAGCAGGTGCACGTTTCAGTTCTCGTCAAATCCAGATGAACGCGAGATGTAAACGACATTACGAAAGCTGCGAATCTTCCCGTCTGTTGTGATATATAACACTTTAAATGTCGATGAAGGTCTATGTCATTAGCGAATGATGTATGCCACGATAAGTTTTCGGAAAGTCTAAAAGACTGAAAAACGCATTTTCGTCAAGGCGTTACTTCGTGTTGGTGCTTGCGGCGACTTTTCGACTTGGCATTATTTCGGCTTTGCGCTCGCGACAAAACCAAACGAAGAAGACGACAAGGCGAAATGATAAAACTTTTTTATCTTGGCATTATGTCGTCTTGGTGCTAATGACAAACGGAAAAGAAGTCGACATTATGAAATGACTTTGTTAAAACATCGCCGATTTCGTATTGTTGTCCTATTCCTTTCGCTGTTCCGTCTTGGCGCCATAACTTCAATCCAATTTGAATTCTGATGTATCTTGTTCTTCTGTTCTGTTTAGTTAATAGATCGCGCTTTTGTGACCTTTTGACGGTTTTCTTGTTCATTACACCTATATAAAATAAAATATTAAAAATAATTTGAAGGATCAGTGACATTCTTTCATTTTGTTATATTACGTTTTTATTCGAAGAAGAGCATTTTTTTACGAATACATCTAATGACACAGCTTATTTCGATTACACCGACTTCACAAAGTGACCAAACTTTATAAAAGATTTTATTGACATAAATCGAAATGGGGAACATGCCAATTTTAACCAACAATACAAAAATGACGAAGCAAACTTAAATGTCACAGTCATACAGAAAGAAATTAGCCTCCTTAAATGTAAACATTTTCACCTAGTGTGTGGCATGGAATTTCGTCATCACATCGACTCTTTTGATTGAAAAATCAATTAACGCTTCAGCAAGTTTAATAGACAGCTTACATTATATTTGTTAGATATGACACCTATTACATGTTCGATCTAGAATCAATTTCTTATCATCATCACCATAATCATCATTATTATCAACGTCAAAGTCGTCATCAACATCATCGTCGTCTTCGTCTGCATATTCGTCGTCGTCAACTTCCTCTTCCTCCTCATCATCATCACCCAACAATTACTCCAACAGTAACTGTTATCATGTACACCATCCCAACTATTACTGTACACCAACACCAGTATTGACAACAATAGCAATGACTTTAACATGTATTATATAACAAAACAACTTAAATTAAACAAAACAATCGGAAACCTCTGTTATTTCTGTTGATCATGGACGTCAAAGATTTAGCGAGTGAATTGTACGCGGTAATGATGCTGATCTAGGGCTGTTTTCAAGTTATGTGTGTCGACCTGGCGGGCTTGGGGTCACATCTTCATTAAGATTCGAGCACCACGCCCAAAGTTTTCAAGTACCAGCCATCTCGATCATGTGATAAGTTTCCGGTGAACGCATGAAAACCACACGTTCATTATATTTGGACCAAGTGAAATGTAAACAATAATGAAATTTGATGAAGGAAGTTGATTTTTTGTGTGTTTTATATTCATGAACACGATGCAGTACAATTAGAAAAGATTCAATGTCAACGAACACACTACAAAAATGATAATGTCGTGATTGCGAGCGGCTAACAGCAATTTAAAGCCATATTCGTCATACCAGCAACATATCTAGATTTTTAAAATGCTATTTATATAATCATCATATTCTAAAAAGACATTACAAATATTACAACATTAAAACGATATGTCAGAAAACGCTGAAATGCCGGATTGTGGTTGCGATTTTGATGTTGTTGATTGAGGTATGTTGTCCTGCATCGGCCATGGTCGGTCATACAAGTGGAACAAAACTGGAATACTTTCTTTCGTAAGGTTGTAAATGTCATTTAGTCAAGTGGTCCAAATATGCAATGTCAATTACAGCACTTCAGATTTCGGATCTAAACATGTTTCCCACACAATCTCGGAAACCTGCATCCGGAAATTTTTTGTTATTATTAATTTCTATTGACTTCCTCATTGTTATTCATTTTCATTTTTATTGTTCTCTCCCTTCCAACTGGGAATTAATTGTACCGTGTGAAATGGTGTGCAGGATGAACACTTTCTTCCTTCCGTTTTATTTGTGAAATTGCAATGTTAATTGCTGTAGTTATTTGTATCTTGGTATTTCGTCCTGTTAATGAAGGGATGCAGTATTTATTCTCAGGGCGACTTATTCGGAAGCTATAAGATGATGCTATTATAGCTCGACAGATGTTGACCCACGATGCCACTGTCTCATAATCCGAACACCAAATTCGAAAACGGCGCTGATAATAACCAAGAGATATACACCAGTAATACTTGAGGGTATATTTGCTATGCGTCGATCTGTGACTGAGTCTGTACTCAAACCGAAGACACTCCAAACTAGTGGAAAACGTTTGATACGTTGCCACGTTAGATTTTTTACAGTAACCCTGACCTTCTTGTGATAATTTTGTCCGAACCTCGTTTGTCCACTACCATGACCTTCTTGTGATAATTTTGTCCGAACCTCGTTTGTCCACTACCATGACCATGGGGCATCAGTTTCAATGCCCTTATCACTGTTCTTAGTGAAGTTACTCGTCTCGACTGGTCTCATCGAAACCCCATCAAGAATGGTAAATAAGATATTTTATAATATAATAGAATCTAATACATTTGCTTGAAACTCCCTAGAGTCTCCATTCTTCTTGCCTGTTGATGAAAGTTGTTAATAATTAGCCCCACTCGTCCCTGTGGAACAGCCATTTTGATTGTATTTGCAGTCGCCTTTTACCTTCAGGTGTATGGCGATCAGTACTATGGAGGTCTGCCCAGAAAACGGACAGTGTATAACAATAACCCCCGTTGTCAGGGTTACCTAGTCGCCTCCGCCGTCCACTTATGGTCATTTGTCACATTACTGACATACAACCACCGCCCTCTATATGACGTTTGCTTACCGCCAGAAAGTACCGTGGTCCACGCTGGCCAAACACTGTTAATTTCTTACCTATTTATTATTTATTTATTTTTGTTTTATTTTTATTTATTTATTTGCGGAAGTGTGCGGAGTGGGTGTCAGTGCCTTCCATTAGAATATAACGTCCACACTGGCCGAATATTTCGTATGTTCACTTTTTCGGGACTGACGGTTCATTTCGCGCCATAACAGGCATGTTCATTTGGACTCGCATCCAGATCTACGTGGTTTAAATGCGCTGAAGACTTTAATTGACTAGCTTAGGATGAACACCAGAGAATGATATTGGAAGTTCTGTTTAACCTTACCAAACCTTGACTCTTTTTGGGCTCTTTGCTATGTAAAAGTTAGTAACGGCACCATATGAGAGTTTAAAATACTGGTTTCATATCGTAGATGACTTTGTAAATGATAGTTTCATCGTTCAAACCTCATTCAGACTTACCTCTTTTCGTTGAATATTTATTTGTCCCTTCTGACTCCTCGAGGCAACCGTAGTTTGACCACGTCTGGACTGACACTTGCTTTCCAATAGTCTGTCTAAATCTCCGACACAAACGTAACGTGACTTGACGTTGTCAACGTCATTGCAAGTAAGGTTATCAACGTTATCGGCGATTCGATTCACAGCGTAGGTTGTGTATTGTTGTCCCATTGTGACCTTAAAGGCCTGCTAGAATCAACAAACATGGCTAGGCTTTCTACAACATGATGAGTCGATCGTATTTATCGAATAATATTTTACATGTTATGAACAAACTTATATTTCAGGGTTATGTTGTGTAGTCTGTAATATACTTTAGTTACATATATACCAGTCGAACTCATATAGATAAGCACTTAAGTTTAAAGTTAATAAATAATCTTAAAACTGTTTACGGCTGAACGAATCGTAATTAAAAAAGTTAAATTTCATATTTGAAAAATTCCCATGGATGGGCTCGTTGCGATAGTTTGTAATTTGTTACAGGACCATTATCAGTACAAACAAACTATGAAATGGTTTTAGCCATAAATGGAACTTTTAGGACATGTTAAAACTAAAACTGGGTTTCAGAGGAATTTCAGAGGTTTAGCTAAGAGAGTGTGATATAATCTAAATACTTCATTATTCTTTTAAACTCAGCCTTTTTTACGCTTGTTTCAATCGCTTGGTGTGTCAGACTGACATCATTTTATAGCTTGATTAAAGCTTGATTGGACATATTGCCTGGCCAAGTCAGCATTTTTCCGTTTTGAAACACTGAGAACGTAAATCACCGAGGTGGTCCCCATGATGTCAAACTTCTTTGGCTTGGATAGCTATTTAAATAGCTACACAATTGTTGCGAATGATACCCATCGGAAAGTTAAACAGCATTTCAAATGGAGTGTTCGCTTCCGTCCAGAGCTGATAAAACAGAAGACGGTGATAGAAATCAGGGTTACTGTTAATTGATTACAACGGTTATGTTTAAGTTTGTTTTTATTAGATTGTGTCTCAAGTTTGGATCAAATATTGCAGCTCAGCATGTGTCATTTTTGTTCCTGAACCGAATATTTGATAAGGCATGACCTTTACATGTCGCTGATTTAATAATTAAACATTGCATCCGATGTGGTAGATTGGATTGTTTTAACCAAGTTTTGCAACGAATTGTTGTAACCATGTGTTGTAGAAAATAGTTCAGCTCGTTAAATTCTACGAATTTGAAATATTTTGCAATGGCCCGTTTCGCTTGTGCCAGAACTTGGCCTATTTTATCCATTGACTTTTTGAAATATTATGATGTCCAAGTGTCATGGTTATATTCGTATTAAAACTTAAGGCGTTAGCTTTTAAAATCATGAACAAGTCAACACAAGTTTAACAAATTGCATTTTTACTTTGCGTATTGACGAAATATAGTTAATATCAGTAACTACAAAGACAACTTCGGCGACTGCAGTTACACCAACAGAAACATGACGGCTACAAAAATGAAGCAAACGGAAAGGCGGATCCGGAAAATTTTGGTTGGGGGAGGGGGCGGGGTATGAATCAAGATCCATTCAACTTTATCGCAGTGAATACAAGATATATACACAGCAAGGGAATCTAACTTAGACATAAGCAGTCAACAGACAAAATTTACTCTAAAAGCTTAGTATTTTTAAGCTTACATGTATGTGTTTTTACAACTCTACTCTTTTACCTGGCTGGTGGTGGTGGTGGTGGGGAGTGCATCCCCATCTGCCTCCTCCACCCATGGATCATCCCTGCATGTACTTATACAATGTACTTACTAGATGCGAAAAACAAAATTGTTCTGTTCTGTTTTCATCCATAACATAAATCAGAAGAAAAGTTGACATGTAGTCGTGATATTTATTTTATTTCTCACTCCAGGACGCGTAGGTTTTCTTGAATAATGTTTCTAAAGTTCGCGTTGACATGTCAGATTAGCCTGTATATTCGTTCATATGTTACAAGGCGCGTGTATTAATTACAGACTTAATTGTTCACTTTCATCTCGCCTGCCTAGATCATTGACACGTTTTTTTTCTCTCGTACAAATAACACTTACATTATATTAATTCGGTTAATGTTGTAGTAGTGTAATGAATCAACTAATTTTACATTGTGATCGTCAACATCGTCGCTGTTGTCGTTGTTATCATAACCTGCATTGTCGTCAACAACGTCATTACCCTTTTACCTCATACTAGATTATTACCACTATCGTCATCATCATCATTCATCATCAACAACACCATCATCATTATCATCATACATTGAGGTAACTCATGTCATCATCGTGTCACAATCACCATTCATCTCAGTCCGATTTCTGTCAACACGCTTGTCATCAAAGAGTTTCCCCGAAACGAAACGTACAATACTGTTGTTGAAATAGCTCTCTCAGGGACATCTTTCAAACGAACAAAATTATATGTGATTAACACATGTTAATACCTTTTGCCGAGAGTCAAAACTCATACACGGCTAACCACAAACAGTAACTTACCTATCCTATAAAACGCGTATTTATTGTATGACATTCCGCATGGCAGAAATAATGTCAGTCAGTTCTCTTAAACCAAGGTCATTGATACCAGTGGCGCGATCGGGTTAAGACTTGACTGCTACCATGTAGTAACACAAAACCTGCTAAGCACGACTCGATCAGGCTAAGTCAAATAGTGTAGATCCAGATAATGCCAGTTCCCACTGGTTCTACACTTAACATATTCGGAATCTAAAGCAATATATCCGATTTACGTGTGTTACATTTGCTATGTAATGCTAGCAAATAACTCCGAAACATGGATCTGTAACAGATGTGGCAGACCTGAAGTTAATTTGTTTGCCCCTGTCTAGGGCATCTTTACGATTGTAATACTAAGCGACAACGCCCAGACTAGATCTCGAGGATACCTCTAGACTAACAAGAACACACCCTTCCTAGATAGTCAACTGTACTTATATTATGAAGTGAGTTAAGTCAAAGCTTTAGATGGGGTGCGTATATCTAGATTTGGTGCAGCGGTACATCACGCTATTCTCAGCTAAACGTAACACCGGAGTGTTCATACAATTAAATGTATGTCCGAGGTCAGTTGCGAAATTCATTACTAAAGCATATTTTTGGAGAAAATCTGGGTTATACACACAGTGACTTTCTACTACATGTATATAAATTATCCTATTGTATATTATGTATTTACTACTGAACATTTTACATGGCTGATTCACACTATTTAAAATGAACTTAAATAATTGGTGACATTTAGGTCCATTGGGCCGGGTGTGTTGTATTTAATGTTTTGTTTGCATGTATTGTTATACACTGCATTGTATTTAATGTTTTACTTGCATATATTTTTATATATTGCTTTGTACACATGGCACAATAATAAATAAACATCTATTTACTTACTTAAGTTACAATTATGATCGTCTCACATAAATAATCCCCGCATGCAAGTACTTCCTTTTATTTGGATTACTCGGGTTTTATGGATGTGCTGATTGTAGTGTATGTTTACTATCTTGTGTTAACCAGGTTAACAATCGTATACAAAATTAGTTCAATGATTTTAAAGCTCATATTTATGTTGTCATTACTGTTTGTAATTCACCATCTGTAATAGAATTGGCAATAAAGAGTTAAGATTTCTTACAAAAAGACACTACCTACTAGTTGGACTACCTCAGACTATTATCTAACAATTGAGACAATTTTCAGTCTATCAATGTTTCCCAATGTCTTGATGAGAAACAGTTCATCAGAATATCGACAAAAAAGACACCTCCGACATCTCTTCGGTTTCCGACTGTCCCCGGGTCCACATGTTTGATTATTTGTATATTCGTCTAAACTCTCGCACAATCGTATGTTAGTTAAAAATGATTGTTTCTTTTTATCCATACAAGTTATCGAATAGAATAATCAAAGCAATACATTAAATTCTACTGGGTAAGATGTCTCTGGTGAATGAAAGGCATGAATTAGGTGAATCAAATTTTCCAATTGTTGGTAATATCTTTGCCCCTACGAAAAATCAGAGTCGGCTTTATAACTTCTTTTTGATCTAAATTGTCATCCAAAAAACGGGGTCAAATAAAAAGACGAAATGTCGCGAATTGGACTCATATTTTCATAGTTCCATATTTTATGATGAAAAACAACAACAAACGCCGATTGCCATACTCAAGACAAATATTGTAAAAACGGGTCTAGATGTTGAATATGGTCAACGCTGGTCTTGAAGAAATCACACGAGGACATTTTAGGCATGAAAGTACAGCTGCTATAGATTTAATGTTCATTTGACGTAACATGGTTTAAAACAGTTTGGGAAATCAAGCAATTCAGTTCCGTCTGCTTCTAGCAGACACTTTTATACATTTGTATATTGCCGATTTTATAAACATATTTTCAATATGATAAGATCATCTTAATGTTATAAAACTACACGATATGTGGAATTCTTCTGTGTTTCTGTCTCGCGCCATTATAGCGAGGTGCTGCCGCCGCAGTTTCGCCTTGTTCCGTATGATTGGAATGGTTTATTTCAAAACTTATTTCTAAACGTTATGCGAGTTTATATTTTTTCCATAAGATATTAAAAAGCACAAAATTGTTTGTTCTGAAATCGCCATGGTCACGGTTGTGCGAAGATACGTGTCACATAGAATTATACGATCCGCGCTTCATTAGCTAAATTTTTATTGCGTCACCAACGAGCCAATTGGCGTTCTGTGGATGATTTGCGAGTTAACATGACGCCTATTATCGCATGCGTCAGACGGAGATATTCCAAGTTTTCAAACTAGAAACGGGTAAAGTAGCTGTAAACCGTCACGATGCTTGTCACGATGCTTGTCACGATGCTTGTGATTCTTCCATCCTTTAGACAACACAATAGTTTTGTAAGACACTATTCCATTCCATTATTCATTTTTTTTCGACAATGCTTTTCTTTTAGGACAAACAAAGTAACCAATACAAATTTAACAAAATGTGACGAAGTCGCTTTAAAGTAGGTAATGACCAACACGTGGATATTAATTGCTGGCGTACAGTTCACTGTAAAAAAGTATAGTTATTTTTTTAAGTGTCCGCAACTGGACGCTATGCAGCCAGAGTCCTTCAAAGTCACATAATCATCATCGTTCAAGCACCAAAAATGAACAAATAATAACGAGGGGTCTATCATCAGACGTTATTCCTATACAACTTTGAAGCTGCAGAGACGGGCACGAATTGCTCGAGCCTGAACTTTCTGTTATTATTTACATTCTTGCAGAACCATAAATAAATCACACCTTTATCCCATCAGCTGAGAATATTGCCGTCTGCTGAGCGCTAACAGTTTTGGGTGTGGTCTAATTACCTGCGTAGAAAAAACGTTACAGCAATGAAACCGCCGTCTCTAGTAAACAATCCAGCATTTCCCTCTTTCCACTACTCGTCGGGTTCATTGAACATGGCTGACAAGAATGTAGGAGCTATTATTTATATTATGTGTGTATAAATATAACTCCTAATAATTGATATAAATATAATAACTATAATTTTAAAAAATCACACTGGACGACCGTTATATTTATTACTCCCGCAAAGTTGAAGTTCTGTGAAAGTTTTACTTTTTGCTTGCACCCAAGACGATAGTTTGAAATTAAAACTATTTTTACTTTCTTTTCAGCTTTGTATTTTAAGAAAAACCTGCAATGCTGCCGTACACTGCGAATACAAACAGCGTTGTTTAATCTGAAATCTAAATAAAAACGATAAATATAGAACCGTGTCTAAAACACTAAGTAAATACCGTAGTATTTGTCAAATTGTGACATGTAAAAAAATTATTGAATAAAATTTAGGAAAACAAACCGCCTGCATGGAGGGCTTTGGCTATATGAAAAGTGGTTTATCATTTTCCTCTATACATACACCTTGTGGTTTTTACACTTTAGTTGTGTATAGAAATTCAAATTATTAAATGAATGTTTTATTCAATACATTTCAACATTTCTTGAAAACAAGCGTGCTATAGTATATATTGCAGTGAGAACACGAACCTTGAGACTGCTATCATGAGAAAAAAGTGATCGTATTTTCGAGTTCGTTTTCTTGTCAAGGCTGAAGAAGAGGCTGAAATATTAATCTGTCTTCACCCCCCACCCCCACCCCACCCCCAAAAAACAACAACAAAACACAAATACAACAAACAAATAGTTTTAAAAATTCGTTTACCCCTCAGGGTGTATTGCTGGAATAGTATGCATATCAGTATCTGAAGTGTTTCTCATGACGAAAGCTCCGGAAACAAATTCTGGTTTTCCAAGTGTTATTTGTATACAATAATATGTGCGTTGTCTTATATCGCATTAAGCGTTTTCCACTGAGCTTACCGCCGACTCATCATTCCATTTAATCTGTTGAGTCATTATAGCTAGTACATCACAATAAACCATTATAATTATAATTGATCAGTCATTTGATTGTCAGATAGATTTCAGCCAAAGACCCACCTGACCAATACATTATCTCGTCTCTCTATGTACCTGCTTAACACTGAACTAATTAGGCCGGTCTAAACAGTGAAGATCCAGATTAGCTATCTAACGCTGGAACTGGTTAATCCGAATCTACACTATTTGTTACTGTGTCAATGCAAACTTTATGAAAAAATGATTATGCCTTGTTACGTCTGAATGTACAAAAATTAATTATTAGTTTTAAATTAACAAAATAGCGGTATAAGGCTTTAAATCGATTTAGATCCAAATGTGTGAACTACATTCGTGTACCGTACATCCTCCTATCTGTACTCCGCTATCTGGCGCTGTCAATCATTGCGGTACATTCGTTAAAGGGCAGATAACCTCAGATACGACAGGCCATTGTTTGTCCCACACCCTTACCTGTGAAGCGCGAGATTACCTCACTGGGGTAGGGTATTAATGGGCGAAACATGGACATATGGGGTAAAACATGACTTTAGTGATATATTCGAATCCTAATTACGATAGTGTAAGTAACTGAATTATCGATAACCCCGACAAATGTTGCTTTTAACTCGCTTTCGGCGCCTTTTGCCCTTCAATATATTTGACAAAATTTGCTTAAGTTACTGTTTCACTCACCGTGATATATTTAAAGAATGCTGTCTGATAATTCAAATGTTTTATGTCATAAAAAAAAACAAAAAAAACGATTCCTTTTATTTCATCTGAATCATTACCAGGTTATGAATGATCGTTGCTAAAATGAGATTCCTTTAATAATTTATCATGTTTAATATTTTGTAAGTTACAAATATATAATGAAAATGGTTTAGTTTAAGACTTCAAACAAAACAAAAAAAGAGTCAACTTTGTACCGAAAAGATAAGGCCCTTAACTATTTAAACATATCCCCATCTTTTAAGTTATTGATGGTGTTGTGATAATTCGATACTTTCTTGATTTTACCTCTTGTTGTAATGGTCACTGTCACTTGAGTCACAATACGCTCACGTGCATTGCAAGATAACGACATCGATAGCAATAACAACAATACCAATACCGTCTGTCCTTAAAATACGTATATTTATCTATGAGTAAAACGCTTTTCACAACACGATACAGTTAGAGGCTAGCCTGTTTAAGGTCGTATTTTCTGTTATCGTCTGCTTTGATTCTGACCAATATTGAACAATACGTCGTAGGGCGGGCCGGGTTTAATTTACTACCAACGCGTGGTGTCTGCTGGGTGCATTTGACAAATCTGAAACTTCTGATAATACGCATTAAAGGCGTTATTGTATGAAATCTCTGTATATAGGAGGGGACATTGTCCTACAATTATCTTTTTTATTAACTGCATTTCACATCCAATTTTTACATTTTGTGTCAAACTTTGTAGGGGCAGATTTGAATGGGACAGATACGACTTACTCAACCCGCGTAAAATTTTCCGGGATGGGATGGGATGAGCCGTCATTTTTGCCGATTCTGTACAGCGACATTTCCATTATTATAGCACGGGCACTTATAACGTGCCCAGGGACTGAACCCGGCCAGTCCATTTCACTGACACCGACGAAGCAGGCGTAATGTTGTCCCCTTAGCCCCGAGCGGAGGGAGGCCACTACTAGCAACTTTAAAGTCTTTGGTTTGACCCGGCCGGGGTTTGAACCCGCGACCTCCCGAAACGCAAGCTGACGCTCTACCACCTGAGCTATTGCGGCCGGTAAATTTCCCGGACCATACAAAAATGCATCAGCATAAGTAACACTTAGGACAAAAATAACGACCCAATCTAAATGTATATCCGCCCCTGCTTTGAACAAATGCATGACTGTGGCGATTCTCATAGTAATAGGGGTTTTGATAAGAATTATGGGATATATTTTGAAGTTAAATCCTGGTTAAACCACTATATAATTCGTTATCAGCCTTGCGTCTTTTGTTTTCTATTGTATGACGTTTTAGTACATTTACGAAATTCGCTCAATAGTTGAAGATGATTTTTACTGGTTTTTAGTCTATCGAACAGACGTTGATCTTTGGTGCGTGTGTATCTGTGTGCGCGCGCGTGAGTGCGTGCGTGCGTGTATGCTTAAACTTCAAAGCTGTTTACCATCGTTTTAATAAAATGCATGCATAGGTGATTAATTTTACTTAAGACATGACAGAAAAAGGGAGTATGTACCTACATGTCGTAGGGAATGTATTTATAAAAAGTGTTTCATGTAATAAAACTGACAGTCCCGATGGGTTTACTTACATTAGAAAGAGTTGTTCATACTTGTAAAACATACATGCATGCACCATCTAGAAGTTAAGAAAAACGCAAAAGCCACGCCTTTAGAACACCCTGGCTATTTTACTTTCCATTTACAGAAATGGCCAAGATGTTGCGAAAGCTTCCACACTACCAGCAAGAACAGAAGACAAATATAAAAACCCACGTCTTATGAATGAGCAAATAAACGATCTCTGTAGTCATGAATGCACTATTCACTTAATAAATGCTGAAAGAAGATGAAAGATATGTATAAAAAACACTTACGGCATTGAATGAATGGGATCTCTTAGTGAGAGTTAATGTACATTTTGCACAATGTATTGTAAAACATCAATGTGGATGATCGTGGAGGCACCGCACACGTGTTTCTGAATGACAGTTTATCTAACTCTTGGATCAAAACAGCTCCTAACGGGGGTATGATGACGAAGTTCAAAACTTTGGTCTACTACTTGGAGAGAAGCAACACGCAGTTTATACCGAGGTTTAGATGGGTCTAGTATAAACATTGTCAATCTAATGCCGTAATGGCTTTAATACAGAGGGTGTGGGCTGTTGTTTTAGGGCCGAATGTGCGTAATGGTTAAGAGAATTTACGTTATCTTAAATTCAAAATCGACATAAATGAGTTTAATCACGTCTTAATTTGCAGTGTAATAATAACCTAAGTTTATAAGGTTTCCATGGTTATTTTTTTAGTGGCATGTTTTCATTTATTGTCAGGTTTTCATTGTAAAGTTTATATTGTTAGGTTTTCAAACAACCAAAGCGGCATGAGCACGAGTCGCATAAACAATAGCAGCAACAATCAACGACAATATAAACAACAGCGGAAAAAGTAAAAACTGTTGTTTTCGTCTTGTCTTTTTGTCAGTTATTATGACATCTTCTGGAAAAAAATAAATTTTGGACGTTTGTGTTACGTTTAAAGTAAAAAGACACCTTTAGATACATTCATTAAAAATACAAAACATGTTTAATTTAAAATACTCGCAACAAAATGCTAGAAAACACATAAACAGAAACAAAGCCTCATTTATGAAGATGGTTTAGAAGTTAAAGAACAGCTTTGACGTGCATGAAACAGAAAATTCACAGAAACTGTTTATGAGAAAAAATGATTGTGCATGATTTTTTTTTGTCAACGTGAGCCAGCTGAGATGAAACGAGTGTTGAATTAGGAAGTTTATTAAAGTAGTTTTCACGTACGTGATGGTTGTAAAGAAATCCCATCAACATGATTTGTTCATTATAAATGATGTTCATGTTTTATGAATAATTACTATGCGAAGCTGGTATAAAAATATAATGCAAAATTATGGAGCTAGTTTATAACTATAAAGCAATATAAACTCGGACGTTTAGAATGCTAAATGTCTTTTCCGTATATACGATTCAACATTAAATCAATGATTTTCGACTTGCTTCTTATTTAAACGTTTGCAAATTTTAATTCAGTTAATGATAGCAATTGACAATACTTCATAGTACTGGGGTTTTCCTGTTGACGCTAAAACAACTAGGTGAAGTACTGTTGTGTTGTTTTTAATTTGTGCCTTAAGATAGAATACGATTTGCTTAATAAAAAAATACGTCGTTCGCTTCTCGTGCATCTTTCTCCTGCTATTTGTTCAGCATTAAACCCCTTTATTTATTATTAAGGAAGTTATTTTTCAAGCTTTTTTTCATACCAATTATTTCAGTAGTTTCAAGGCATTGAAAAACGGCTGTCATGTTCGGACTATCTTTTATATGGCTATAATACTGGCAGTATTAAAGTAGGGCGGTACCCTATTTAGAATATTGTCGAGATTAAATTTGCCCCATTGTCAACTTTTAGGGCGTTACACGTTTAAACTGCGGAGCCTTTGTATCCAGCAACCGTTCACGTGTTTGTTTTCAGAGTGTGTTTTGGTTGTTATTGAAAGCAAAAATGTGACAAGATGAAATATAGGTTTTATGAATGTCTCTGTCCCGATCCCTTTTTATTACTATCCGTCGCTTTTTATAAGAATTTGTATTAATTTGATATTAACACATTTCTGTATTGGAATAAAAGTGTGATGGCATTCATTGGTCAGTTTAAAAGATAATTTATGTTGTTTGACGTGAGAAGTATTTAGATTACGAAGACATGGATATTTTGTAAGAAATTGTAGCAATTTAGTTTTATGTTATTTCGCCTTTACATTAACTTTTTTTTTGAGAATATTAATTAAGTTTCTCTTCTTTTCTAAAATCATATTGACATACTTCCCCAAATTAGCGAAGTAGTAATATATGTACATTTATTTGGAAATGTATCATGAATTTGTATTTCATAATCAACTATTAAACTTTCTCGTTTCTCGTGTGTAGTATTAACGTTTGCATTATCTTTATAATATAAATTGTAGTTCCTAATATTTCTGTTGTAAATAGGAGTAAGCGTAATTATGTCATTTTGTTTAGTCATGGATTAGGAGCAAACATATTGTCCGATTGTTAATCGACTTGGTCGCCAGTAGGTGATTCAGTTTTGATGTTGAAATCCCCGTTCTTATCTTTAAAACTTCCTGATTGTACATTTTGGTTTAGAATCGAGCAATCCGCAGTGTTATAGTGTAGTGTTATTATTCTGTCATTACTCGATTAGAAATACACATAACAGGCAGGGGTTTTTTCTTTAGAAGGAGGCGTTATTTTAGGTCGTGTCCATGCATGCTTCAAATGTTAACATGACTATTTACATTGTTAAAACTAGAAGTTCAAGTGATTTTATTGTATGAAGCATTCAATGGTGTGCGTGAAAATTAGTATTAAAATAAAATGAAATGCCGATTTACGAATGAACAATGCCGCGCAGGAATATCGCTTAGTAACTCTAGGGAAAGTTTGAAACGGGGAGCGAACTGTGTGCATTATCTACTAACCCAAAATATTAGCGATATCCCGCGAGGGTCCTCACTGGGACTTAGTTTGAATCTCAGTTTGTTTTGGTCGCATCCGGTAGCATTAGTGTCAGTTTTAAAGACTTAATTTTAGTTAAAATGTAATTTATACAGAAAATATTTTATGTCTAAGAAAAAGTTTCTATTATCTGATGTTAGTAACTAGGTTGTTACGTTTGTAATCTATATTTTCAGAACAGGTGGTCTTTTTGGCAGCTGAAGACTGCTTTCTAATGCTTTGTACATGTGATTTACCACGGAATAATTTTGACCGTTAGGCCTATTTGCTTACCGTGAATCGCCTACACTGTTCACTTATACCGCCCAAAAAACTTTTTGGGGGTGGTTGGAGCGGGCAAGCGCCGGATCTTGCTGAGCGCCGGGTCAGGCATCTGGCCCCGAGCGCCGGATCTGGCTGAGCGCCGGGTCAGGCATCTGGCCCCGAGCGCCGGATCTGGCTGAGCGCCGGGTCAGGCATCTGGCCCCGAGCGCTGGATCTGGCTGAGCGCCGGGTCAGGCATCAGGCCCCGAGCGCCGGATCTGGCTGAGCGCCGAGTAAGGCATCTGGCCCCGAGCGCCGGATCTGGCCCCGAGCGCCGGATCTGGTCCCGTCTACATAAAGTATGAACTGTGTTTTGTAGGGCTGTTGAGTGTTTGCGATTTCAGGTTTCCCTTTTATATAAAAAGATTAAGTGGAATACTTCCTCATATATACTGATAGTAATTACTTTTTTGTGAGTACGAGTGTAAACGTGTTAATATTTTCCGCTTCTTTTCAGGTAAATTGCTGATGCATGGTCCTTTCTTCGTAAACAATGACGTAAGAATAAGTTGCAGTAATGTCTTATTACATATTAAAACTCGAATCTCCTTGCCATCAGATAGGAAACACAGGAACAGCAGATTTTAGTTTGTTCTTAAACGGGTTGTTGTGCTTTTGTATCTGTTGTAATTAACAATTATGTAATTAAAATTTTTTGAGGGCACCACTTTTTATGATAAACGATTTTTTTAATTTATACATGGCTTTTGAAAAATGGTCATGCATTTTGTCATTCATTATTTGATCTCCTAAATAATGTAATCAGCGTCTATATAGAAATCTGGGTTTCAAACGATTGTATGCAATTTGTTGTTCTTTCTTCTTAACTGATATTGCATAATGACACTCGCGTTTTTGTGCTATAAGGAAAATAAAAAATATAAGGAAAATAAAAATATATAGACATATTTCAAAAATAATTAAAATTAAAATCCACCGAAACGCCTTTTGCGAAAAGTCAATTATACAAACAAAAAACATTGGTAAAAGGCAAACAAACCATTCGTTCACGCCCTCTAAACAGCAAAACTTACGTGGTCACATGCGCGTGAAAATTAGCATTAAAATCGGAATATGTCCAGCAGTTAGATACAAGTTGTATTGGAGAATTAATTAACTTTGATTAATTTAAAGCTGACTGGACACGTTTAGCTTATGACGAATAGGATCACGTGATATGGACGTCATAGTATAGGATTTCATCTCTGTCGAGCCAGTGACCTGTTTGCCGTACACGCGTGCTTGTTCTCGCGCAAGCGCAACTTGAATATGAACTAGATAGATGGAAATAATCAAGTCGCAATGAGGTTAACTACCGTTACAATGCTTTTTATTGTTTCAACCTAATTACGACATATCTTTTGAAGAACAGCTGTTCGCATGTTTGCAAATAATCGGCGATGGAACTTCAAGCTATAATTCATAGTAACTTAGCAAAGTTTCATTTTTGTTGTATTTGAATGCATTCTGCACAAACGCTGTCCATATCGCTTTAAGGCAATGTTAATTTCTCCTACGTGAGGTTTGGGCGTAATATATTCACTCTTGCTTACAATGGTGTACATATTTAATTCGTGTTTGCATCTGAAATAAGCACGCGGCTTACCACAGGTCGGCACGTCGCTTAATTGTGATGAAAATGTAATTTCTTGTGGTCAAAAAAATTAAGAAATACGTGCTTTATATTATATTAATCAATGGTAAATTTCATATTTTAATAAATCACCAAAATGTCAAGGTTTGTACATTTATCACGTTTCATTGACTTATATTCTATTTATGATGTAAATCTTTCACATAAACATTTTATGTACTTATAAAATAAAGGCAGTATTTTATTTGATTTGCCAAAGATTTCTTTTTATTAATTTTTATTAAGCTATGATCTATAATGTAGTGGTGTTATTTTCAAAAGAATATCACAAAAATAACGAATTGGGATTAAAATATAACATGGAGCGTTTGGTCAGTGTCTAAGCCCTTGAACTTATTTCAAATGTAATGTATGATACTAGGCTCAAATTACTGGTATATATTTCAGTTAAGATTTTGCACATCTTTTGAGTGTGATTTACGCACTATTTTTATAGGCATGTTTTAATTCTGTTATATTCATTTTACCTGACAATGCTAAGGCATTATTATATTTTATTTAAATGTTACAAATATTGTAATAGTGAATACTTGCGAGTCATAATTAAAAGCGACTTTTTCACATTTGGTAAAATTTGCATCTTTTGTTATTTTTGTTCAAATAATACTTTGTTAAATCAGCTGTGAATTTTCGAATAAAATACTTATTCGGACTACTAGATTATATGCGAGCATGTTGCCATTCGAAATATTGCGTTTTCTTTCAGTTGAAAGAATGAAAAATAAAAATACTGTAGCGACGCTTTTCAACAATCTTTTAGCCATTTTAGCTCATCAGCATCGTATATCGACAAATACAGCATGAGGTCCATAACTCATTATGCGTCCATTAAAACTCATTCGTATTATATTCGGCTCTTTCCGTACACGTTCGGAAAAGAAACCTATTTCTAAATGTAAACTAGCCGAGGTGTCCTTAATGTTGTATTCGTTAGCCAAAAACAATACTGTTATTGGGTTCATAAGTCGTAATAATTGAAATTCAATGAAGCGCGGATGGCGTGGAACCAAATGTCCTTCCCAAAATGTGTGACCATGCCGCTTTAAGGTTTAGTTAAATCTTAACGGAGACAGGCTTCTGCTATTGTGGGACAAAGTCTTTGGATGAAACTGTTTGTTGTTTCAGATATAGTTTCTTTGAGTGTACGATAAGGCTTATAAATTGACCAGAGACCATATTCATTTGAGGCAAATAGTGCTTACTTACCTGTGTATATCATGCCGTGAACACCTGACTTGACAACACACTCAGTTATATTATCTTAACACTGGACCGACCAGATGTTGAGCTGCCGTAATTTTTGCTTGAGAGTAAACAAGGGAGTTATTGGAGCTATTACACTTAGATGTGTTTCTTCTGTTGCGATCCTGGCTTCAACCCTGGACCTCTAGTACCTGGAGCTTGTGCTCTACCGATTGTGCTACTAGGTTCGGTGTGATGTAAGTAAATTCTGATGTTATTTATGAGCTGTTGCCTAATGTAACGCGTTGTTGTTTGGTTTAATGGCAGGTTAAAGGTTGGTAGTGTGTGAAGTGGGATGTAGTTATGCTTGCCCTGAGAATGGGCGTGTCCCTCTTTCCGTCATCTCGGCATTAAATAATCCTTCTTATGCAGCATGTTGTAATTCACCATTAATAAACCCTAGTTCATGTCTTCCATAAAAGTATCAAGCCCTATCGCTAGAACAGTGCAGGTCCAGTTAAGACAGTTCCCTGCGGGAGTTTGCTGTACTGGATCTACACTGTTGGACGCTCGGTATGCCGACTAAGAGTTGAATGAAGTGGATGATGCGTGTGATGTCTATCAACATTAAAACGTAGTCATTTATCTCCTGTCTAGCGATGTATTGTATCTTTCAGTAATAACTACTGAAGCAAATCTCGCACTATCATAATGATAAAATTCTAATGTGTATGAGCGCATGTGTGTTCTTACGTGCGTGCGTGCGAGCGAGCGTGCGTGCGTATGATTTCTTTATTTTTTTAAATTGTGTTATATTCTTTTTATTAGTAAGTGTGTCATTGTTACATGTCAAATCACATTAACTTTGTTTCATTATTTTCAGTTGTTGTTCATTTTTATAAAGTTTGCAATGGTTGTCAAAATTTGTCTTAACCCGAGATTTCACGTGCAATCGTGCTGAACGAAATCAGGAATGTTGATGGTGATTTCTTACATAGTGCACACTTTGTTAACGATTTTGGGATGGGTGTTCAGACATAATGCTCGCATTTGTGTATTATTTATGTTTTACAAACCCACAAGTGTTAAGTCTGAATGAACGTGAAAATGCATGTTTGGTTTTAACAACATAGATGAATTTATGGGTTGTTTTCACGCTAGTTAAGCATATTCTGATTGGGCTTCTATGCAAGAAGTGTAGATCTTTACCGGACAGCTGATAAGGCGTATGCATGAACTACGTCTGTTGTAGAAAATGTTAGCTGCTACCTTAATTATATAGTAAAAATATAATTCCTTCCTGGAGGGTCGGCAGTGTGTTGTCGGGACAAAACAACAACAGCAACAACTAAACGAATAAAATTTCATCAGCAGACATAACAACAGAGACGGCAGTAACTTTAGTCAATATTTAAGCCACTGCGTTTTTAATTTCATCATTATTATCAAATCGTCGCCGTCGCTTTTCACCGAAACACTAAATATTGTTATTGCCTATATATCACCATAAATCACCACCACCATCATCATCATCTGTATCATCATCGACAGCAGCAGCACCACCTCCACCATCATCAAAATCATCTATATCATCATCGACAGCAGCAGCACCACTATCATCATCATCTATATCATCATCGGCAGCAGCATCACTACCACCATTATTATCTATATCCTCATCGGCAGCAGCATCACCACCACCGTCATCATAACCCAGGTATCATTCAAACCCATCACCATCACAACCGCCATTATCATCATTCCTACCACCACATCCGCCATGATCACCTCGGACTCCATCATTACCCATTGGCCCCATCATTACTAGCTCAGCCCCGTCATTACCAGCATGGCCCCATCATTACCAGCTCGGCCCCATTATAACCAGCATGGCCCCATCATTACCAGCATGGCCCCATCATTCGTTATTACCAGCATGGCCCCATCATTACCAGCACAACCCCATCATTATCAACATGGCTCCATCATTACCAGCTCGGCCCCCAACATTACCAGCATGGCCCCATCATTACCAGCATGGCCCCATTATTCGTTATTACCAGCTCGGCCCCACATTACCAGCACCGCCCCGTCATTACCAGCATGGCAACATCATTACCAGCTCGGCCCCATCATTACCAGCATGGCCACATCATTACCAGCATAGCCACATCATTATCAGCTCGGCCTCCATCATTACCAGCATGGCCCCATCATTACCAGCACCGCCCCGTCATTACCAGCATCGCCCCGTCATTACCAGCTCGGCCCCATCATTACCAGCATGGCCACATCATTACCAGCATAGCCACATCATTATCAGCTCGGCCTCCATCATTACCAGCATGGCCCCATCATTACCAGCACCGCCCCGTCATTACCAGCATGGCAACATCATTACCAGCATGGCCCCGTCATAACCAGCATGGCCCCATCATTGCCAGCATGGCCACATCATTACCAGCTCGGCCCCGTCATTACCAGCACGGCCCCGTCATTACCAGCACGGCCCCGTCATTACCAGCACGGCCCCGTCATTACCAGCATGGCCCCGTCATTGCCAGCATGGCCCCGTCATTACCAGCATGGCCCCATCATTACCAGCACGGCCACATCATTACCAGCATGGCCCCATCATTGCCAGCACGTCCCCATCATTACTGGCACGGCCTCATCATTACTAGCACGGCCCCATCATTACCAGCATAGCCCCACCACTACTAGCATGGCCCCATCATTACCAGCATAGCCCCAACACTACTAGCATGGCCCAACCACGACTAGCATGGCCCCATCATTATCAGCATGGCTCCTACCATTACCCACCCTTTAATAATCGCATGTACACAAAATTAATGTCTGCAGTTGATTCTTGTATCGTTGAGAAACCTTGTGTTTATATTTCTCAAGCAAAAGTCGAGATTGTACTTTACCCGACGTTCGTATCTGAAAAAAATACCCGCACTATCTGTCGGACTGGCGTTATGTCATGTTGATGATATTTTTCTTGAAAATAAACAGAAAAATAATTATTCTACCTTGAAAGAAAAATCCACAGCGATAAGTGATACTGTATCCGTGTTATAACCAAGAAGGGTTAAAAGGCTGTTACTTCAAGATGGCAGTGTTCGCCAGTTTATGAACGGGAATCTTCTCGAAATTTGAAAGCACTCAAGAACAACATGCAAATGCTAAAATACCATGTTTATATATATTATATCTGGTATAGTTTGGTCAAAACATCATTGAGCGTCCACGGTCTAGTGCTTAAGATGCTGGACTTTGGATAGGCCGGTACCGGTTTAAATACAGCAGCCGACCACTCGATGTTTTGTCCTTAAGCAAGATACTTCTCCATCAACTCAGTACCTGAGTACTGGTTGTAGCCTACACAGGAAGTGGCCAGTCGATAGAGATAAAACGCAATTGCTAAAAACGTTGTTTCTCAATAGACTTTAAATGAAAAGGATTAAAACAAAAAACATAACATCAAGGTAAAAAAGAAGACCAGCACAACTCGTAGGAAAACATGTGGAAGTCCTATGAGCATTGCAAAACATACCAAATTCTGAAAAGACACAGGACAAAGGTATTCACATTCAAGCCAAATGTAAAAGTAAAGAACAAATATGTGATGTAGTAATTCAACAAAAAGAGCGAACCCAACAGTCACCAGCACCCATTTCTTTTTAACAAGCCATTCATTTTACAGTTTTGTGTTAAGAGATGACCATTCTGTTACATACATTTTTCTACAGATATTAGTCAAGTATAGGTTTTCATACATGTGCTCATATTTTGTTAGTCAGCGATATCAAATAAAATCAAGCGACTGTAAAGAAGATATAGCTTTAAAACAATAAAACGTTCGCACGTCCGATTTTTAGAAATTTGTGTACATTTGTAAATGTATTCAATACTGGGAACACCCACCACACGCACACACATACACATATGTACAAAACACAACACCCATATCAGTATATCACATATATCGCAGCTAGTCAAAACAAACCAATTCATCAAGAATCGACGTCTTTGAAGGTGGTATCCTACAATTTAGAGCAATTTTTTCTTTCTCAAATAACAAAATAAATTATTGTTCCTGCAAAATACTGTTTAATAGTGAACAGTGAAGCATAAATCCTAACTTGTCTTTGCAAACAGGTATTTCCTATAGCCAAGCTTCACAGTTATCTATTTTTAAACTAAGAAAACCACATAATCACTTACTTTTGAGATCACTTTACTTGAACGTCCGGGTAATCAGCTCTAATGTTGATATCTAATTTTAGCTGCAATCTCCATCGTACGTATTTAGTAGGTTTGAAATAATGAACAGTTTAAGCGATATATTTCACGATTAGTACTTTCTTACAATTAAGCTAATTTCTATTAACAGCCTTTACTTAAACTAAGGTATACGTATATGAACCAATAGTGCAAGCATTCTTCAGAACAGAGGTAAGGATATTGCTACATGTATTAGATGCAGGCAAACTGTTGGACACTACCTTTAAGTGAACTTTCTATATACTTCGATTTGATGTTATAACGTTGTCTCTTGTGTATAAACTCTAAAAAGCAAACAACCATCTTCTCTGTCTCTTTAAGGTTGTTTTTTTTTTCATCTTGCAAGATGCAAGATGGCGTGCAGACTGCTGATCGTAAAAATTGAACTTCCATCTGCCCAACGCCCCATTCTTATATCATAAAAAGTCCATTGTTTTTGGTACTTATCGTCAGTGTGCCCGGCTTACAAAGCTATGACTTGCTTACAATCAAAACATTATATCAATAAGCACAGCTTCGTTTACGTTACGCCCATTTTAATTCATGAAGTAAATAGAAAACGTGGTTATGAAATTCTGATAGCATATTTTGCAAGACTGCTGTAGTTTCTGTTGTTTTAATTGGCTTCTCTTTGCTTTGTGGTTTTTGTTCTTTTGTTTGTTTGTTTGTTATTTATTGGGTTTATCGTCCCACTTGAAGCAGATATAGTGCTGCCTTCACTGTGTATAGCATGCCGTGAACACCTGGCATGATACCACACCCAGTCACATTATCCTGACACCGGGCCAACCAGTCGTGGAACTACCCTTATATTTGCTTGAGCGTTAGCAAGGGAGCTATACCACTACCATTTTTAACGACTTTGGTATGTCGCGGCCCAGGATCGAACCCGGGGCCTCCCGTACTTGGAGCCGACGCTCTACCGATTGCGTTACCAGGTCCGGTCTCTTTTGTTTGTTGCATGAAGTACATCGCTGCGTTACAACTTAAGTCATATAATGAGCCGACGTCCGTTTTTCCTGTCTAAGTAGAACCACCGATGAACCGCACATCACCATGGCATTTCTTATCCCTTGTAAGTTCTCTTTCCTACTTACTGGTCGGTTGATTGTGTTGTCAGTAGTCTACGGAGTTATCATTTAAGCCCAGCAATCTAGAATATCTCAAACTGTACATTCGGTAATAAACGCCATGCGAATACGTCAGTCAATCCGCTGATTGGCTGGATAGTGACGAAATAATATAAATACATATGATGCGCAGATCATGTGGTCCTGGAATTACTCCAACATGATCGAACCATTCTATGCACTGTTCATAACTGAAGTACACAAATGATTAACATCCACGTATGTTCAGTTCCTAGATGTACTAAGGGGAAAAAGAAAGCCTTCTTATTCGACATTGTTGTAATCGTAATAAGAGTTGCCTTCAATGTTGTTGCTAACTTTTATTTGTAATGCATTTTTTTTTTGTTATTTTTACATGACCGATTCACGAACTGGTAGCACAACACGGTCAATTACTTTGACTTTCCTTTTGGAGGTTTGGAGGTTTTACCTTTTATTTCGATTCATTGAGCACACACCGTCCCTGTGATTTTGCTGTTGACGCCATAATCTTCCTACGTCTTAATCATAGCATTATTCACAGAACATCTAACCTGCTTAGGCAGTAAAGTCCAACAAAAAATAACAACACAACAACAACTGACATCATCATTGCATAATACATAAGCATACGATGCATTGCTAGCTTGGACGGAGTAATTTTTTCCTACAATTATCATTCCATGTTTATCTACGCAATCAAGTTATTTACATTCGTCCTTATACGGAAGTTTAATGTTTGTATTCCCATATCGATAAGTTTTTAATTGATTTATCTCACACACAGAAAATATAAACAGATAACCGTGTATGTTTTTTCTGCATTTCGTTACGGAGATCCGTCTTACCAACAACCCCACAAAAGAGTAACTTATGGTTCGAATTTTGCTGATGTTTATTTCCACAGCCAGCGCCCTTTGTTTTAAATGTGTTTTAAACTGTTCCTGCGTGCTGCTAATACTTAAACATGTGCTTGGTATCGGAGGTGATTAAGGACGTTTTCTTCAAAAAAGGAAATTAACATTTGATATACGAGCAAACTCACAATGACTAATAACTGTCAAATGAGAGGTATTTCAGCTGACCTACGGTGCGCCGTTAGTTCTACACAGTCATTACTCTGGGGCTTAAAGTTTATCAGCCAATAAGTGTAACGTTGTCGTTATTATGTATCTATCACCAAATGAAACATTGGTATTCATATAAAACTTATATAAAGGTATATGAAGTTCAAACTTACATAAACAAGATTTTAACAAAAGCCACTTGGCCTAAAAATATTCGAAATGATTTTAAGGTGGTATCCGACAGTTTGGACTAAAGCTTTTTTTCTCAAATAATTTAAAATTCATAGTTACCTATAAAGATCCTGCAAAATGTTGTTCATTGATGCCCTAGGTCTGTGTGACTAGCGAAGCATACATCCCAACTTGTCATTGAAAACAGGTATTTCATATCCGAACCACGTTGCAGAGATAGGTATTTTAAACCTAAAAACACACGTGACAACTTATTATTGGAGATCACTTTATATCTTCATCCGGGTAGTCCGCTCTGACGTCGATATCTGTTTTTAGCAGAGATCGCTATCTTGCTTATTTATAGATTTCGGAAAGAATGAAAATTTAGTCATTTTTGTCTCAATATGTACTGTCTAACAATAGAGGTAATGTTCAAACTCGGCTTTACTTCGACTAAATAGGAGTGCATGCAGAAATTATGCCCAAATATCCCGAAAACAGTGGAACAAGTGTTGTAACATGAATTAGATATAAACCAACTGTCGGATACCACCTTTAATGATTCTAGCAATTAATTTTCTTGGTCAAGTACCGAAAGCATGATGTATGGCTAGCCTTTGGCATAGTACCAATTTGAAACACCGTTAAGCAATTCTTATCGTTTTGAGACTTTGATGGAAAATGTGCGTTTCTTTTGTTAAAACGTTCCATAAAGCTTGTACAACCTGAGTATTGTAGAAACATACAGGACCAGTTCATTGGTTCAACTTTTAATTCCCGTAATTGGGGATGGTTCTTAAACAATGCCTTGTGTTTGATTGTAATGTCAAAACACACATACTCGTAAATAGTAAGTTTAGTGTCGCTTAAACCATGGTGTTAATATAACGTCGATTGCGAAACCAAATGTTAAATTTTACTCACTGCATGGATGAGTATAAATGGGATTGTAAGTCGTTTCTGTATAATAACACGAACAGACTTCTCAAAATCTTAAACAATCAGACTACACCAGCGAGTTTACCTAATATGCTTGAATAACATATTGAGCCATTGACAGTTGAGGGGGTTGGGGGTGGGGAATCCGAGTCAAATAACCAGTGTTTAAGTTAGATCTTATCATTACTAGTACGACAAGTTCAGGAGCCGCTCATCCAACAGGTAACTTCTCAAACGTGTACACTGTTTAAATCATTTTCATTTCCTACCTGAATATACTGCGGCTGACTATCACCAGTAACAATCGCACTTAACCTGACGTTAACAGTTTTTCGACGAGACAACGCCCTGCCATTTAAATATCCTCGCATTGCAAACATTTTTTACGCCTTATTTGCAATTCAGAAACTAAGCAAAGAGTGAAAGAGAAGAGGAAAGAGAGACTCTAGCTATTTACGTATGTTTTACTACGCCAGTTATCGCAACTTCGAAGAAAGTAGGTATCTTTCTTTGATAATACTGATGGAGGTTTCAGCTTCATTTGTTGTTTTTCGGTCAACGCCTAAGATAATAATGTTGCGCCCGAAATGTAGTTCCAGTCAAGATTCGTCTTTTTTGCTTTAACTCTACAAAAAGGCGCGGAATCGCGTTCGTTCACATGCGTGGAGCCAGGTTGTGTGCGTACAGTTTTTGTCCGTGTTGTAGTATGAAAGAAATCAGGAACTATTTTCAATTATTTAATAGACGTTCAATCAACACCGCGAGTATATTCTGATTTCTTTTATCATTTTTTATTTATTAATTAATTGAAGCAAAGGAATTTTACTACTAATTACAGCATGATTTTATTATTTTAAAGCCAGAGAAAGGAAGGCTTCGTCTATAAAACAAATTTATTAGTAATAAATATATTGCATTATATGTTTCCAGTTCAATATATGTTTAATCAAGTTTTAATATTTATTATTACTATAATGTTTAATCGACAACTAATGCTATTTAATGTTAAATGCTATGGTTTTATTATCAATATTTGTAGTGCATAATTTATTCTAACTCCTTGTGTGCTTTGTATCCTGTTTTCGGCACAATCACATGTGTTGTTTCGAAGGTGAAAAAATATGCCGACACCGTTTGGCTAAATATTTACGTCTAGGGCGTGCTTTATTCAGTATCCAGAATACAACATTAGGTCATCTGTACGTTTCCATAGATACACCTGGCCAATGAACATAGTGTCTTCAAAATGGAGCAAAAAATGGCTTGTGCATACTTGGATAAAAGCAATTGTACACCTTTATTTACAGACGCCTAATAATTTAATAACTACTGGAATTCATTTACAAAAAGGGGAGATAAATTTCATCTTACTTTAATACACACTTTTACATTACAATTAGGAGAATATTTTGTTGTCCAGAGATAAGCTCCTTACGGGCTCATTTGTATAACTTTCAAAGTATTCCTTGAAAGTAGCATCCGACAGGCTGGCACCATTTTTTTTTCTAATCTAACGACCTAAATAAGTTATTGTTACTTGAACAGATCCTGCAAAATGCTGTTATTTGATGTCTTACATCTACGTGAAAAGTGAAGCAATACATACCAGTCGTAACTACAAATATGTACTTCTTATCTTAGCTACGCTGAATAGTTAGCTATTTTTAAACAAAGAAAACCACGTGACTATTGGTTTCGAGGAAACGTTATATCCGTTCTTTGTACCTATTCTTTACACCGTGCTATTAATACTGAGGTCTATTTATAGCTGTCAAGTCTGCATAGTATGTTCCTTTTGTCGGATCAGTTTTATCGATTTTAAACTAACTTTTGGACGGACGAAGAAACATACATAAGCAGAATATAGGCGTATAAATATGCCTCTGGATCATATGTATCCTTGTGATATGAATGGAATCTCTAGCCACCATTACAAGGTGACTCGGCAGTCGGTATAAAATAACTTTAATCGAGGCTGAATGATCGGTCTTGGGGAATGAATCCGTCATACTAATCTCAGACATTCTGACATTTTTCTTTCTGGCAGATGTGATATTTCTTTACTTCGTGGCGCTAGAGAAAATGCTTGAGAATGGATTAGGAACCGTGTGTGTGTGTGCGAAAGAGGTTACAAGGCTAGCCGATAAGAGCATAGCTGATTCATGTAGAGCGGCAATACATCCCATAATTTTTAAATAAAATCTTAGTTTCATATTTAAAGCCATGAAGCTCGAAGGTACACTGTAATTGGTACGTACCAGTTGAAACAGGGACTCAAAGGAGTGATTGAAATCTTTCAAAATCATAATATTGGGTTAATTAAAATATGAATGTAAAATTAAATTTCATTTAAAGCATGTACCACTTCTCAGTGGCGCTGTCAGTCGAACATTCTAATGCTGTACCAGGATTTCATGTGGTTGGAATTCTGAAAAAAGGCCTTCGGGATCGGGACACGAGCCTTTGCTGTGGGTGGCTAAGTCTTTACTAATTTGTTGACTCCCAACATGCTGAGACCTCAGATAGATATGGGTTTTTAGCATGCATATATATATATATATATATACTTCAATGAATGTGTGTTTATTTTATCTCTTCGACTTTAACTCTTGGACAAATGTTGTAATCAGGGCGGATTGATCTGTTGGCATTGCATGAAAAAAAAAGAGAAATAGGAAAACATACAAATTCAAAACAAGAAACTAGAGCGCCATCTGTCAGTAGAAGCTGTCATCGTGGCCAAACATGATATGTTTGTTTGGTTGGTAGAAAGGCTATGATTTGGGGCGGGATTGGTATAAGTATCGTTTGAAAAATGGCGAAATGAAAGCTTGATAAGGACTATTTGTTCAATGGGTGGCCCCGGTTGTACGGCAGTTCAAATATCACCAGTATCCCAGTGAATGACCCCTACCACTCACCTCAGCGAACTAGATACACTGTGATGGGTATGTTTATCTACCTACCTGCAAGTATGGTCAAATAGGCAGGGCCGGATCATCAGAGAGTTTTTTAAAGACTACTAAAAATGAATGTTCTGAGTAAATTAAAAATGAGACAATATTAATAAGCGAACTTAAACGCTACAATTTTCCCCGCAATTTGTTTCAGACATTTTAATTGGCATAGCTGCTGTGTGTGTTTTAACTATGCTATGTTGTAAAAAAACCTTAAATACTGACAGTTGCCAATGGCACAGTTTACCCAGTTTAACGGTTCATGACGCGTGTTTAAGTCAAATTGCATCCAAGTTCAACAAATCAGAGAATTTACAACAAACTCAGATGACTACGTCAGGGTTGTTTAACGTTAGCTCCATAACGTCATTTTACCTAGATACAAGTACGCCAATACCTATATAACATATTTGCCTATTTCTTCTTGAACGGGTAGGAGGTAGGACACGCCATTGTCCGTTTATCTTTGCTGAATTTTAAAAATGTCGTTAAATCGAGATCGAAGCCGTATAACATTGGCTGGTATAATCATAAAATGTTGTGTCTTTGTAATTCGATGTCTCCAGTTTCGATTGGCAAAAACGGACTGAGTTACAAAATAAATCTGCCTCAACATAGTCCGGAAGTGTTGTCTTTTCTGCCGCAAGTGTTTTCTCAGCAAATAAAGCATATCATAAGGATCAAGAAAGCGTAATAAATTTTCTGAATCCACTTTGCAGAAAGGCTGACAACCGCCGATGTAGTTTCTTAAATTAATGCGCGGAACTATTTTGCCGTTTGCTCGGCAAACCATGTCCCAGAGGGCAGTGGCGTCCCATTTCGGTTGTAGTGTTCTGTTAATTTGAAAGTCGGAAATGGTACATATATTTGATGTACATGGCGAAACCGGTTACTAATAAATTGGTAAATAATATCAATGATAGGTAGAGACCCCCCCCCCCCTCTCAGCAAACCAGTGTAGGATCAAACGACAGCTTGCCTTACAATTATGCATAGCCTGCTTTTTAATTTGATGATCCACATAAAAGGATTTTAATTGACGTATTGGTTTTGACATGAAACAAAAATACTGTTCAAAAATATATCAAACAACACACAAACCCTATTTGCATTTTATTGGCATGAATGCATACTACAAATACATATACACTATGTTTTGCCAAATTAATAACTATATATACAAATGCATTTTATTTATAAAAATACATTTACAAATACATAAACATATTAATTCATAACGATATACATAGATGTTTCTGATTGGATATTGACATTCACACATTTATAAAAACAACAACAACAAAAACGTACAACATATTTATTTATATTTATTTTAATTTTAAATAAAATCTAGTTACTTTATCTATCGGTATCTACCATAACATTTCATAATTCCATTTTTAAGTAGAATACGAAAGGATTTTCAACGCAACCAACTGCGAAAACGCTTTCGTTATCCGCCATGACAATTGCAGCGAGCGAGTTGTGAATGTATTTACCAGTGTTACTAAAATAAGGATTTCTAGTTCAAAACTTCTTTTTGTTGGATGGTTTATACATATTTGTAGAGGTTATATATGTCTCTTTTGAAATATGTAAAGTTAAGTTTAAGAATGTGTGTAGATTGCATGCAATCACGAGTTAAACGCGACCCTTTACCATTAAAATTTTATAGCGTGTAGAACGTTGCTCGCAGTATACCACAAGATTTTGTTGCCGAGAATTTCATTGGCTACTGAAAAGGTCAATTTGAGGTGAACCGTAATGGGAAGTCATCAGATCCTATTACGCGTAATACTGGAGCTGATTTTAATGAGATTGTATATTGACTTAATGTATGTATTATTGTCAGGGTTATTAGGGTATCGTTTATGGATTTAAAACAGAATATACTGATATAATGCACGGTGTCTAGAAAAAACAACAACCGGAAATTGGGGGCGAACGTCACTTGACAGCCTCAAGACGCCAACCGGAAGTCGTCAATATGCCTTTTGTCGGAAACGCCGGCGTATGATTGCTGGTCGGTTTACATGCTGGGAGTTTAAATAATGACAAATAGCGCGGAGAAGTTTATGTTTTGGTTCCTGTCGTTCTTCTCCTAACGACCTCGCGTTTCACAGTCGTCTAGGTAACCGTGGAATGAACGTGCAGTCGTCTGCACCGGCTAACATTCTCCTTCCCCACTCTTACCAAAAGGTGAAGGACGCCACATGTAACATGCAAAACCTTTGTTTTATGTTCAGGGTCTTTATCCTAATTATGTGCATTTAGTATTTTTCGAGACAATCATTGTAAAATGCATTTTCTAAAAGGAAAGCGATCGATATCAACTTATATTTGACATCTGTTTTATAAAAATCGACCCTTGAGCTAAGGCGTTTGAAATAGCGAGGTGTTAAAACGAAGTGTTCATAAGTCAACTCTCTTTGTACTTGATTTTAGTTAGATTTAGCCTTTTACGTTATTTAGAGACCGCAGGTTAAAATATTTTTGTACTGTTTATTTTTCAAACAACATACATACACATGTGTTCCTGAAGCATTTGTTGTTGTTGTGTGATAATTACATAAATACTCATTGAGAAATCTTACTCTTTTGTTTATAACTCTTGGCCTTGACACCATCATAAAATGCTTACAAAACTGTTTACATAGGCAAATATCTAAACAAAACACTGGCGATCATTTGCACACAAAAAAAATCCTATTAGCTACGAACTTATCAAACCGCAGATTATATGCCATTCTCAATATTTACAGATAAATCGTGGCTTGTGTACTGTCGAGATTGTCGTTTGTCGTTGCTTTTCTTGTGGGATGAAATCGTTTTTCCACGCAGCTATTTGTATGTATGACGTCAGTTGACTTTTTCAATGAAAGCGGTCGTATACTCGCAACATTCCAGTTGGGACGCTGTAAACTACTCTCGTTAGTTGTTGTTCTGCTGCTGTAGCACCCAACCACCTTGAGTCTGCAAATTTGCAGGCGATTCCCCGGCTCTTTTTATTGTAGGGTGAGACCGTGAAAAACCGGCGCTATCATAGATATTAGCGGGCAGCGCCCAACCGTTTTATTGTGGTATGAGACGCAAAGGGCTGATGCTCAACTTGCATACTGCAGGAGTTCAAGTTGATGCTGTGCTGTTGTTATGAAAGCACGTTTTATGATACGATAGTATTTTGGGTGTAACGGAAGTTTATTTTTATTAAATCTGTGTCTGTCTGGGGATATTCCTGGAGAGTAAGAATTATAGTCTAATGGTCTAGGTGTTAACTCTATCGACACAAACGCACGTGGGCAATGGGAAACGTTTTTTTTTTTGTGTTTTTTTTGTTGTTGTTGTTGTTTTCTTTATTTTCGGGTAGTGTTTGGGGGGGGGGGGGGAGGGGGGCTGTTGTTTTCTTTTTTTCCATTTTCTCTTTTTTTCTTGTTTGTTTTATTTTGTTGTTTTGTTTTTGTGTTTTTGTTTTGTGGTGTATGTGTGATGTGTGCGTTTGTTTGTTTTTGTTTGTTTTTGTTTTTTTGTTTTTTTAATTTTACCCGCACAAATACGAAAAAGACTATTTTTAATTTAAGCAAAATTAATTCATAAAAATGTAGTGGTTGCATGTTTTTTTTTTATTGTCACGTCTGTATGTAATCATTGCTGGAAAAGTCATGGATGGCGCCATGTTGTTCTTATAAACCAGTGAAGTGCGGCGCTTTCATGCATTGAATTTCGGTTATTATTTAACTTTGGTGAATATCAGAATTAAATTAGAGTGTAGTTTGAAATGTTACTACCTTATTACCCGTCACTTAAAAATGTTAATGTTTCATATGTGTTTGTATGATTTGTTTAACTTAAATTGCATTTGTTATGTCGATGTACTATGTGCACGTCAACTGTTATGCTCTATTCTATTGTTTGTATTCGGATCTTTTCTATACATCCATAGACAGTTCGATACTGTACATAATTTAAAACATGAACATTTGACGTCATCATGAATCTTTTAACAACAACAAGTTTTTGCTGTTTCTTGGTCGGATTGTTTAGGTAAAAATATTCCATTTTTGAACAGGACCTCGACGGCAACCTTTAATGCTTTGCATCAATGCTCACTTGTAGGTAAATATGACCAGTTTGGTAAAAATATACCGCGGCTATGAACCGTTTGTTCTACGCGCTCGTGAACTGTTCGTTATTACTGTTTACTTTCTTTTTTTCAGAAGCATATGTGACTATCTTTTATTAACCAGCTTTTTGACTTCAGTAGGTGAAAATGATAGTATAAAATGTGCTCGTGTTTTACATAAGCAAAATTAAATTTATCCTTAATTTGCACATTCATAATTTGCTAAGTACGATAAAAATCGAGACGACCAAAATAGAAGATATATAGGTATATAGGCTTTAATACAAGAAGTATATTAACTGCAAAAAAAAAAAAATGCGCATACAAAGATGATATGAAAAAGAGATTATTTTTGGTTTTTATTCTACAGTATATTTTAATGAGGTTATTCACCTCCCTCCGACAAATGCATCACGTCCGCCTTTACTCTTGACCTTTCTGTGCTTTGTTCTACTTTTTGATTATCACGGCGTGTCGATAAAACAGGTAACCGTTTAATCACTAGTGATAATTCGAAGCAGCAGGTTTTCTAGTTCGAAGCACACTGTACACTTGCGTGTGTGGTGGGTGGGGTGCAGTTTCGTAATTGGCAACGTTTTAAACCCGAACTTGTTTCCTAACCAGTGGTATTCAGTAATTATTCGTCACACAATACGTATGATAGCGTTACGGCATCCAAGTCATTAATTAAGCTCCAATTTGGTCCTTGATGATAAATCTTCGCTTAATTAGGGTGTATTGGTGGTTCAGCCTAGCTTGTTGTCAGTTTGTCAGTAAAATATACAACTGTGGTGATAATTTATTTCTTTATAAGACAAACAGCTGGGAGGGAGGCATTGTTAGTATGTCACCTGTTATGTTTTATGGTTCCAGAAGGACGCGTTTTTACGTTATGAATATTCGCACCATACGTAAACTCAGCATACGACGTTAACGCAACGTACTGACGTTAAAAATAAACCTTTTATCTGATACATTTATTAATCTGATACATTTATTAATAACCAACAGCCAACAGTGCAACTTCTGGTATGACTGCTTCCAGCGTTGATCTGGCTTTGCACTATTTGTCGAAATCAAAAATACTTGTGCTAACCAGATAATATCATCATTCATCAAACATCTTGCATTCAGCGTCATTTTGGCTTTTATGCTTCCAAATGTCAGTACATATTAAATTATTAAGAGGTGCCTTCTTCTAACGATCAGAAATTAATACACACTTCTCGAGAAACAGTTGGCCATGTCACCTAATTTATACCCACCGACCAACACCAACAATCGTCATTATGCGAATAATCGTTGTATATTGAAGTTACTGTATGTATATTCCTCAACAAAACATACGGGGGGGGGAGGGGGGGGGAAGCAGTCACAAACACATCTAAATTATTTAAAACAAAATCGCCGTGTACGTGTTTCTTAAAGTATTCGACAATTAAATGCATCACAATGTACGTTGATGTTGTCTTATTCTTATAATGCTACAATTTTTTACTAAATATTCCATGCAGAACATATCGACTGAGACTTGGGAGCCAAAAGTGTAGTACCTGACCGGAGAGCTCCCAGCAGGGGCTGCTTGAATTGGATCAAGTCGGTTTTGAAAACTACCTATATTATAATACATTACAAATCTCGAAAAAAAAACAACACCACTAACAACAACACACTAAAGTCCATTCTTTCAATCAATGTATAAACCCTGGCTCCGATAGTAAATACATGTTTGCAATTACAGATGTGGAGGTATGCTTTACTGTTTTACACAGTTCTATGGGCATTAATGGACAGTATTTTGCATGGACCTTTTCATATAACAATGACTTGATTTATTATTTGACAAACATGTTTGGTCCCTACTGTTGGATACCACCTTAAATACATAACTGAAACACTTGTTGCTAAAGGTGACATTTTTGTATATTTCAGGTCAACAATAACGGAATCATCTCCTTTCCTAGCGAGTTCTTCAAACATACAAGCCAACAAACTTTGACAGTCCCAGTATAGAGAGTACTACCCCACCAGTTGTCGCCGCATATTGGTCGGACGTCGATATAGAAAACATCCGGGATCTAAACGAATCAGTGTTCTATCGACTGACCAATGACAGTGACGTTCTTAGTAATGCTTCGTTCGACGTAAGACGTCATTTCATTGGGCAGCATTCATTTACTGCTCTGGAAGTGTTGATTGTGACGTGGTATAACGTTGGATATTACGGCGCACAGGACGCTGGAAAGAATCTGGTGAGTGTTAAGTCAAAGGAGCGACGTCGTGACACGTTTTTATTGGACGTAAGCGGTTCGACTTGTGTGCAGCATATTCTAAAAAATTGTTTATTTCCAGTTCCTTCCCTTTTTAATTACTCACTTTGTTTTGGATCGAAGATTAAAACGATGTTGTCAAACCACTGCCAATAAATAGTCGCGAGAAAAATCTTTTAATTAATAAGCCATTCGTATTAATCAAGGGGTAAATAAATGATAAACTAGATCCAAATAATCCTGATTTCCAACAATAAGACATATGATGAATAAAAACACAAACATGGCCCATGTATTACTCTTACATGGTGCCGACGCGTTACAGCATAACGTTACACCTAAAGCGGTTTTGCTAAGGCTTTATTGGACCATTAACGCTCAATGCTTATTAAACAATTAAAGGTGGATCCGGTAAGTTGAAACAAACATTTTTTTTTCTCAAATAACCTAATGAGTTATTTTTACCCGAAAAGGTCCTGCACATGTTGCTCATAAATACCCTGGATCTGCGCGAAGAATACGGCACATGTGCACATCTTGTCATTGCAACCAGGTATTTCCCATCTGAGTCACGCAGCAGAGTTATCCATTTCTGAATTAGGAAAACCACGTGACCACTTTCTTTTGAGATCATGTTACTTGATCTTCTAGATAATCAGCACTGACGTAGATATCTATTTTTATCTGAAATCCCAATTTATGGAAATAATGGACCTAAAAGCGATATATTTCATGATTTGTACTGCCTAATAATTAAGGAAATGTTATAATCGGCCTGCACTTAAACGAATGTATAAAAAATGTTTATAATCGGTCTTTACTTAAACGAATGTATAAGTGTATGAAGGAATTGTGCACACTTTCCCCAGAAAAGGGGTAAGATGTTGTTACATGTTTTATAGTGAAACACTGTCAGATATCACCTTTAACATTGTTTTCTGATTTCCCATTTTTTCCAGAGGAACACATTCCAGACCGTGCTAATCACGGACGGAAGGTCTTCGTTTGTCATATTTAACTACAACAAAACCGTGTGGACCACTGGTGCCAACAGTGCAGGCGATACCCACACAGGGCTAGGCGGAGAGGCGGCCGTGGTGAGTAAATGATTGATTGATTGATTGATTGGATGAATGGGTGAGTGGTTAAGTGAGTGAGAACGCAAGTGAGTACGTAAGTGAGTGAGTTGCATATATATGGTAGACATCGTGTTTAGTCCTCGCCTTTACAGAGGTCGGAGTAGTGGTGCCTTTTTCATAGTGGTTTGTTTTAGTGTCGGATTGTCGAAATAGCGAGATGTTCGCCTTCAAGGTTTTGTCTACTAGTTGGTTCTTATGCCAAAAGAAAGAAATTTGAAAGAAAAACCTTGCACTTCTTTAAATTTGGTAAAACTGCCTGATACACTTTTAAACTATAAATATTGGTCTTCACAAAGTTGTATATCTTTTTTTCCACGATGCAATCTATTCCGTTCGCCTTCAAGTTAAAAAAAGTAAGTTCCTGGACAGTTTTTTCAAAGCAGTCCGGTTTAGGTCAAGATAAATGAATTATAGTTTTATGAACGGCGGAAATGTGTCTTCTTTCTATATGAATGTGAAGTTACAGGCTTATCCCTCAAACTTAAGCCCGCCGATCCCTACTTGCTGCCATTGGGATTTTTTGTAGTAAAAATAACGATTTTTCGTAGATGGGTTATACTTTAATTCTCTATATTTAAATAATTTTTTCTGATTTTTTTTTAATTTTCGGGAATGTTGTAAATTGATTTATAGCCATGCAAAAGATCAAATGTTTCATTTAATTTGGCGATACATTTAGACATGCATGTTCACTACATAGAGTAATGAAAGAAAATCACCAAATTGCAAATATATTTATATTTTTTTATTTGTTTGCGCACCCCAAACACAACTAATGTCGGAAAGTGTGAAAACCGCAGCGAAAAATAAATCATAAAATATCTCCATAACAATATTCTGTGTGTAAAAGATTAATAGTTGTTAAACATTCCGTGTCTAAAGTACTCAGCCAGGCAAGAAGAGAAAACGCCCTGTTTGTTCCTCTACCGTGACAGCTAACGTTTTTGGGCGGGTTACTCTTTCACATTGATAAACCGCGCTCCGGGATTCGACTTAGGAGCCGCAAAATTAATTTTGCACCTCTGTGGCAGATATAATTGTGTTCGCAGTTTCTGTAATTCACGTGCACGAGTGCAGTTAGGTGTTGTTGTAGTTATTGTTTTTTGTTGTTGTTGCTGTTTGTTTATGTTGTTGTTTTATCGTAATTGTGTAGTTATGGGTAAGCGCGTTTTGCATCCCGGTGTGTTGTATTGGTTCGTGTGTCATGTTGGTGGTGTGCATGATTATATTTGTGTGCATTTAGTGAGATTTAAATCAATTGTGCATTTAATGTGAACGCATTATAAAACGCATACTATTTATAAGGCTTAAAATGCTTCTTCAGTGTGAATTTAAAATTAAATGCAGTATAAACACCCCGGGTGTCGACTTATTTGAAACCTGGCATTGTCGCATAATCACTAGATTACACGTGTACATATACTAAATGTATGTATATTTACTGTCCACGACTAACCTGCAGCTAAATATTTCCAGAATTCAACAAAATTGTGTACAACGTAGTTTAATTCTCGAGTCCCCTGATATACATGTATATTTTGTTCCAGTGTACTGAAGCAACCTCATGCTTCAATGGCAGCCCATGCCCAACCTTTTTTTTTCTTTCTGCGCAGCAGTTTTATGCATCATGATAATTCATTTTGCTATCGTCCTCATTAATAAATTGTGTATGAAAAGATAACCCGTCAAAGATTTACAAATGTTTAACAGTATGCGATGTCCCGACATCGTACAGTTATAGAAAATAAAAACTTCATTTCAAGTTTACAAAAACAGAGCTGCATAATGGCCCAATATGGAGGCGGAAGAAGCATGTTTGCTCAAATAGAGCTGTATTGCGGAGGGTTAGGGTCTTTCTAAAATCAGATGTGGCTTAAGCATTATTCTTCGATCAAATTGAGTGCTTGTTCTCTGTGTATAAAATGATAATATTTTAATGGGCGTCATGTATATTTTATGTGCAATAATACAAGATAAAGCATACCTTTTTGTTACTGAAAACTATCGCTGCTCCTTTCTTTTCAAGCATGCTGATTATGTAGAAAAATGGGAAATTTTAGCACAGTCATCTAAATATGAAAAACGGTGTAATAAACTGTATTAAACATGAACTAATACTGAACAGAGTTACATCACTTTAGCTTGCCATTAAGGAAACCTGATCCCTAATACTTTATATGAAAGAGGCAAATACTGAATAAGTTGGTTGACAATATGAATCCGATATAAGGGTTTTTAAATAGCCTAATACCTAGCAAATATGGATCGTTTGAATAGATATGCAAAAATGACGAGTAGATGATGTAGAATTGTGTGTAGTCCGTGTCCCTATTATTTTCCTTTATTGAAGACAGAATCAGGCGCGGCTTTGGTTCACTTAGCAAAAATGTAGACTAATACAAAAAACAAAAACAAATGCCGACTGTGATAATATGTCGTGATTTCAATCTCCATTATTCAATTATGGGAACATATCATCTCTAACAGTGTGCACAATTACTGCAATAATTATTTTTCCCTGACATGTTATGGCAAGACGAGAAGTTAATTTCAATGTAATTGAATTCAAATTAACTGTTTCTTTTTTGCACCTATACGCTTTGTAGATATATATTTTAAATGGCTGAAATAGCGTGAAACCATCTTAAAATGCATGTAATTATCACAAACTCCACAAAATATGTTATAAGAACACAGGATAACATATATAAAAAAGTATCATAGTTGATAATGATTTAATTCACATGTTAAGTGTGGCTTATCAATGAGGGCAACACGTTTTCCAACTCTGGGATTAAGCCCGATGATTAAAATTATAAAGAGAAAATCTTTTCAAAACTAGTCACCGACACATTCCAAACAAGGGCGTACTACTTTTTCAGATTCCTAAGGAGGCAGAAATGGGCCGACCCGATTGATGTTTCATTCAAAATATGTCTTGCAAAGAAATCTTTTATTATTTTCAATGTTTGTCGTATATTTTTTACAGAAAGTATTTTACGTGTTTGCATTCGGATCTAGGATAGCACAATACAATTAGATATTTATGTGTGAATAAATAAAAATATTCATTACAAACATACAATGCAGAAAATTTCTACATACAACAAACAACGACATAAATTTATAAATCGCATTTTTGTCCGAAAAAATGACGAAGCTTCAAATCATAATAATATTATAAAGTGTAATTTCGAATGCTAACGTTCTTTGTTCATATATTGCATAATCTTTTATTCGGCTTTTATGTTGGCAAGCGGTCCCGATTTCATATTTACCATTTCGAATTAGCCGCTTTATAAAAGCTTACGTAGGAAAGTACGTGCCCCATGACTTAGGAATAAACAACTTAAACCTATGCATATGGGCATTAAACTATGACCACGACCTCATGTAATAACATTTTATTTCTTATTATCGTCTTCATATGGTTAACTGACTTAGTATAATAGAATTACTCTCTCTCTCTCTCTCTAATTTACATACTACAGCGAAAAGCATTCAAAATGTTTGAAACAAGAATGTCTCAAGCCGCCACGAATTCAATATACATTTAAATCAATGATGCTTTCATCTTTCAAAATGCGTAAAAGAACCTTCTCAAGTATGACGTAATCGTCAATTCATTCATAATATGTAATGGCGAACGAAACTCAACACGTACGATCGAATATTACCATAAGCGGAAAATACCGCGTTTCTTCATTCATTGATAGGTTTAATTGAAAACTGAGAAAACAGATGACGTAATGCAACTCTGTACGTGTCTTATATGTGCTTTATATTTTGTAAGGCTTTATATTTTGTAAGGCTTTATATTTTGTAAGTCATTTCTAGTAATCATGACGTTATTTTAATAACCGATGACATCATTCTTTTATGTACGTATAAGTATGAAAAAATGCCTCTTTATTTCCCTCGTATGTTTGACTTTAGAGATAATTTGAGGGGTCAAGCAAATATAACTAGTTTCTTTATTAAGTCAGTTTTTCGCTATTGCAGTTATTATATACAAAAAAAAACTGCTCAAAATTATTTTTGCGCAGTGGTTTTCCTTTTTATTGATAATGTCCATTTAGGATTTAGCGATATTACATAGTTAACGTAATTCACCTCTTTTGCATTTTTGTGTATGAAAAACAACAACACCCGGATATGATTCTTTATATATATATATATATATATATATATATATATATATATATATATATATATATATATATATATATATATATATATATATATATATATATATATATATCCTGTGCTTTTTCAATTTTGATCGTTTGTTATGTGTTAATTGTACATATTATGTGTTAATTGTACACACACAAAACCTTTACGCCTATCTGTTTATATCTGTTACATCATAAATTACAGTGTATTTACAACAGCAGTAAAAAAAAACCACTCGTCTTGGCTTCCATCATTTATTTATTAACATTAATTTTACCGAGAACGTGTTTGTAATACTCTATGTTTGTATTGTAAAAGCGTTAAGAGCGTCCTGTGATCATGATCAAGCTTCACGCGCTCTCCTGTTTGATGCAGACGTCAATGTCCTTAAAGCGCGTCTATTTATATCTTGGGCGTAGTCACATAACCGATATCAACCATTGAGGTGCATTCCACACACAGATTTTTGCCAGGTAACAGAATCTTAGGATAGTTTGTTTACAGCCTAATTCCACGCAAAGCTACCCCACCCGCTTCGTCTTCTATCAGAGGAGACGCTAAAGACTTATTTTCAATGCGTTCTGAAGTAAAATCGCCATCGGTTTAAAGGAATAAACTGAAAAAAATGGGCAGCTTTAAATTTTGGTAAAAATAGAATGGACTTTCCTGTCATTTAAGCAGTTCAAACTAGTAAAGCGCCGTAGTTTTACATATGTATAACTTTAAACACTTTATAGCTTATTATTTATTTTGAGACAATTGTCAGCATACTGTAGGTTTGTCACTTTAATATATTTTGACCTTGACCTTTGGGAATGAACCGTATTTCAAGCCATTATGTATGTCTCAAGTAGCTGCATTCGATGTTTGGATTACTGTTTCAAAAATAAATGACAGTTAAATCTACCGAAACTTAAACATGTTTTTGCCTTCTTTTAAACGGCTCGTTTAAACACGATTTCTCTCTTTATACAAAAAAGTATGTCATACACTAACAACTTGGTCAAGGATTTATGACCATTCTCAAATATGTGACAATAGGTTGTAAAACTCTTCTGAAATAATAAACAAGGTCAAAACAGCCATTAAATCATACCTGTAAACAAGCTGAACCACTTCATATTGTTTTTGTGGCCATTACACTTGTAGTTTGTTGCACTCGGAACATCTTGGTACTTTCTACGGAATAGGCGTGTCCGGAAACCTTCTGGTAGGTCGGGTACAAATGATATTAATGCAGATTGTTGCGTTTGGAACAACTCGTTGATGAATAATTTATCCTTGAATATGAATTACGGAAAAAGACAAAATGTGTTCTGATAAAGAATACGAAAGTGTGCGATCTTTTGTGTTTGTTTCTGCATCATTCTCTCTCTCTCTCTCTCTCTCTCTCTCTCTCTCTCTCTCTCTCTCTCTCTCTCTCTCTCTCTCTCTCTCTCTCTCTCTCTCGCTCTCTGTGTGTGTGTGTGTGTGTGTGCGTGCGTGCGTGTGTGTGTGTGTGTGTGTGTGTGTAGAGAGAGAGAGAGAGAGAGAGTGTGTGTGTGTGAGAGAGAGAGAGAGAGAGAGAGTGTGTGTGTTTGTGTTGGGCGGGGGGGTGGGGGGAGGGTGCGCGTACGTGCACGTGTGTGTGTTACCTTTGTCCATAGTGTAGGTAAGTTGCTCTTTATCGTGCTTAACTACTGAAATCAAGCAATGTGTACCTCCCATGGCCAAGTTAACTAAGTTTTGGACTTAAAATTGAAGGGACCACAGATCCAACGCAGATGTAAGCCCCTGGGCAAGACTTTATACCACCCCTTGCTCTACTTTACCAGTAGATATAACTTGAGTACTTGGCTTAAGCCCCACGGGAGAGGACAGTCGAGAACAGTAATTATTGGTTGAAAAAGAGCCCTGTTCAGCCTAGAACATAAAACAAATACACATACCTGAAACTAAGCCTTTATATTTCAGGTGGGGTTCTACTCCGGAACAGTGGGTTCCTTTTATATGGTCCCGAATTCTGGGGCTGCAGCGATCCGCAATATCAGTCAGGAGAGCAATATCGGAGTTCCGGGCAAGTTTATTTTCCGGGTCGACAGTAGGATTGACGATCTCAGCTGTAAAACACGCGGTAAGTTACGTGGCTGTTAAAGAAACATATTCTTAGTTTCAAAATGAAACCAGTTGTCCTTCATGCTTACGTTCATCTGATACGTTGGTAGTGGTACCATCTCTGGTGTTCTTGCAAAATGGTCAGTGTACTGGAAATCGTCTCCGTAATTTCCGACGATACAAAAGACGCCGCTACTAAGTTATAAATGTTCAATGACGTGCTTTAAGTTTTTTTCTTCTTTAATTTTCACTACCGTCAAGCTATAAGTTTATCAATATAGACAGACACCCATTTTCATTGTGGCACTATGATCTTACTTCGATCCTATATTAGAATACGCAACGCATGTCACCAAATACAAACTGGTTGCAAGTTTATTTGTAATTTATCTCGGTATTTAAAACTTCTTCCGTTGTGTTTTTTTTTTTTTTTTGCGATTGTGTATTTGCATGAGGCGAGCAATATCTGGAGTATGTTTACACAGTACTGTTAAGTGCAGATTCGTATTGCACGATAGTCTATCTGATGGCGCATTGTATGCTCGCTAGAAACCGGACACGGCAGGAATACATTCTGGGCGGGCCTCTCTTAATGTCGCATTACTTGAGAGTTAACTCATTGCATGATTGGGGTGGACATATCTGCAAAAGTCATATCCTGCTTCACTTGTCAAATACATATACGTTTACCATTCAATGTTTAAAATGCAAACACACAACTAAATGCAAGGATAACTGGATATACTGCAAGAGACGCCGCAGCAAGTAGTGCAGATCCTGGTAAAATCGCTGTGAGAATTTGCCGTTCTGGATCTACATTATTTACTTATTTCTTACTTAGCAATTTTGTAGTTAAACTGTTGATGTTCACACACTCTGGTCTTGCTGACCGTCAAAATAATTTTATATCAAAATGGCGGATTAGTTGCGTTCTATGCATTGCGTGTCTTCTTTTATCAGTCGATTTAAATAAGTGTTGCGAATGTTAAGCCGTATCCACATTTAAAATAATTATGTTCAATATTTATTTTTATGTAAATCGGAAAATTTAAATAAGAATGGTACCGAATAAATGTTAGCAGGTTGGTTTGTAACGAAGCAAATGACCAGTTACAATTCCAGCAATGCCATTTCAAACGGTAAAACCTCTTAATGTTTGATTGCAACAACCTGTGTATCCTGTATTCTGCGAGTTTTATATCATTTCATTTTACCTAACCCAAACTGTCGTCATAATGGAAGTAGTGTCGATCGAACCTCCGTTTGAAATCGGGTGTCGCAAACCATTTATGTTATAGCAAATGGCGGATTAATATTTTTTTTTTTTTTTATAAGTGACGTCAAACAATTAATCGATCTCTTTAACCAGTACTTAAATTCGCCGTTAATTAATTAATATCAAACATAGACAAAAGCTATAGCGCCATTTTCTGAAACCGGACATAAAACGTCTTCATGATCGTGCAGTTCTTATTTCAAAGAAAGGTGTCGTACAAATATATTCTTATTACAACACGTGCTTCAAAGTTTTATATTATACTTAATGAAGTTTACAGATGAAGTCACCGTATGCAAGTAAATAAATATTTTTACATGACAGATTTTCAGAGCACTAAACAAAACAGACGGAACTTGACCAAAATTCTTGTCGCAGATCAAACAAGCGATTTTGGTGCTATGTAACCTCTTTCTTTGTTACTTCTCGAATCTAGTAAAAGGATCACAGAGTGTCGTATTAATATATTCTTTTTCAGAATTTATATTTTACTTTTAAACAACGAACCAGTTTTCTACGGACAGCAAAAACATGTGTTATTTACTGCTATTTGATTGAAATAATGTTTTAAGTAATGTGATTCCTTGATGATATTTACGCATTCGCTTTGTCTCAGAACTGATAACAGATAACTTAATTATGGTATTTCACTCCATTTGGTATCGGTTTTTTCTTCTTCTGACTCAGCCAGATTGAACCTGGATAAAAGTTCATACCTTTTATATGCCTACATTTGGAGTAAATTTAGTAAATAACTGTAATTTAAGCTTTTAAAACAACCAAATTGATTGATATATCAACATCAGCATTTCTGTACGGCCATTTTGCAGGTGTCTATAACGTGACCTACGAGATTAAAGTTTCGGATATATTCGTATTTACGGAAACAAACAAATCATTTTGTCCGCAAAAACGTAAACAATTGATTGTAAACTGTTGCTTTGTAACAAAAATATAAAGTTTCTCATCATTTGGATTTTTCCAAAAACTATTATGCAGTTTTCTTCATTTCTGAGCGGCTCCAGTAAGTGTTAAAGCAAACAAACAGTGGCATTTTATTTTCATTTATATAACTCTTACACAATAGTGTAATATTATGTAGACATTTTGTTTCCGGAAGATATTATCATTAATTGAAATATATTCGGTTTCCTAACTCAGTAGGCTAACCTAAGAACTCTAACAAATGTCGAATTTAGAGTTATGAAAGTCAGAACTAGCATCTGCTGTTAGTATATTAAGAATAAACATGCATTTATTTTTAATTTTCAGGCCAATTCAATTTAAGTCGGACGTGGATCAATATGCTAGGCGGAGAGGTTCTGGACATAGACGGGCCTTGCTTCAACCCCAATGTGTCTGTCATGGCTCGGTTCAAAGATATCAACGTGACCTTCCCATGTCACGTGACAGGAAGTCAGTCAGCCACGTGCGTAACACCGCCCGTGTTCAGAACAGGCGAACTGGAGATAGAGATAAACCCTACTGGGACAGGCTGGGATTTGAGTAGTTTAATAACAAGTGGTGAGTGATTTAACACTGTGTGATTGGTGTTATATAGAATTGCAATAGCTGTTGTGAAACACTGATTGATATATGACATTGAGATATTGATATATATATATCACCAATTGATATAGGCTATAACACTGTATGATTGGTGTTATATAGAATTGCATTAGCTGTTGTGAAACACTGATTGATATATGACATTGAGATATTGATATATATATATATATATCACCAATTGATATATAACACTGTTTGATTGATGTCACACTGATTGTTGTTGTACAAAATGGCGAGGGATGTAATTGCATATTTAATTGATTTCACATAACACATTGTTTATTGATGTTATATAACAAGTGACAATTATCATATGTATTATTGAATTATTATTGACATATTAATGAGTAAATGTTATATAACCATTTTGAAGGATGTTTCAAAACCTTTTAAGTTCATTCAATCTAAATACTAGTAGTTCTAAATATTTTGTTTCTTTATTATTCCCTACTGTGACAGAAAGTGGGTTACAAAACCAAAATTTATTTCCATAGCAGAAACAAAATTATGATTACTCTGTTTGGGTTAGAATTAATATTAAGACACATATTTTACTACTATTTTCAGTAAACCTTTTAGACGTCCCTCCCCTGTTGGTAAGGGAGGACACAGACAAATGGCTGACTAGGGCAATGGTGACAGCATCTTGGGTTTCAGACTTGATCCCTACCTCAGTCAAGAGGCTTGAGGTTTTGGAATACAAGGTGAGTTGGATTAAGGTGGGACATTTTGAAGCAACCTCTTCCACAAGCCTATCGATGCTTCCACTTACAAGAAGTATGTGTAATGATGAAGGTGATTTTGATGTACACATGTGACGGGGATTATACAAATTACTGGCTGAACCCTGGACAATACTCATTGACTCCAATTAATCTGATTTAAATTTGTTGAGTGTCTGTGTTCTAGTGGTTGGGATGTTGGTCCTCTGGGTCAGCAGATTCTTGGTTTGAACCCCAGATCACCCACAAGATGTTAGTTCTTAGACGTTACTTTGTTACAGCTTAATGTCTGGTTCTTCATTGAAAGTGGAGAGTCAAAATGGATAAATACAAGTTGTTCTGTTTTCTCATTGACTTTGATTCAGTAGGTTTAACTGTAATTAAGCTAAAAAACTAAACAGATTAATCATCATGTCATTATTAAACAATCTTGGCATTTCTGTTTTTATGTCGTCATTGAATATTTCCCTTTCATATAAAACTAAACAGGGAAAAAACACCTTTTCTAAAAAATAGATTATACCATGGGGCAGCAGTTACATCAGAGTCACTAAAATCTGATTTAACTTAAATTAGATCTAACATAAATGGTCATACATACTGGATTTGACCAAAATAAACTGAGTTTGAAATTAACTACTACCCTCTACACCCCTGTGATCAGAATCTAAAAATCCTGAGGGTGCCATTCGTCTTCAAATGCATGTGGAAGCTTACGACTGGGATGCTGAGGTGATTATATAAATGACTTCTGTCATTACATAATCTGGTTCAGAGCCAGAGAGGGCATTGAGGCAAATATCTGGGCATAGTAGATTATGTGTAGTCAGTGGAACCATGTTCTAATAACAGTTCACTCCCTGTTTAGACCCTTTCCTCTAGTCACTGAGTGTTTTTTACTGCATCGTGATATTCGTACACAGCATTGTTCATTCATAAATCTTTTTATATATATATATCTCATTTATACAGCATAATGAACTTCCAGTTTAAAAAGATATCAAGATTAATGTTAACATTCTAAGCATACCTGGACACAATTGGCGCATCTAGTCCCCTTAGCTACACTTATTTGTTCTGTAAATGCACTACTTCTTTTCAGGCATGAATAACTGACTGTGATTAGTCAAGGTCATGCAGGGTCTGTCCTGTGTGCTTCCAAAGTCCAGCTTACTTATAACTCTGCAGAGTGTCACAAGCAAAGTCACCCAAAAATCATGATATTTACCTGTATTTAATTTTTGTTTTTTCAGTTTGAGTTCGGGCAACCAAAGTTGTTATCAACTAGAAACCACACAGTTGGGAAAGGTCAAACATATGTACGATTCCGTTTACTATCGGAATATAGTTTCAGCTCTCTAGTCATTCGCTTGTGTTGGGAGGAGGGACAGAAATCAGGCTTGTAAGTTTGGTTGTTTAAAGAATTTCTTGTTAAAAGATTTGAAGTGAGTGTGTTCAAACACCAAATATATCACAGTTTTGTGTTCAGAAGCAAAAAAATTAAAGCACACAAGCTGATTGCATGTGTCATTCTGCTTTCATCTGGCAAGTATGATGAATGATTTTTTTTCCCAGAAAAATAAAGTCCAATTACCATTTTTAATTAGATTTATGTAGCTGACAAAACAGGAAGTAAAAAGATCAACAACTGGATTGTTTTTACAACGAAAAGATTTAGTGATAATTTTTTTGTAGAACAAAATGACTTTAAATGATGTTCTCACCTTTTTTTAAATCACATATGTAAAGATAAAAAAATGTAAATAAAAATAGTGTACAACAACAACCTAATACAGAAACCAATAAAGCAATTCTTTTTTCAATTTGTTAAAATAAATGTTTTTCCATCTCATATTACCTAGGTTGCCAGTGTGTGTATGGTCAGACGTGTTTCCAGTGCGATGGAATACCAAGGAAAAATCAGAAAATTGGTGCACAAACTGGCTCACTAATGATGAACAATTGCCACAGTTGGACGCGGTTGAACCATTTTGCCCGTGTAATCTTGATATAGCCAGTAATGACTTAGGACATTTCTCACCAGATCCTATCTGTGATATAGACTCAAATTTAACCACAAACTGTATATATAACCCAGGTGCTAAGCAGTGTTTTCAGAGGAATGTCAGAAGGTAGGTAAAATACATGATTTTGCTAGTAAAAATTAAAAAAATATATATATTTAATGAATCATAATTGATTACATATTTGTATGAAACGTATAAAAAAATATAAATACTGTGAATCTAAGAATCTTTGTATGTTTGTATAATGTGACATTTGTATATAAAGTTCTGTATCCTGACCAAAAGACCCCTTCAAAATATTCTCTTATACCATAGCAACCAAAGTGCTTGTAGACATGATTTATCCAGGCTATTCTTGGTAAATGTTGGTCTGATTTTGATAAAACTTTACCAGTGTAGCAGATATCAAGCCTTGTTGAGCATATTGTTGGCCCGTCATGACGAGCCTTATTTGACATGAGTTGTAGCCCTTTGTTTAATGAATGGTGGCAGTGGCAAAGCAGTATATGGGGTTATCCATAATCTTAAATGATATTTCTGGCTTTGGTTGTTATAACAATGGCTATACAGTATCACAAGAAGGCCTCTTAGCTGGCCTGTGGTGTGTCAATGGCAGAAATTTGTGTGAGGTCTTCCTCCACAATTGATAGATGTCAGACATTTGTCTGAGGTCTTCCTCCACAATTGATAGATGTCAGACATTTGTGTGGGGTCTTCCTCCACAATTGATAGATGTCAGACATTTGTCTGGGGTCTTCCTCCACAATTGATAGATGTCAGACATTTGTGTGGGGTCTTCCTCCACAATTGATAGATGTCAGACATTTGTCTGGGGTCTTCCTCCACAATTGATAGATGTCAGACATTTGTGTGGGGTCTTCCTCCACAATTGATAGATGTCAGACATTTGTCTGGGGTCTTCCTCCACAATTGATAGATGTCAGACATTTGTCTGAGGATCTTCCTCCACAATTGGTAGATGTCAGACATTTGTCTGAGGTCTTCCTCCACAATTGATAGATGTCAGACATTTGTCTGAGGTCTTCCTCCACAATTGATAGATGTCAGACATTTGTCTGAGGTCTTCCTCCACAATTAATAGATGTCAGACATTTGTCTGGGGTCTTCCTCCACAATTGATAGATGTCAGACATTTGTCTGGGGTCTTCCTCCTCAATTGATAGATGTCAGACATTTGTCTGGGGTCTTCCTCCACAATTGATAGATGTCAGACATTTGTCTGAGGTCTTCCTCCACAATTGATAGATGTCAGACATTTGTCTGGGGTCTTCCTCCACAATTGATAGATGTCAGACATTTGTCTGGGGTCTTCCTCCACAATTGATAGATGTCAGACATTTGTCTGGGGTCTTCATCCACAATTGATAGATGTCACATTTATCTGGGGTCTTCCTCCACAATTGATAGATGTCAGACATTTGTCTGGGGTCTTCCTCCACAATTAATAGATGTCAGACATTTGTCTGGGGTCTTCCTCCACAATTGATAGATGTCAGACATTTGTCTGGGGTCTTCCTCCACAATTGATAGATGTCAGACATTTGTCTGGGGTCTTCATCCACAATTGATAGATGTCACATTTATCTGGGGTCTTCCTCCACAATTGATAGATGTCAGACATTTGTCTGGGGTCTTCCTCCACAATTGATAGATGTCAGACATTTGTCTGAGGTCTTCCTCCACAATTGATAGATGTCACATTTATCTGGGGTCTTCCTCCACAATTGATAGATGTCAGACATTTGTCTGAGGTCTTCCTCCACAATTGATAGATGTCAGACATTTGTCTGAGGATCTTCCTCCACAATTGATAGATGGCAGACATTTATCTGGGGTCTTCCTCCACAATTGATAGATGTCAGACATTTGTCTGAGGTCTTCCTCCACAATTGATAGATGTCAGACATTTGTCTGAGGTCTTCCTCCACAATTGATAGATGTCAGACATTTGTCTGGGGTCTTCCTCCACAATTGATAGATGTCAGACATTTGTCTGAGGTCTTCCTCCACAATTGATAGATGTCAGACATTTGTCTGAGGATCTTCCTCCACAATTGATAGATGGCAGACATTTATCTGGGGTCTTCCTCCACAATTGATAGATGTCAGACATTTGTCTGGGGTCTTCATCCACAATTGATAGATGTCAGACATTTGTCTGGGGTCTTCCTCCACAATTGATAGATGTCAGACATTTGTCTGGGGTCTTCCTCCACAATTGATAGATGTCAGACATTTGTCTGGGGTCTTCCTCCACAATTGATAGATGTCAAACATTTGTCTGGGGTCTTCATCCACAATTGATAGATGTCAGACAT